>CM066332.1:12381713-12701713 GCA_033807585.1 Hydrophis major | reverse complement strand
AGAAGGCTTTACACCCATTTGCACTACTCAGGTGACCTGGAGGACACAGAGAAACTTCCAAGTGGCCTCAACAACTCTCTGAAAGAATGCAAATGACCAACTGGGTGCAAGGAACATAAATACTTTTCTTCCCCATCATCCAGTCCAAGCTAAAGAAGCTTCTTGGATGAGAAGTGAAATGTTTTAGAAAAAAAAAAAAGAAAGTCCAGTTGTCTCTTGGAAAAAGCACTTTTGGGACAATTGCAAAAAAATAATAATAATGTAACAATAAAATCACAATAGAAAACCCAAGATAGCTTTCCTTAATGAATCAGTTAGTCAAAGGCTTCCTGAAGTAATAGAGACTTAATTTCTTTATGAAATGGTAGCAAGAGGCCAGACATAGTGTGGCAGTGACAGGGAGAGCAAAAATTACAAATTGGAATTACAGAATAACAGAAAACAGAGTTGGAGTTCTTCTAGTCCAATCCCCCGCTCAAGCAGGAGATCCTATAGCCAGGGGTGGGACTCAGCTGGTTTGGCCCGGTTCAGATGAACTGGATGTTAAATTTACATCTGGTTCATTGAACTGGTAGTTAAACTGATTGGCTGGCCCCATCCCACTCACCCCTTCCCTCCCAGGAGTCTCCACGCAGCCCGTTTTGGATGCAGGTAAGTGCAGAATCTGCGCAGAGGCTCTGGTAGGGCAAAAAGAACTATAGAACAAAATGAGGATACATTGCAGAAATGCTCACCTATTTTATATAGAGTAGCTGAAATCAGAGGTGGCTCATAAGTTGTTAGTGAGAGATAACAGCTAATTTTCAAAGGGAAAGATTAGTTCTCCTGTCAGGGATGAGATGGGAAACATGCCACTTATTTCTTTCTGTACATCTGATTATAGGATGTCCTGTTGAAAGCCAAGTCAATCATACTTATTCTTTCTGCTATGGAACAGTGAAGCATTTTTTTCACTGCTTTGTGTCCTTTGCAGAGCAGGTGAGCTGTAGAAAACTATGTGAAAGGTTTGTAATATTGTGGGAGATGTAAAGTTGGAGAAACATTTGAAGCTAGCAGGGTCTCTCTAAGACTGCTAGCCTCTTTGGTCACTTGCTGCACATGAATTAATCCAGAGTATTCTGAAAAACTAAACCTTCTTGACTGAGTCAGCCCATGTGTTACAATGAAAGGCATGATTCTGAACCACAAAGAGCTCTGGATTAACAGACAGATAAGGATATTCTATTTTCTTAGGGATATTCTCTCACATTTCAGTTATTGGTATCAATATATTAGTTGTAATAGTTTAATTATTGGTTGTAATCTATCTTTTCTTTTATTATCTGTAATCCATCTAGAATCCATTAGGATTAAGGGGGTAGATGAATTGGGTAAATTAAAAGTAAAGAAACTAGCTTTAGCATCACTTTGAATGGGGAAAAATAGGTTGACTGAGAGTAGAATCTCTCTCATGTAACTCAGGGCCTGGTGAATATCAGTTTACCTTCCTGTAATCTTTTATAGCAATATTGTAATGTCTGTCTGTCTGTCTGTCTGATTGTCTGTCTATCTTTCTAGCTCTGCCTTCCATCTGTCCATCTATCTGTCCATCTATCTGTCTATCTATCTATCTATCTATCTATCTATCTATCTATCTATCTATCTATCTATCTATCTATCTATCACTTATTGTACAAGAAAAAGATATAACATGATAGTGGTGTTCCAGTATTTGAGCAGCTGCCACAAAGAAGAGAGGGTCAACCATGGCGGCACAGTGGTTAGAGTGCAGTACTGCTTCTCAGAGTGATGTGAGCTTGCAGCTGCTTCTTCCTTTTAACTGCTAGTGGGGGTGTGACTTGATTGGGTGGGGGCTTGGCTGTGTTCTGATTGGGTGGGGGTGTATTCTGATTGGATGGGGGTTTGGCTGTGTTCTGATTGATTGGGGGTTTGGCTGTGTTCTGATTGGTTGGGGGGTTGGCTGTGTTCTGATTGTCTGGAGGCATGTTCTGTTCAGCTGGGGGCTTGGTTGTGCTCAGGTTAGTCTTAGTTGCTGGAGGGTTTGAGCTGGTGAGCTGTGATCTTGCTGTTTGGCTTCAAGTTCATGGTTGTGCTGCATCTTCATGGTGGGGGTCAGTTCGCTTCATGTATGGCTCAGAGGGGTTTGAAGTAGGTTGAAGCCCCCACCCAATCAAGTCACACCCCCACTAGCAGTTAAAAGGAAGAAGCAGCTGCAAGCTCACATCACTCTGAGAAGCACTCCAACAAAATAATAATAAACTTTTCTTTGGGTTTTCCAGATAGACAATGTTCTGAAATCTTCTTTGGTTGATAATGAAGTAAAAACAAAAAAGCAATCTCTACAGAAGACACAAGCAAAATTATTTGAAAATCTGTTATAGGTGTGGGTGTTCATAAGTTGATGAGTGAATGCACACATTTCTGATGGCAAGACACAGGAGGGATTTGCTTCTCTGATGTATGGGTTTCATTAACCTTTTTTAATGCCTGAAGATTTTTTCTTCTTCTTCCCAAGCAGTTTTGTACAGCCTTTAGAAGTTTTGTTGGTTAATTCATCCTTCCTAGTGTGCTAAGGGGAATCCTTAAGGTAATAAATAGAGACATAAAGAACTTCAAGCTATGAGGCACACGCTAGAAAGGCAAAGGATGAAGTGTGGAAAGATAAGCACCAAGGAACAGCTATTGTTAGTTTACACCTAACGCAGGATTCTTTTCCCGTTTCCCCAGTTAAGTCAGCACTTATAGCCAGATCACTGGGCTGCTAATATATGATTAAAGCCTTGCTCCATGGGAGCAACTTAGATGAAGAATTAAGAAGAGATGAGCACTTAAAGAGTGGTTGCTTCTCCTGGGGGGCCCTTGATGATTTTGGAAGAAGTGGGACCAACAGTGGGCAGGAGCTTAAAAAGGATTCAGAGGACAGGCCAGATGAGGAAGGCTGCAATTACAGTAATGTCTTGATAGATCTCCTGGGAATTTGGGTTTCCCACTCTTAACATAAAAAACCAAAGCAGCCTACATCAATTAACCTTTTGTATAAATTGTAGGGAAACAAGAATCTCAGCCTTGGCAAAACCCCAGATTGGCATAAATGGTTCAAAATGTTCTGGAAGAAAAGACAAGGCTGCCAATGGGGACTTGTTAGGCATTCTCCTAGCAGGAATTTCACACACGAGAGTCTCACAACCTATTTTTATACCCTACTGATATTTCTTTTTGCATTGAAGTATCTGCTTCTAACTGTAGAGTTTAAAGAAAAGCAAAGCAAAAGCAAACTTCCAGTGATAGGCGGTATCGCTGCGATAGGGGGAACTAAGATAGGCAAGGCACATCTTTCTTGTAGATATGCTTAGCAATAATATTGGAAAAATGAGAACACCCCTCCAGATGAAAATATAATCCGGAAAATATTGGATTGTGCAGAGACGGATAGATGGATGTTGAAAATAAAAGATAAAGGAGACACAGAATACTATTTAACATGGAACAAGTTTTATCAGTGGTTAGAGATAAGAGATAGAAATTAGATGAGGAAAGAACATTGTTATGGTTAAATAAAATATGAATATTTTCTATAATTATAAGTGTGCTAATATAATTAATAGGAATATAAATAAGCAAATATAATTATAAATATAGTTAGAATTATTATGTTGTATTATTATTATTACCATCAGTATATGTGCTATTTTTGTCTTTCTTCTTTTTCGTAAAATGATATGCTCAGACAATACACTTTATTCAAAATATTTATATATAAATGAATAAAAGCTTGACTGAAAACAACAATAAATTGGATCTGTAAAATATTGTTTAAAATAATCGGGTTACCTTTAAGTCTAAAATAATTTGTTGGATATCAGTATCCCTCTGTGATCTGACTTGGAGGTTTATCACAGAAACCAGGAACACCAGTCAGGTGATCCTGAGGACACAGATAAAACTCCAAGTGGCCTCAATGACTCTCTAAAAGGATGCAAATGACCAGCTGTCTGCAAGGAGTATAAATCCTTCCATTCCCCACCAACCAGTCAGAGCTTAAGAAGCTTCTTGAATGAGAAGCAAAATGTCTTCAAAGGAAAAAAAAACCCCGAAGAAAATCCAGTTGACTCCTGAAAAAGCACTTTTGGGACATTCACCTGGACTTTGTCATGCCACAAATATCCATGCCCCCCAAATCTCAGGTCCTCTTCTTCTAATTCCCAAAGGTTTCTATTTTGCATCAAGGAACCCCACATTCATCCAAAAAAGTAGCAAGCTGCAAAATGCAATTTCATATCATGTAGAATCAATCCTCCTCTTCCCCTTTGCAGCTTATAACACCTTATACTTAACTTGTGGATTTTCCCCTGCCACACAAATTTAGATGTATCCTTCTGCCTTTATCCTTTAGATGTATCCTACTGTTTAAATGGTGCATCAGTTGTCAAAACAGTTATTGTCTGAAGCAAAAAAAAAAAAAAAACATGATTCTAGTCAAGACATTCATTTTTATCACAGGAATTCTTCCCAGCAATGACAATTCTTCCCAGCAATGACATTAACATGTCTTTTAAAGCTTCCTTCCATGTCTTAACATAGTTTTTTTTTAAAATAATACTCAATTCATATTTGTCCTAGTGATAGTCAGACATTTTTCCTTCCTCTTAATCTTTTTTCATCAATTCTGTTTGATCTTCTATTTTCTCATTTTTCTTAACAACTTCATCTTCCGTGTATCAATCTTGAAACCTGCTGATGCACCAAATTATTTTAATTTGCTCATTAATATTTCAATCTCCTTTAAAGGAAGTTCCAGAACCAACTTCAAGTCATCTATGAAAGCCCTTAACTTACAAGTCTCTTTAATAATAATTTTAAAAAATCTTTGATCTCACGTTTATCTTATATCTCTATTCAGTGCAATATAAAAAAGATGTTGAGACTCTGGAAAAAGTGCAGAGAAGAATGAGAAAGATGATTAGGGGACTGGAGGCTAAAACATATGAAGAAAGGTTGCAGGAATTGGGTATGTCTATCTAGTGAAAATAAGAACTAGGGGTGATATGATAGCAGTGTTCCAATATTTAAGGGACTGCCACAAAGAAGAGGGAGATCAACCTATTTTCCAAAGCACCAGAAGGCAAGACAAGAAGCCATAAACAAAGAGAATAGCAACTTAGAACTAAGGAGAAATTTCCTGATAGTAAGAACGATCAACCAGTAGAGCAATTTGCCTTCAGAAATTGTGGGTGCTCCAACACCGGAAGCTTTTAAGAAGAGACTGGATAACCATTTGTTGAAAAATAGTATAAAGTCTCAGGTGGCTGGATTAGAAGACCACCACGGTCCCATCGAATGCTATTATTCTATACATTCTGAACAACTCATGGACATTATTCAACTTTATATTCAACACTGGCATACAGTTTCTTCTTAAAATCAAATCTTGTCCCTCTTTAGGTATTAATTCTATATTGGCCTCTTTCCAGCTTTCTGGGAACTTTCCTCCTCATAAGATAAGATTCATCAGGTTTTGTAAAGGTTGTAAAAGTTCATCCTCAAATCATTTATAATAAGAACCGGATAATCCATCTGGTCCAGGCACCTTTCTTGGTTTAATCTTTTTTATGGCTTCAGAAACTTCCCTTTACTGTTATAGGCCCATTCATAATCTGTCTCTATTCCTCTCTAATCCTCAGTAAATTTTATTGGTATCTCTGTTTGCCAATAATATCTACTTCTTTTAAAAGGAGATTTGTCTCTCCTTCCAAATATAATGCACATTTGCAGTCTTTAAATTATTGAGAAACCCATATTCTTAGACTGTAATAGCAAGTTTGCAAGTTTTAAAATATTCTTCCATTTGTGCTTCATATTACAGGTTTAATTGGGTTTATTGGCGATGGAGATAATAATGTTCTTCAAGATTTTATATGACTTGATCAATATCGGTTGCCTTACTTTATTTTCACTTTTAGGAGGCAACGAAAACAAACATTAAAAAAGAGAAAAAGTTTTCTGTCTAATCCTTAATGAAATTGGATCGATGCAAAATTGACTCTGTTCATTTGCAAGTTGAATACTTTATTTATTTATTTTTGTCAATTGCTTACAAAATAATAGGTATAAGTAAAAACATACTGCAGTTATGAATACATGGATACATATAAGAAAAATAAAAAAATAAAAAAAAAAGAAACAATAGGACAGGGATGGTAGGCACGTTGGTACGCTTATGCACACCCCCTACAGACCTCTTAGGAAAGGGGTGAGGTCAATAGTAGACAGTCTAAGGTTAAAGTTTTTGGGGTTTGGGGAACAAACCAGAGAGTCAGGTTGAGTATTCCAGACATTGATCACTCTGTGGCTGAAGTCATATTTCCTGCAATCAAGTTTGTTGCGATTAACCTTGAGTTTGTATCTATTGTGTGCTCTTGTGTTGTTATGGTATTCATTGACAGATAGGACATTGCAATGTATGATTTTATATACTATACTTAGATTGGACTGAAGTTGGCATAGGTCTAGATTTTCTAGGTCTAGAATTTCGAGTCTGATGGTATAAGGTATTCTGCAATGAGTAGAGGAGTGGGGAAGTCTTCTTGCAAAATATTTCTGGACTTTCTCAACTGTGTTAATATCAGATACGTAATGTGGGTTCTAGATTGATGAGCTGTATTCGAGTATTGGTCTAGCAAATGTTTTGTATACTCTAGTTAGTAGTGTGATATTACCAGAGAAGAAGCTATGTAAGATTAGGTTAACAACTCTTAACACCTTTTTGGCTATGTAGTTACAGTGGGCTCTAGCACTTAGGTCATTTGAGATGAGTACTCCAAGATCCTTGACAGAGTTTGGATCATCAACAAGGTCTTGACTATTCAGCCTGTATTTTATTTTCTGATTATTATTTTTTTGCCAATATGTAAGACAGAGCATTTATTCGTTAAGATTTGAAGTTGCCATTTGTTTGACCATTCTGATACACTTCTCATAAACAGAGGGAATGAATGGCAATCCAGTATGTTGAGTAGTTTCTTATCTTTGTCTATCCCTTGATGTTTGATGGGAAAAATCAAAATATGTATACATATTTTGGACTTTCTTTTTCTGGGTAGAATTTCTTACCAATTTATTTATAAATTTGGATCATCAAGTGGATTGGGAAGATATATTTGTGCATGTGATTAACAATCTGTATAATGTCCTAAATGGCCATGAAAGACCATTTACCCTGTAAGTGGACAAACATCGCACAACAGAAGGTGAAATCAAAATTTGTATTTGTTGTAAAGAGCAAAGCAAAAGATAAAAACAAAACAAAACTAAAAAGGCTGTCTCAACCCAGTAAATTTATTTTTGTTAAAACCTGTTTCTCTCATTAGTAATAATCCTATAGCCGTATCTCAGAGAAGGAAAATAATCCATAGATAGCAAAAATGAATAGCCTTTCTTAAACTTGTAAACCCGTCTGCTGCCTGAATTGATGGAACTAAAAATTAATAGATTTTATGAATTTTATGGAAAACCTGTGGATTGAGAAAATCTTCTGAGAAACATTTACAATAACAGAATAACAAAATTGGAAGGTACCTTGGAGTCTAACACCCTGCTCAAGCAGGAACCCCTATACTATTCCTGTTGTGGTTAGCCGGCAGCAGGTGCAGACGACTAAAAAGAACAAAGACTCAGATGAGGGTCCAGGACCATCAGGGAGTAGACTGCTGCCTTCAGAGATTGTGGGGGCTGGCAGCAGCGATGAGGAGGTTCTCAAGGAGCCTGTGCCAAGTGCGCATGCACGCAGGATTGCTCGCAGGAAAGAGCAGCTGCAACAGCACGGGCAACTCAGGAGTAAGGCTGCAAGGTAATGGCCCCTCCTTCAAGAAGATAAAAGCCAGCTGTGAAGCCAACATTCTTTGCAGGAAGCAAAGACATTTTGAAGCCCAGCCTCGTGGACATTACAGTATCTTATGTATCTTAAGTTAGTATTTGAAGACTCTTGTGTTGTGAAATATTTCTTATCTGTGATTCTTGGCAGTCTTGTACAGTTTTGGCAAGCTTTGTGCTTATCAAAGTTAATGAGTTTGCAGCAGCCTTTTAACTGGGGATTCGTAAGACTTTCTTAATGAATTTGTTAATGAGTTAATGAGTTTGCAGAAGCCTTTTAATGGGGATTCGTAAGATTCATAAGGTTTCTGTTCCCTTTAATTATTGTTTGTCATATTGGAAAAAGGTTTGGGTCAGAACAATTCCAGAGAAGTGGCTATCCAGTCTTTTCTTAAATGATTGCAAGGATGGACACCCAGAACTTCCGAAGGCAAATCGTTCAACTGTTTCATTGTTCTCACTGTTAAGAAATTTCTTCTTAATTCTAGGTTGCTTCTTTCCTTAATCAGTTTCCACCCGTTGCATCTTGTCCTGCCCTTAGGTGGTTTGGAGAATAGGTTGACTCCCTCTTCTATGTGGCAATTCCTGAGATATTGGGACACATCAGCCCTAGTGTCAGATCTATGTATCTGCCATTCTTCAATGGAAGAAAGCAATCCTTTTTAATGTGACCTGAATATATTAAATCCTATATTGATTCCGTATAACTTGCACATGATATACTTCCGGAGGAATGGAGCCAGAAATCCAGAAACCTGTCACCTCTGGAAGAGATAACAGGATGAAAAGGGACCATCAAAATTCCAGCCCTGGAAGAAACTCCTGGGAACTCTGTAAGATACATTCCTAGAGAAGGGGGAGAGGGGAATTAACTTGTTGGCTATTGGTTTGACTAAATCCACATCTGAATGAGGGGAGGGATTTTAGCTTCCTCTATCTTTGACTGTATGCCTGGGGGTATCTTAGATTCTGCTTTGCCTAGTGTTGAGATAAAACCCCTTTCAATAAAGGATTCTTTTGAAACACCTCATTTTCAGAAGTTCATTCTCTTCAGTTGAAGGGAAAAAGTCCAATGATCACTGTGGTGGACTCCCATGGAAAGAATGAGACACAGAGGCTGGTGTACTCGAGATGGGAGTCTAGAGCAAATTCTAGTGCCCCCTTTTATTGAGAAATTCATACATAGTAAGCATTCACATTGTGGATTACAATAATTAGATATAGCACACAAAACTGTTTACAATTGTCTGAGCTACTTAATTGTTTCTGGTGTTTGTTTTTAATTTCCTTGCTTATCTCAGTGACCCTTAGGCAGACATGTATGTATAAGGTCTTAGACTAATCATTATCCAATACTGAAGTCAAAGTTTATTTCCACATCTCCCCTGTTTTAGTTTTTTGATGATCGCGGATGCCTCGGTAGCTTTTCGCCATCTGCAACAACAGTTCTTCCGTAGGCTTCACCCGACACATTCCTAAAAGTCCAGGGAGACATTGGATACAACAGCATACACAAAGAGAAAGTATAAAAAGCAATATCACTCCAACAATTAGGTGACGAATCCATGAACCATCTGGCAACCAGGACCAAAGTGCAGACCACACGTCCAGTCCCTCGTCCTCCTATTGTAATGGATTCTCATTCACGGTTTGTTCCATGCTGTATAGTAGCTGTAATGTTTGGAGAATAATCAGAGATATACATGCAACAATGTGTATGAATCACAGCGCAAACTCCCCCTTGCACAGCCAAAATAGTGTCCACCGCATATCTGGTTTGCAGGACAAAGTCAAGGATTTTTCCTTGTTCTTCTTCAAGCAGCTTTAGCATTTTAATGCTGTCTTTAAACATAGTAACTGTCCAATTGTTTAAACAATGCAAATATCTATAGTTCATCATGACTCCTAAAGGAGGAATAACTCCCCTTGATATCTGTGTCCAGTAGTCATGATTCAAAACAGAGTTTACTTCCGTTGCGGAACGCGCATTGCGGATATGAGCAGTCCCCAAAGATTTTAAAATGACATGAGTTGGGATTACTTTCCCAAAGGTGCAGACTCCTTTCCATTGTGCTGGCATGCGATCATAGGCCATCCGTCCCCACAGCAACCATAGATTTGCTCCCAGAAGATGACCACCCGTATTTGGTTCAGCATAGATTAATCGTACAAAAGATTCCATTAACATAGCCAAATAAGTGAGCGGTGGTGCGTATTTCCCATTTGCACATTTGGGCAGCTAGTTTTCTATCATGATGGGACAACATGTGGCAGGGATAATTGGACACCCATTTTCATTGATCAAAGATATGATATCAAATTTAGAAATATTATGTACAAAGTAATTGAGATTTTTAGTTTTCATGTCATCCGGATAAACCCGACTTCCATTGCTAATATCAATTGTTTTGTTACAAAATGGATATGTTCCCAAGTAAGTCATATTCTCTACTGTCTCATTGTGAGTCCAGCAGATATCCACCACCTCCTGGATTCGGCTTCCAAGATGCAATGTATTTATGTTACTTGTAGTCCAACTGTTAGACCACATCCCTGAACAACCATAGCATTGTCCCTTATACCAGTCACCTTCGGCCAAAGGTACTGCAACCATTGGAAGCCCTGATGTTTTGTGAGTTGGCATGTGCATACATACCCAACAATCAGTTTTATTATGAAGGTTTGCTAGCTTCCCCATGTCCTAGATCAATGTGTTTCTTTTCCATTCCCCCAAATCCATCCCCTTGCCCCTTTGGCTGATGATAAGGACGCACACAGTGAGCAGGAACCCAAACAACTGTCTCCTCATCTTTAACAGCAGCATATCAGCAGGACAGGTCCTTTCCACGTTGGATCTGGTAGTCTCTTATACCGAACTTTTGGTCTTGGCATACCTGCAGAAGGAGAGGAAGCAAAATGCCTACAAACACCCCCCCCCCCAGGGGCATGGCACTGGGCTTTAAAATGGCCAGGCTTTCCACAATTAAAACAATTCCCTGTAGGTTTCATCCCTTTTTGCAATGCCATAGCCAAAGTCTCCATGTTGTAAGCCTGAGAACCCACCACTGCACATGGTTTTAACAGATCAGCCAGAGTAACCTCACCTCTAGCCACCAAAGGCTGTAAGATGCGCTTGCAGTCAGCGTTTTCATTTTCAACTGCCAATTTCAGCAAAAGTTCTTTTGCAGCTTCCTCATTAGAGATTTGCCTGGTAATAGCCAATTGTAGCCTTTCCACAAAATCATTATAAGACTCAGATGCTGTTTGCTTAATTTGAGAAAAAGACTGTGCTGGGGTTTCCACATCCTGAATGCGGGACAATGCCCCAAGGACAGCTGCCATAACCACTGGAAATACGTGATCAGGCAAATTAGCAGCTTGATCTGCAGTGGATTCAAACAAGCCTGCCCCATAGATTTGATCTGGTGTATACAGCCCCCCTGATTCCTTCCCCTAGTGACAGCCTCCCTTTGGTATTCTGAGTCAAAGACCACATACTGAGTAGAGCTCAATATCATTCTCATTAAATCTTTCCAGTCACTAGGAATCATGAGTGAGGTAGCCAAACTTGTCAGAAGCCCCTTTGTAAAAGGACTTTGAATACCATAATCTTTTACTGCTTTTTTAATTTCCCTAAGAATTGCTAAAGGAATCGGAACCCATTCAGTCTGCAGATTGCCTTGAGCATCCACTTGCTTATTGACTGGAAACAAATTCATCTGGGTAATCTCATCAGACTCTAACTTCCCCTCATTGAAAGCCTGATGCATCATGGCTTGAACATTTCCCATTTTTGATAGGATTTTATCATTCACAGGAATAGGTGCTGTTGGAAATGATAAAGCACACTCCAGTTTTGGAGAAGGCGGGTGCAATACAATTCCTTTATAAGGAAGAGGTTCTACTAAAGTTTTTAAAAGAGGTTGTTGCTGGGTCTCTAAAGCAGTCATAACAATCTTCCAAAATATCAAAATTTCAGCTGTTGCCCGTGGCTCTTCATGAAGGATATTTCCAATTCTCCTCCATGTGTCTAACTTTAAAGAGCCTTTGTCTGGATACCAGGGACATTGCCGCCAGATCTCTTGCAGCAGCTCTCTCACATTATCTTTTGAAAGAACTATTTGCTCCCCCCCAGAGGGTTTAAAGATAAAGTAGTTTGTCCTGGCTAACTTCTGCAGCTCACTAACATGCTGTTCCTGTGGCTGAGAGTGTTTTCCCCCCATGCTCCTTGAATAATCCTATTGTCCAGCAATAGTTAAGTACGTACTTTACCTATTCCAGGCGAGGAAACACGGAGGTCCGGACACGTACCACCTGCAGTGGATCACGTCGGGGTCACCACTTGTGGTGGACTCCCATGGAAAGAATGAGACACAAAGGCTGGTGTACTCAGGATGGGAGTCTAGAGCAAATTCTAGTGCCCCCTTTTATTGAGAAATTCGTACATAGTAAGCATTCACATTGTGGATTACAATAATTAGATATAGCACACAAAACTGTTTACAATTGTCTGAGCTGCTTAATTGTTTCTGGTGTTTGTTTTTAATTTCCTTGTTTATCTCAGTGACCCTTAGGCAGACATGTATGTATAAGGTCTTAGACTAATCATTACCCAATACTGAAGTCAAAGTTTATTCCCACAGATCACACCTAGTCCTTCTTTTCACTAGACTAGACAGACTTAATTCCTGCAACTGCTCTTTATATATTTTATACTCCAGGCCCCTTATAATCTTTTTCTGCTCTTCTATGCACTAATGAAAGGGGACGGAAGATTAATATGTTTTATGGGTTTCATAGTTACCTGGAGGAAGAAGTTCAATCACAAAGTATTTCTCAGTATTTCCTGAAACCTGCCACCTAGTGCATAGTTTTTGTAAAGTATTTATGTAATAAATTGGAGGGCTTGGGGGGGGGGGGGGGGGCTACTCTTCATTCATGGAATGCACCACATTCCTTTATCACGATACTAAAGAAATTAAGGACTTATTTTTGTTTCCTTTTCTTTATTCTGCAATTGAAGTTTCCTCAAAACTCATGTGGTCATGTCAGAGGTTTATTAGAGCCTCAAAAGCAGATTTAAGTCATTGACTTTTGCATTGTCAAGACTGATCCTCTTTTTATTAGCTCCCCCAACAGATTAATAATATATCAGAAATCATGACTGAAATTATTAAATGGGTAGCACTGCCCACCCACCCCCACACCTACGTGTTGAAGCTTATTCCTGAAAACCAAACACATGAAATGCTTTGAGGAAACTTACCAAGTGATCTGTACGGAATTAAAGAATGGAATAGCTTGGACCTTCTCTGGAACAATGCAGTTATCTTCAGGTGTCTGTCCCTGTGTTTGTTTGTTTGTAAATACATGCACGCACCAGGGGTGAGATCTGACTGGTGTAACTACCGGTTTGATGATTTTACGTTTTGCGCACACGTCAGCGAACTGCCTGGACCTTTTTTCCTGCTTTTTCAACCGCAGCTGTGTTGTGCAAAGCAGCTGAGGTTGAAAAAGCAAGAAATAAAAGTCAGGTAAGAACCCGGGCCGGCGGGTGGGCCAAAACAATAGCAGAAAAAGAACCGGTTCTGTGTATGCTCTCTGTCTGCTGCTCTTCAGAGCTACCAGTTCTACAGAGGTAGTCAGAACCGGTAGAATCCCCCCCCCCCCCCGACAACTCCCCCCCCACACAGACATTTCTAATTGGATGGAAATAATGGGGGTCATCTACTACACAGCCTTGTCATATCTTCTTTAGACTACAGAACGCTCAAAGATGTAAAGCAGAGTTGTACTCATGTTGACCTATCTTGAAGTGCAATCCACTGTGTGATTTTTGGACCATAATAACAGTTATCAGAAATAGAATTGTATTTGCAGGGGAAAAAAAAAATGAGTGCAACTACACTTTGGACCAACATGTTCAGGCTATGAAAGTCAGAGAAAGGAAAGGGGTAGAACTATAAAGAATAATATTTGTAGCTCAGAGTTGAAATGAAATGTCCTTGGTGTTCTCTGAGCTTGTTTGTTTTCTTGCAGACATTTCATTACCCTAACTAGGTAACATCATCAGTGCTAGTGGGAGAACTATGCACATTCAATGCTCTACATAAAAAGCTTGCACTTTCTTCCTCATGCCTGAAAAAAGTTCTAGTTGAGGGTTCCTTGGTGCTCTCTTAGCTTGGTTGTTTTCTTGCCGATGTTTCATTACGCAAAGTAGGTAACAGCATCAGTGCTAATGATGTTATAGTTGTAGAACTGGGCAAATCAGAATGCTTCATCTCTAGAAATGCTTAGTTTTGTTTTCCCATATATAAACATATACAAATAGTACAGGGGTATTTTATACTTTTGCAGAAAGTATTCCACAAAAGCTATTTATGGAATTTGGGGCATTGTAGAATCTTAGATAGGCTCATTCCAAGGCAAATCTAAAAGATTCTGATTTCACAATTTTCTTAATTTGAAAGAATAGAGACAGTGTTTAAGCTTCAACTGTAGGGCAAACTCCTTTAATGTATAATGCTAGGCAAAGTCTCCAACTAAGTGGGGTTGAAATGCACATAGAAGTACGTAGCAAGGGGAGTGTTTCAGACTGCAAGTGTCAAGTTAATGTCAGCAAGTGGTGAGATGATGCTTGCTAGACAAGTGGAAAATGTGAAGAGTGAGAGATGGAAGAAAATGCTTATAAAGGCTTTAATGCTTTTCTGAACCTTAAAAAAAAAAAATCTAGCTTTGATGCCCATTGCCTGCAACAATGAATGAGTAAGGATACCGCAACTGGACTGCAGAAATCCAGACCCTATTTTAGGCAGAAAAAAGGGGGTAAAGATTTTCTCTGTCCAGTCATGTCTGACTCTAGAGGCTGGTGCTCTTTTATGTTTCTTAGTCGAGGGAACTAGAATTCTCCAAAGACACTTGTGGTCTTGTGGCTGATATGACTATACCCCAAGGTACATGGAACATTATTACCAGAAAGATCTTTCATTCTTATCAAGCCCCGATCAGCAAGGACGGTGACAAATTTAATACTAGTGTTGAGGTGAATATAAGTCCAGAAATATTTCACAAGAAGAGTTCTCCACTCCTCTACTCATTGCAGAATACCTTATGCCACTAGACTTGAAATTCTAGACCTAGAAAACCTAGAACTATGCCGTCTTCAGTCCAATTTAAGTATAGTATATAAAATCATACATTGCAATGTCCTACCTGTCAATGAATATTTCAGCTTCAACCATAACAACCCAAGAGCAAACAATAGATACAAACTTGATAGCAGGAAATATGACTTCAGCAACAGAGTGGTCAATGTCTGGAATACTCAACCTGACTCTGTGTTTTTTTTCCCCAAACCCCAAAAACTTTAACCTTAGACAGTCTACTATTGACCTCACCCCTTTCCTAAGAGGTCTGTAGGGGGCATGCATAAGCGCACCAACGTTCCTACCACACCTGTCCTATTGTTTCTTTTATTTTTCTTCCCAAATTGTTAGGCTATTCTGATAACTGTTTTTTTTTTTGTTGTTTTTTTTTGGTGCAGATGAGTTTGCAACATTCAGTGAGCATTCACACACAATACAATGTATTACTAGATGATATCACAGAGCTGGAAAGGAGCACGGGAGTCTTCTAGTCTTCTAGCTCAAGAAGGAGGCGATTTTGAACAGTATTTTGTTTCACTGGACCTTCAAATGGAATCAATGTTCCTTAGAGAATAATTCTGTAAAATTGGATGCTCAGTGTCAAGCCAATGGTCAAAACAGACCACCTCTGTCTCTGCCTTGCCTTGTAAGTAGAGGTGAACTACTTTAATGTATTGCAGTCCATCTTCAAAGGTTTCCTGGGACTACTTGGACCTGAAGTTGGAAGGGAATTCTAAATTCAGTGAAAAGCAAAATAAGTCTGTTTCTTGAATGTAACATATTGGGGAAATGATAGCAGGACAGGTGAAGTGTTTTAATTTGTCTTTTTTTCATATAATTCTGGCTTCTCTAAAGTACTATTACTGTTACTTCTTTAAAGTACTATTAAAAAGTACTATTTTAACCCTTTTTTTCACAAGTGTCCATTCAGACTCAAACCTTTATATTTTTCAAAAATCTGACTGCAATCAAACTGGAAAAAATATACAGTAGATATTGATCATGTCAGCCTAATATAAAATATCAATAATACTTTTTATGTATTATTTACCTCAGTTGTAATGCAAAATATATTGCTGTAGCTCTGAAGAGATGTTTTATTTACATTTTAAGAAACTATATATGCTTATCTACAATATATAGGTTTTCAACAAATGAAATCTTCAAAGCAGTTGCTCACTCAAATTCTTACTTATAAATTAAAACAAGTGGCATTATGATGCAGTTAAGCCAGGAATCATGAATACATAATTGAAAAGCAGAAGTTTATAGTTCCTGTGTCTGATAAGATTTATTTTTTTCCTGCATCAAACTCTTAAAAGTAAGATGCTTAAAAAAAAAGAGAAAGCGGGAGAACTTCTTTTCCTGACCTGACACGGGATAGTGAACATTCCCTTATCTTACTACTGCATAAAACAACGTGTGCTATGTTCGTCTCAAAATCTCTGATACCAAAAAAATGAAGCTCAACATTCCTTATCTTAAGAAAACACATTGGCTGATTTGCTCAAAAAATTTCACTGGGTCATTTAAAAACCAATGCTTGTTTGTCATACAAAACATTAACCATGACTAATTTTACCTATCATTATTTTTAAGGAGAAGTTTAGAGCACTGGGAAAATTCCTTGCAATGGGCTAGTTTATTTTTCACTGTATTATGTCAACCCAAGAAAGATTAATTTCAATATTTAGCTTCAGCAAGCTGGGTAAAATGCATGGCAAAGTAAAATATGTGTAAATGTGTGTTGGTGTATGATATTTGTTTGTTTGTTTGTTTATTTACCTGCAATTTTAAATACCTTGCTCGGGAGTGTTGTGGCCTTACAAACTCAGGGACATCCAATGGATGCCACTGTTGCAGTTTTCATTTTAGCTAGTTGTAACAAAAACATAACCAAGGCCAAGGGATCCATCATTCCGAGTTGAGTGTTTCCATTTTTGGGTGACTGTATTTTAAAGATAAAACCTAGAGGGGAAAGAGAGAAGTATCCTGAAGTTAATCCATGGAATGGAATGGAATGGAATGGAATGGAATGGAATGGAGTAGAGTAGAGTAGAGTAGAGTAGAGTAGAGTAGAGTAGAGTAGAGTAGAGTAGAGTAGAGTAGAACAGAACAAAACAAAACAGAACAGAACAGAATAGAATAGAAAGAACAGGAAAGAATGGAGTGGAGTGTAGTAGAATAGAGAATAGGAAAAATTTAATGGAATTGAATGGAATGGAACAGAACAGAACAGAACAGAACAGAATAGAATGACTTTAATGGCCATATGCGATTAGAAATGATAGATTAGATTAGATTTGAATTGAACAGTATAGAATAGAATAGAATAGAACAGCTTTATTAGCCATGTGTAATTGGACCCACAAGGAATTTAATCTGTGCACTAAGAAATATTGTAAATTGTCTTCATCAATAAATGCCACCTGTTCCCTAAGAGAGTTTTTTGCACAAATTTTGGCAGCTCGCACACTTGTCTAGATCTTATAGGAAATCCTGTCTTTGCTAAAGAGTCTACTGATTTTGGCATCTGTTCTCCCAGGAGCACCAAGAGATATTTCAGAAAGACACCAAGAAGGGAGACAGTACGTGTCACCATTTTATCTAGCTAACTGAAGCTTTGGAAAATTAAAGCACCACAGCCATATTCATTATTGATGGTCCTTGTGAATGTTTAAGCAGACAAACACATTCTGAAATACAGTGGGGGACCCAGCCATCAACCCACGAAGCTGTCTTATTGTTTTCTCTGTGGTGGCTACTTTTCCTGCAAGGACTCCAAAACACGGTCCCTTCTAGCAGCCACAAATTCCACTTTTGCTGTCCTGGTTTTGTTAGCTTCAGCAGTTAGAGTGTGTTGGTTCGCATACAGCCATGAAGAATATATCAGTGAGTGTCCAAGATTACCTTTTGCCTCTTTGTATTTACTGATGTTGTATGCTTCAAGGTTTCTGGTGCCCTTGAGAAACTCACTGTTATTTATATGCAAGAGCACACCAGCTATTTATTAAGATGGAAACTGAAGGGCCTGTTTGTTAGAGGGAAGGAAGGTGGCCGACAGGAATATTCTACCTAATATATAACATAACATTAAATTACAGGTATAAATTATCCAGTGTCACCCTTTGGAACTTTAAAACAAGAGTTGCAGAATAAAACACAGAGTAAGCAGTGTTGAACTTGGGCAACAATGAGTTTTCTTAGTCTTCTTGTTGCTATTAACTGCTTATTGTTTTTCCCCCATATAATTGCTAACATTTTAAATCAGCAAATAGTTACTTTTGAGCTGGATCCAATAAATAAGTTATTTGTATAGTTGCAGGTATTGGGGAAAGTTCCAGAAAAATCACAGCAAAATTTAACACCCGCACACCCACATGCCAATAGAAACATTGGGTTACTGATGTCTAATTTAATCATGGCTAACATTAGTTAATGCTCAAAACATTAACTGAATATAGATTTTTGCTCATGCAAAAAACACTGTTTTCATAAATGCAAACCATTTTAACACATATGTTTTTGAATGATCCAGAACTATATAAGTATTTTAAAAATGTCAAATGCATCGATCCTTCCTTGTGTGTGTTGGAAGTCATAAAAAGCCATAAAAAAGAAGCTTAGAATAGAACAACAGAGTTGGAAGGGACCTTGGAGGTCTTCTGATTAGCTAGGAAACCCTATACCACTTCAGACAAATGGTTATCCAATCTCTTCTTAAAATCTTCCAGTGCTGGAGCATTTGCAACTTCTGGAGGCAAGTTGTTCCACTAATTGTTCTGTCAGGAAATTCCTCCTTACTTCTAGGTTGCTTCTCTTCTTGATTAGTTTACATCCATTGCTTCTTGTCCTGCCCTCAGGTGCTTTGGAGAATAGTTTGATTCCCTCTTCTTTGGGGCAGCCCCTGAGATATTGGAACCCTGCTATCTCATGTCACCTCTGGTCCTTCTTTTCATCAGACTAGACATACCCAATTCCAGCAACTGTTCTTTATATGTTTCAGCCTCTAGTCCCCTAATCCTCTTTGTTGCTCTTCTCTGCACTCTTTCCAGTCTCAACATCTTTTTTTACATCATGGTTACCAAAACTGGATGCAGTATTCAAAGTGTGACCTTACCAAGGCATTCTAATGTGGTATTAATACTTCACGTGATCTTGATTCTATCCCTCTGTTTATGCAGCCTAGAACTGTATTGGCTTTTTGAGTTTTTTTTTCCTGTCCTTGTAAGTGCCGATGATTTTATGAAAGTGTTAGGTGGAACTCCTTTGAGGAAGAATTTTAACACATGGATTCACTATCAAAGAGTAATGTCCTTTAGAACTACCCACTCCCTCTATTCCAGTAGTACAACAGATGTTCTGTGTTGCTGGTTATGAGTAGGTATTCACAAAGAGATCCTTCCATGTCTACATTGTACGGGGAAGCAGTTTCAATTTCAAACTCAAACTGTGGTATTTTATGGACCTATTTCTGTATATTCTGGAGTAGTTTTAATAATGTGTAAGGCATGTAGCCTAGATCTTATGCTGGGGGAAAAATAAAAGCAAACAAATCATAAGAGAGAAAATTATGATTATCAGATAGAAGAATGTCACCTTTTTCATTGCACCTAGCTTTCCAACTGATTTTTTTTTTTTTTTTCCTGTTCGGTACAGGCAAAGACCAACTGATTTTCTGGCATATTTTATTATGACCATGTGATAAATTGGCTGAAGCTTTTGTTGACAATGGTCAATATACAAATGATTGTATTCAATCAGAAGTAGATTTCCATTTGTAGATTATTCTACTGACTCCACATTAGCTTTTGTTTACAACAATAAAATTTCTTTGGTGGGTGTGACCTAGTGATTTTCTTGCTTTTCTGTTCAAGCTTCTCTTATCAAATTAATTTAAATTGATAGTCTGAAGTCATGAAAGGCATATCAATGGGTATGCTAAATCATATCTCTGTTGCAGCTGTTGTTGCTTGAAGCACTCACTATTATGTTAGAGAGATGAAATACAAATAACACAAAATGGCAGTTAGAGCCTAATATTTAATATCTGTTTGTATCAAGAAATAAAAGCCTGGCCAAGTGCCACTGCAGAAAAAGTCATCTTGAACTGTGAGTGTTATGAACTAATAAAGGCGTTTAATAAAGTTTTAACAACCTTAAGGGTTCTAATCCTGCACTTCTGATTGGCCGATAATGGCGACATCGAATTGGTCCTTTCTGGGAAATCTGATTGGCTGTTAACGGGCCAACTCTCATTGCTCCAAGGGTTTAACACTTCCATGTTTTTCATTGGCTAATAGGACAGCAGCCAACCCTATAAAATAGCTGCTGCTGCCCTAGGTGATTGCTCTGTTCAGTATGCTTAATAAAGAGTTGAAGTTCACTGTTCACTGCCTCGTCTCCACTCCTTGCACCCATGCGCAGAACTTAACAGTGAGATAAGTGGCAAATAAAAGTGGTATACCAATAAACAAATATGAAATAAAAATGCATCCGTACAGAAAAATGGATTGTGTTGATGAGAAAGTTAACAGAGCTAGGTCACTCAAATTCTGAGCATGTCAGAATATTTCCTTATTTCTCTGTGAATGTACTTCTCAGTAAACCTGTAATATAGATTACACAAAATAATATAGATTTATACATTTTTCTTTAACATATATAAGTATTTAATAGGCACTGTATTACCTGGGTCATTTTACACATACATAATAATAGTAGCAGGGGTGGGATTCTACCAGTTCGCACCTATTCGCTAGAACCGGTTGTTAACATTCTAAGCAGTTCTGAGAACCGGTTGTTTGAAGAAATTATTGGCCTAATCCTGTAAGGAAGGCAGGAAGGAAACATTTTGGTGTTGCTTACAGAAACAGCCTCTCCATTAACCCTTATTACATTCTTAGTAGGACTAGACTTCCTGTCTCAGGAACTTCTCCGGATTTTTTTCCCCCTCATTTGCTTGTGTGGAGTGACCATTCAAAGTTACAATGGCACTGAAAAAAGTGACTTACGACTGTTGCAGCATCCCCACAGTCATGAGAGGCCAGGTCAGGAGATGCATGCCTCGATGTAAGTTGGCCACACCCAGACAATAACATGACCACCAAGCCATGCCCACCACCTAAGCCACACCCACAGAACCGGTTGTTAAAAAAATTGAATCCCACCCCTGAATAGTAGTTTTAATAATATTCTTTTTACTTGTACATAATAGTATTCTTCCAAATTCTAATTTCTAGTTTTATTATCTAACCATTGATAAAACAAAAAATATTTTGTTTTCTTTATCCCTCATTTTTAATGTTAACCTATCCATTTCTGCACAATCTAATATTTTTTTATTATATTTTCATCTGAAGGAGTTTCCTCGTTTTCCAGTGTTGTGCAAATAGAATTCTCACTTTCAAATGATCACAGAATTCCAGGAGTTCTGCATTATTATTATTTTTTAACTAGAAGATTTTGAAAAAAAAAAAAAAGTTTGAATGCCTCTTGTTTATTGGACGTTTCAATCAGTAAGACTTTGGATTCAATGGGTTTTGTGTCCCATCCAATTTTGTGGCTACCAAGCATATATTAACCAATCAAATAAACCAACTTTTTGAAAGTAAAGTACATTTCAAAATGCATGCATCTAAAAAAACACGAAACAGAGCAAAACTTTTTAAAGCTCCACAATAGGAGAAAGGCCCAAATTGTATTAGATAATATTCTGCATGGGTAGTCCTTAATTTACAAACATTCATTTTGTGACTGAAATTACAAAGGCACTGAAAAAAAGGACTTTCTATGTTTTTTACAAGCGTTGCAGCTTCCCTTGCTCACATGATCAAAATGTAGAAACTTGGCAACTGATTCATACTTATGACGGTTGCACCTTCTGTGACAAGCAAGGTCAATGGGGAAGCCAGATTCATTGAACAACCATGTTACAAACTTAATAACTGCAGCAATTCACTTTACAACTGTGGCAAGAAAGATCATAAAATCGGGGAAAGCTCATTTAGCAATGGTCTCACTTAGTATCAGAAATGTTCAGCTCAATTGCAGTTGTAAGTCAAGGACTAACTGTACACTGTATATCATAACTGCTGAGGGTGATGGCTTTGGGGGCATATGCTCTCTTGTGTCTGGTCATATATTTCAAATTGAAAAGTGACCTGCATTCCAGCCTGGAGGGGAAAAAAAAAGAGAGAAATAGGGAGAAGCAGAGTTAATAAATTCATGTATCCCTATTGCCTGTCATTTGTGAGCTACGGTTTCTTCTAGTATACGATGTGTACATCATTCTCCATAGGCATGGTTCTGAGAGCATTGTCTGCTCCTGTGTTGAATGGATATGCTTGGGCATTTGAAGGCTGTTCTACAGCAGGTGGGGGAAAAAAAAAAACTTTGAGTGCTCAGGGCATCAAAGGGAGAATGGAAACTCTGCCTTCGTTCCTGTTATCAGATCATGTGGTTACAGATCTCCCCGAGAGGTTGGAATACATTGCTCAAAATAAGAGCAAACTTGCATATATTTCCCCCCCCCCTCCCACAAGATAGCATTGCAGTTATAAGATTCCCGATAAGAGAAGAGTCCCATCAGTGCGGTAGTACTAAATTTCATTCTTGACATGCAGAAAATGACAAACTGAACCTATTAACCTTCTGCTCTTTAACAGTAAATATGAACATTCAGCAAGTATTCCTTCTGCCAGCCACTAAGATAACTTTATTAAAAGTTGGATCACCCGATGACAACATGACATCAAGATAAATGGGGATGCTTACAAATGCATTTAGGCGCGCCTTTATTACTGGAGTGTGTTGAGAGAGAACACAGGTGCTCAAATTGGAACCAATGTATCTCTGTAAGTCTGTCCTTTGGCTATCCTCCTCCTCCTCCTCCTCCTCCTCCTCCTCCTCCTCCTCCTCCTCCTCCTCCTCCTCTTCTTCTTCCACTCCTTCCCTTTAATCAGTAGTGGGATTCAAATAATATAACAACTGGTTCTCTGCCCTAATGATTTCTTCCAACAACCAGTTCGCCAAACTGTTCAGAAAGTTAACAACCAGTTCTCCTGAACTGGTGAGAACTGGCTGATTGCCACCAATGCCTTCAATATTTCCCAAGATCTCCATTAAGGTGTTATCCAGCATGAAAAAAAGAGAGCTGGGAACAAATTATTTTTTTAAAAAAGATATGCAAATGATTTTGTAGCAAAATACAAAGATTTACCTGTAAAAGCAAAGCTTTCCTTAGATTTATCTAAAACTTTGAATAGATATACATATTTTCCCTTCTCTTTTCCTCCCCAATATGGGCTCTTTCTTTCATTGCTCATTATTTACATAATAAAGTCTCCCAGGACAATAATGTTCTTCAATAATGCTCACAATATTTATTTTGTTTACTTTTCATACTACTCATTGCATTATATAGTTGCTATATTTTATATTAATGCCCTCCCTTCCTATTGATATAAGTGTTCTGGCAACATAAATACACTAAACAAGTAAACTTATATGTGCTCCTTCTCCCCTCTTTCCTTGCTCACCTGGGTAGGATCCAACCACGATAAAAATGATAAAATTACCCCAAAGGAATAAACTCTACCTTTATTCAGAACAAGGTGGATTTCTAACTGATCACCAATTATTATTTTTTTACATTTTAAGTTACATATAGGTCATAGTTAATAAACTGATTTTAGATCCCCTAACCCTGTCATGCACCCATCATATTTTTAAATAGAAATGTAATTTTCAGTTATTGCCTGATTGTGCTGTATTTTTTTTTTTCAAACTACTATTTTTCTGCATGGCTTTTAATACACATTTAACAGATTAACAAAGTTGGAAGGGACCTTGTAGGTCATCTAGTCCAACCTCCTCACCCAAGCAGGAGACCCTACACCTTACACACATTTCTGACAAATGGCAGTCCAATCTCTTCTTGAAAGTCTCGAGTGATGATGCTCCCACAACTTCTGCAGGCAACTTCTGTTCCATTGGTTGATTGTTCTTGTTAAGCCTGGGTTCCCCAACCAGGGTTAAGGAGACAAGCTAAACAGAATGTGCAGCGTTAGTCAGACAGGCATACAGATAAATGTGTGAGATAAGTTTGTATGTTAGTTAACATACAGTAAAAATAACAGATACGATTGTGTTATCAAAAATATAGTTTATTCCACTTAGAGTTTTATAGCATAGTCAAAATAGCAATCCATTAGTCATGTATCGTTTTAGTCAGTCCATTCAAGGATATTCAATTAGCAAAGTCCGTGTAAAATATCCAATGTCAGTTCACTTACAATAAATCAGTCCTCTCACCGTTGATAAATCAACAGTCCTTTCCCTCTCCCATTCCAGTAGGGGAAAAATGCAGTCTTCAGTCTATCCAGTAATTAGGGATCATAAAGCCAGAGAGAGCAAGCTGCCGTGCCTTGCTTCTTTTATGGTGCTTTTACAACCACTCCCTTAATTACATTCTTACAGTTAAAGTTACAGACACTTTAACTAACAAACCATGATAACATATTTATTATTTTACCTAAACCAGTTAGGGTAAACAATGTTATCCCTAACATTCTCCCCTTTTAGGTAATAATAATACTATAACTATTTACATCTTTAAATCATATTTGTTACAACTCTCTTTAAACTTAATTACTCCTTGAGCTTTTGTAAATTGGTCTGCAATGTTTTCTTCCGTCATGCAGTATTCCAATTTAATTAGCCCATTCTTTACAGATTCTCTAACATTTAAGTATCTTAAATCAGTATTTTTTGATCTAATTTTTACAGCAATATTAGTAGTTAACTTTATGGCTGCTTGGTTGTCCTCGTACACAATAATGGAATCTTTAACAGTTATACCCATGTCTAATAATAACTGTTTGTACAAAATTAAGTCAGTGCATAGTAATGACAGACATGAAAATTCTACTTCCTTTGTGAACAACCTGATATGCTGTTGTCTGATTGACCTCCACCCTATTAGTGTCTTACCAAATAATATAGCCATCCCAGATGTTGATTTTCTAGTGTTTATGTCAGTTGCAAAACTTGCATCTGCATAGGCACTAAGATTCAAATCACCCTTTGGTTCTATATACAATGCATGGTTCATTGTTCCTTTAAGATATCTTAAAATTCTCTTTAATGATTGCCAATGCCATTGATGTGGATCTGAATTAAAACGTGCCAGCTGATTAACACTATAAGCTATATCTGGCCTTGACCAATTGCTTATATATGATAAGCTACCAATCAAAGATTGATATATAGACTTATCAAATTTGGGACTTTGATCATCAGTTTGTCAAACTTCCTGACTCATTGGAGTCTTTGCTGGTTTACAAAGTTCCATTTTATACGTTTTAATTAATTGGCAAATTTTATCTTCTTGAGATATCTTAAATCCATTTTTTGTTTTGTTAATTGTCAATCCTAGATACTTTTTAATTTCACCTAAATGCTTTAATTTTATCTTTTTGGCTAATAATGATATAATCTCATTAGCTTCATTATTAGTCTTAGTTATCAAAGCAATATCATCTGTAAATAATAATAATGACACCGTTTCATTATTTTCCTCTTTTAAACACACATGGATCTGCTAAACCAGATTTAAATCCTATATTGTTTAATTCTTTCACAATATATTGGTTCCACTCAAAGCCAGATTGTTTCAACCCGTAAAGACTCTTTTTGAGTTTCCAACAATCATTACTATTTACTTTATTATCTTTTATACCAACTGGTTTTTTCAAATATATAGTGTGCTGCAATGGTGCATGCAAATAAGCAGTTTCTACATCTAAATGGTTGATGACATAGTTTTTCTTAGCTGCCCACACTAAAGCTGCTCTTAAAGATGTTGCTTTAAGACTTGGTGTGAAAACTTCATCGTAATCAGATGCAGTTTGATTAAATCCTTGAGCTACCAACCTAGCTTTATGGGAAACAGTCCCATCATTTCCAGTTTTTACTTTAAATATCCATTTGCACCCAATCGACTTTTCTCCTGGAGGTAATTTAGCATCTTCATATACTTTCATTACCTTTAATGAATTTAGTTCTTTTTCCATTGCCTTTTGCCAATTCTCCTGATCCTTAGCAGGATATATCCTAAGTTCATCTATACTAGTTGGAACTTTAGTTACTTGGCAAACTATACTTGCTTGATACCTATCAGGTGGTCTAGTTACACGTGTAGTACGTCTAGGTATTACAGAACTTACAGGTGGACTTTCATTTATTAACTGTTCTTGATTATCTAACTCTTCCTGATCAATTGTTTCCTCTTGTTCTGGTCCTATTTGCTCTTCGTGGACTTCTTCTTTTATTGGACTCTTCTTATAACTAGTCTGATCTTTTTGCCTTTTGTAGGGTTCAATAATTACTTCGTTATTTAAATCTTGCTCTAATCTATTCCATCCTACATGTTCTAGGAATTTAGCACTAGCACTGGTGTAAACTCTAGATGTACCTGGTTCCCAGAATCTATAAGATCTGTGATTCGATTCATATCCTACAAAAAAAAAAAAAAATCTTTTAGCTCTATGCTGTCCTTTGTGTCTGAGTTGTGTAGGGATATGCATCCGTGCTGGTACTCCAAATGTGTGCATGTAACTTAAATCAGGTTTTGTACCATGCCACAGTGTGAATGGTAATTCACCTGTTGTTGAATTAACAACATTATTTAATATATGATTACCACACATTATTGCTTCTCCCCACAAATTGTCAGGTAATCCTGAATCAAACAACATAGTATGTGCCATTGATTGTAGTGTTTGGCCTCATCTCTCTATAAAGGCATTATGTTGTGGCCTATATGGTGCAGACTTTTTATGTTGAATACCTTACAGAATATTCTAAGTCTATTCTGGAATTTATTATTTGTAAATTCCGCACCATTATCTGTTATAAGAGTTACTAATTTCTTTTTAGTTTTCCTTTCAGCAAACTTTATCCAATTAAAGAGATTTAGATACGTTTCAGTTTTGCTCTTCATTAAATAGCAAAACCCATATCTAGAATAGTGATCCATTATACTTAATATGTATCGAGCTCCTCCTACACTTGGTTTTTTTGGACCTTTTAAATCGGCAAATACTACTTCTAAAGGCTCTTTGGTAGTAAATCCATCAACTCTATTTGCCGGAATGACCTTGCTTTTGCTGTGATTATAAGCAAAACATTGCAAATACTTATTACAAGATTTCAAACTTATTCCTTTAGATAGTTGAACAGTTCTCTTAAGCATTTTAAAATTT
Source organism: Hydrophis major (assembly GCA_033807585.1). Lineage (NCBI taxonomy): Eukaryota > Metazoa > Chordata > Lepidosauria > Squamata > Elapidae > Hydrophis > Hydrophis major. The sequence continues at coordinate 12,674,433 of CM066332.1, read as the reverse complement.
AAATGCCCTAGCCTTCGGTGTAACAAGTAAATACATTCATCATGAGGTTTTTTATTATCATAAACCATGTTAGCCATCTCTAAACCATTATCATTTAAAACATATAATTCACCTCTTAAAGATGCGGTAATTTTCTTATCTTCTTCTACAATTATGCAGTTATCTCCCCTAAAGGTAACTACATATCCTAGTTTAACCAAAATTCTAACTGAAATTAAATTAAACTTAAGTTGTGGTACATATAACATTTTTACATTCTCTTTTATGAAAGAACAATATGCTATACCTTGACTTTTAGCTTTCAGTTTCCAGCCATTGGCTAACGATATCTGCTGTGTACTCTGGGATATTTTAATAAAATTTTTGTTATCATTTGTTATACAGTGGGATGCTCCACTGTCAACCACACATAAATTATTTTTTACAGCTCCGTTAATATACATGGCTAACTCTAAATTTTTATTTTTATTTTAATTACTTTTAGTATTCTGGCCAGCGTTCTGGCGCTTTTCTTTTTTACAAAATCTTGCCAAATGTCCTCTTCCTCCATAATTAAAACACTTTTTAATTGCGTATGCAGTAGGAGATTTAATATCTTCTTTTTGAGGTTGCTCCCTCCTTAACTGATCTCTTTCAAGTCTTCTTCTGGCCTTTTCAATCAATCTTCCAGTTATATCAGTTAAAGTTAAACTTTTCTTAGGCAAAACTTCAAGGGAAGTGACATAGTTATCATAACTTTCGTCTAGTGAAGATAGAATTATGTAGACTTGGTGTAGTTCAGAGAAAATAAGTTCTTTCTCGTGCAGTTCTTGAAAAATGCTTTTTATAGTTTTCAAATGACTAAGCATATCACCATTCGTTTGGAGATGCATCCTGAAAAGTTTCCGTGTTAGATTTATGTGAGCACCAACGTTATCTCAGACATAAATTTTCTTCAGCTTCTGCCAACACAGAACAGCCGTTTGTTCTCCATGGATATGAACAAGTTGCTGGTCAGACAGTGTTCATCCTATTATGCAAAGAGCTTGTTCATTCTTCTGCTTAAAGTCTTCTATTTTTTGACTATCTTCCTCAATCTCTGGATCCCATTCCTCTATGTTAGGTGGGTTTTCAATTATGTTCCACAGACCTTCTCTTCGTAGAAGTAGACTACATTTCATAGACCATGATACATAGTTTGTTCCATCCAGTTTGGATATAAGGGACAAGCTTTGTAGATTGACTTGTGCCATGTTTTCTTATATGGCTATAAAACTATAATTAATGAAACACAGCTGTCTGTTTACTGTAATGTGTAACAACACAAACTCTCACTTTTTACATAAATCTGTTTTATCCTAGTTAAACTGACTTTGAAACCTCTGGGCCCATAACTAGTGTTAAGCCTGGTCCCATAACCAGTGTTAAGCCTGTGTTCCCCAACCAGGGTTAAGGAGACAAGCTAAACAGAATGTGCAGCGTTAGTCAGATAGGCATACAGATAAATGTGTGAGATGAGTTTGTATGTTTGTTAACATAAGTAAAAATAACAGATACTCTTGTGTTATCAAAAATATAGTTTATTCCATTTAGAGTTTTATAGCATAGTCAAAATAACAGTCCATTAGTCATGTATCATTTTAGTCAGTCCATTCAAGGATATTCAATTTGCAAAGTCCGTGTAGAATATCCAATGTCAGTTGACTTACAATAAATCAGTCCTCTCACCGTTGATAAATCAACAGTCCTTTCTCTCTCCCGTTCCAGTAGGGGAAAAATGCAGTCTTCAGTCTATCCAGTAATTAGGGATCATAAAGCCAGAGAGAGCAAGCTGCCGTGCCTTGCTTCTTTTATGGTACTTTTACAACCACTCCCTTAATTACATTCTTACAGTTAAAGTTACAGACACTTTAACTAACAAACCATGATAACATATTTATTATTTTACCTAAACCAGTTAGGGTAAACAATGTTATCCCTAACAGTTCTCACTGTCAGAAAGTTTCTCCTTCTTTCTAGGTTGAATCTCTCCTTGTTCAGTTTCTATGCATTATTCATTGTGTGGCTTTCAGGTGCCTCGGAAAATAGCTTGACCCCTTCTTCTCTGTGGTAGCCCCCCGAATATTGGAACACTGTGATAGAATAGCATACTTTATTGGCCAAGTGTACACACAAGTAATTGGACACACAAGGAATTTGTCTTGATGCAAATGGTCTCAGTGTACATAAAAGAAAAGATACATTCATCAAGAGTCAAGAATCATAAGGTACAGCACTTAATAATCGTCATAAGGTACAATAAGCAATGAAATCATATTAGGAAACGGTCAATATAAACCATGTTAGAAAGCATTTCATTGAGGCAGCCATCGTCAGTGCCATCTTGGATCAGTCATGTTTCCCCTAGTCCTTCTCTTCACTAGACTAGCCAAGCCCAATTCCTGTAATTGCTCTTCATATGTTTTAGTCTCCAGTCCCCTAATCATCTTGGTTGCTCTTCTCTGCACTTTTTCCACTGACCTTATTCAATTTATTCTCTTAAGATTGTTCAATCTGGCTTTAACACATGGATGTGTGTAAGAGATGAGATGCATCATGTGTGTGTGACAATGTCACCCTGACCATTTGCATTTGTGTATAGGATTGGTCTGTGTCACCCACAATGTCATTGTGGCTTGTAATAGCTGCCTAGGTCAATTCTGTTGTTGCTAGATCTCACTATATTTTAACCCTGTAAATGAATGGAGAAACCAAACATCAAGGTCCTGTAAATAGTATTAGATGTCCAAACTACTTTTGATCAGAAATGTGACTTCCTCGTTGCAAATTAATCTATAGTTCTTTATTCCTTGTATTTTATTCCTTGAAAAGAAGTAAAAGTGAAGACACCCCCCCAAAAAGGACCACAGAAATTGTTACATTTTCCACACCAAAGAGGCAGTTAAGATGTACTACAGATGACTTTCTTAAGTTCTTTTACAATGGATAAACATTTTTTTTTTTTGGCTTGGCATGAGTACGTTTTATTTAACTTTGGGAGTGGAAGTGACTATAAATTTAGGTGCTATTTATTTGTTTTGATCCAGCTATTAACATTGCAATGGTATTATTTTACAAGTAGATGATTTTCTCATTTGTCTCTTTCCAACTCATTGTACAAAGTACCATGGTACCATGGTACATGGTATATGAAGAACGGGTTACAGGAATTGGGTATGTCTAGACTAATGAAAAGAAGGGCTAAGGGAGACATGATAGCAGTGTTCCAATATCTGAGAGGCTCCCACAAAGAGGAGGGGATCAAACTATTTTCCAAAGCACTAGAAGGCAAGACAAGAAACAATGGATGGAAACTAGCCAAGGAGAGAAGCAACCTAGAACTAAGGAGAAATAGTGAAAGCAATCAACCCATGGAACAGCTTGTCTTCAGAAGTTGTGGGACCTCCATCACCAGAGGTTTTCAAAAAAAAAAAAGACTGGATAATCATTTATGTGAAATGTAATAGGGTTGTGATGGTGAACCTATGACATATGTGCCAGCGGTGGCACACAGAGCCCTCTCAGTGGATTCATGCACCATCACCAACTTCTCTTTTGGTTTCTGGCATGCACTGGCCAGCTGATCTTTGCAGGTGCCAGACCGCCGGAAAATGAGCCAAAAAACCAGCCAAAAAACAAAAACTGGCCCAAAAACTGGCCTGGAAAATGACCTAAAAACAGCCCAAAAATGGTCTAGAAAATGGCCAAAAAACAGTCTGCCATTTTTTTGACCATTTTGGCATGAAAAATGCCCAGAAAACAGCCCAGAAAATGGACCAAAAAACAGCCTGAAAATAGCCAAAAAACCAGTCTGTTTTCTGGCCATTTGGGGGGCCACCTTTCATGCCAAAAGCAGCCTGAAAAATGGCCTGGAAATGGCCTTCCAAAAAGCAAAAAAACATGCATGCATGGACTAGCTAGCTGGTCTTTGATTTTCTGGTGCTATGGCATGCATGACATGCATGCACCTTCCAGTTTAGGCACTTGGTGCCGAAAAGGTTACCATCACAGGAATAGGGTGTCCTGCTTAATAGTGGGTTGGACTAAAAAAACTCCAAGGTCCTTTCCAACTCTATTCTATGTTCTACAAATTGCAAATTCTCCTGGAGAGGGAGGAAACAAAACAGAGAAAAAGCTATGAATGATTGGAATGCTTATCCTGGTAAAAATTACTTATTCTATCTGCTATCTGAAAGTGACCATCTTTTTGCTTATTAGTGACAGGCTTGGGAAGTTAAGAACTGGGGAAAAAATACTTCCTGAAGTGGCAGTGTGAATGAGGCTTCAGAGATACACAAGGTAGTTTTCTAAAAGTGCTCCTTCAGGGGTATCTGGCAGTTGTGTTCAATTACTAGCTAAAATTAGGTTGGAAGGAAAGGATGGTTCCATTCAACTCCATGCCTGGAGAGATGATTCAAAATGTGTGAGTAATTGGAAAGTTGAATGATTCCCAAGCACTCTCACAGCACTTTTAATTTGTGTTAATGGCTTCAGATAATAAGGGGAGATAATTCACATGGAGTTAGGCTGACATGGAAAGGTGGCTTGGGGTAAATCAGGAGTGCTTCTTGTATTACAGACTGAAGAGATGGGAGAACTTGAAAGAATGGTGGGTGTCTTTTGGGAATGGATAGTGTTTACATCTGGCTCCCAGATGGTCTTCTTTGCTTCCTGATTCCATTAGTGGCCTTAGAAGTTCTGGCTGAGTCCCAAAGAGGTATGGTCCACTCTACCAAGAGTCCTACATTTCATCCTAAATAAATAGGAAAAGATGTCTGACTCCAGTCTTTCAGTAAAACAGGAGAAGAAATCCCAAACATTTGGGATTAGAGAAGAGGGACTTTTTTGTTTATTCTCTGGTTAAATCACACGAAGAAACATTTTTTTTTTTTTGGTGACATTGTGATTTAAAGCAAGTGGAATACTCAGGGAGCCTCTGGGGAAACTGGAACATATATTTTGCACAGTCATATATATTCCCACGTGCCAAATATATGTCAGCGTTCCAACTAACAAACTCCAACTCAACTAACAAACTCCGAGACAGGCATTTCCTCAAAGTTACAATTTATTAGGGTTTTCATAGTGGCACATCTGGGAAAACCCGAATCTGAGAATTCTGGGTTTTCACTTCCCCAAGAGAAATTCAAAGATCCATTCCCTGCAACTATCAGTCCATCACATGGCCCAATCAAACCTCATCCCAACTGGAGATGTTCCTCCAGACACTAAGAAGCCTGTATTCACGTGGTTGAGAATGTGGTTGAGTCTAATCTTTTGCTCATTAAGAAGTCCCCCCTCCCAAATCCCCAGACACTAAATGTGGCAGCCTCAAAGCTTCCAAGTAAAATATGGCTTACAAGGCTGACAATATATACAGCTTTGTCCCCCTCCCCCCCCCAAAAAAAGATGTTTGAATGAAAGTTAATGCACCTTCTCACTGTTGCTTGTGTCATTTAATGCATTGGCATAGATGTAATTATAGTGTTCCTGTTTCAGATCTGAGAATAGTTTCAGCGGATGTGAAATTAAGAAGGGTAAGAAGCTCTTAAGAATATTCCTGAATTTGGTCATGGCAAAAAGTTCAGTGTCTGAGTGGTGCTGTGGCCTAGAGTTGGAGCTCTCGCCTTGCAGTCAGGAGGCTGTGAGTTCGATCCTAGGTAGAGGCAAACATTTCTCTTTTTGGGCATACTGAGAATATATTTGCTGAATAGAACTCCGCATTGGTGACAGGAAGGGAATCCGGCCATCAAAACACTCTGCTAGCTCCATTCAGTTGCCCAGATTCCACCTCACAAGGGATTATGGGTCATTAAAAGAGGATGATGACAGAGTTCTGTATCCTTCAAAATATTTGACCAGAAAAGAATCATTTTAGGCATTAGGTTAGCAGCTTATCAAGTCATTATCATCATCAACGACATCATCGTGTTTAATTCTACACTATTAGAATATAGAGACTAGTGAGTCCTTCAGATAATGGTAAATGCACACATCAATTGTATTTGATTCTTTATTAGCATTAGAATTATACATACATATACACACAGAGACACTATACAGAGAGAGCGTAACACACAAGGAATCAAGAGAAAAATATTTACCCCCATGATATCAAACAAAGTTTTCCTACAGAGAGTATCAGATGTTGGACACAAAAGAGAGAGGATAGAAAAGAAAACAGATCAGAGTGGACTTTATTCACTTAAAAAAAAAAAAAAAAAGACTTCAAGATGTAGTAGTTGATAGTAAAATGTTCAATTTCTTCAGTTCTCCCAAATCTTTAAAATGCAGTTGTGTGATATTTGTTTTGATCAGCTAATAATAGAGTTTTGTTTGGCTTTCTTCTATTGTGTTCTCCCTGAACAATTTCCCAGTGCGTAATGGTGATAAAATATGAACCAAACACTTATCATGGCAGTTCTTATAATGTTTTCCCTATTTCTATAAATATTACAGGTCCACCTCTTGCACCCAACTTACTGAAAGTTGGGTAAGAAGACAAAACTTGGAATGCTTAAAATATTTGTACTCGTTGAAGGTGCATATTTTTAGCCTTTTTTTTTTTTTTCACCTAAGGCTCTCACAATTTTCAGTAAAGGTCAGGATTTTCAACAAGTGCTAGAAACAAAAATAACAATGAAACATCAGCCCCTCCCCCAGTGAAAATAATTGTGACAGCATGCAGAGGAATCAAAAATCTCTAAGAGAATGAAAATAATGAGCTATATAAAGAAATCATCTTCTCTTTTGCATTATCTCAGAAAACATTCTCCCTGGGCCAGAAGGAGTACAGTTTATAGGCATAGAGAAAATTCAATATCAGGGTTGAAGAATTTGGTAATAAACCAAATGTATGCACACCGGATACATTGATTTTATCTCAAGTGAACATTTCACACTGAGTGTCGGTTTAGATTCTTCATTGCACTTCAACTCTGGATGGTGTGTAACTCTGATTTGCTTTTTACAATTGTCCCCCTGAGTAGAAACAGCTGTCATAGGAAAAAAAAAAAAAAAACTATGCATGCATAATTGTGCTTGATACACTCCAGACTATGAATATGGCAGATTCTGCTTGAAAAATGGATCCAGGGCAGATTTATGCCTCTCTCAAATCATTTTCAGGTTGAAGGCAATGGATATAATGGTTATCGACCATGGAAGATTTATGTTTGAGTTGAACTGTCATCACTCTTTTGGACAATGGATTGTTTCTTACACATATCATAAATAATAGGCAGTATTTCATTAAAACAGATGAATCTAAAGGATTGTGCATTGAGAGGGAAGAGGTTGCCTAACATGGAAAATAACTTGTCACTCCAAATGGGAATGGACTTGCTAGTTGGAGAGACATGGGATGAATATAACAATGAAGGCTGACACTGATTAGTTGAGAAGAGTGGATGTTCACTTAAGAGTCCTAAAGGAACTTGCTCTCCGGTGATAATTGCACTCCAAACCTGTTGGGCAGGAGATTCTTAAGGAGTCTTAAGGAATAGACTAAACTTAAAAGCTTGAGATCCTGTCAGGTGTAAAGAATCAGGGCCGCACATTAAGTTTCATTTCAGATGATTTATTGCTCAAGCCTATAATAACAGTCTAGTCAACCAACAGTCAGTACTAAATTGCCACTAGGGAAAGATTAAATTCAAGAGGGATTGGACTTAGATTGCTTGTGGGGACACAATGAACTTAGGTTGATTTCTCACTTGACTCCACACCCAGGTTTTATATGCTACATTTCTCCATTTTGTCCATTAACTGTCCTCCATTATTTTGAACAGCTTTATATAGATTACAGATTAACAGAGGTGGAAGGGATGTTGTACAGATTCTAGCCCAACCCCCTGTCCAACAGAACCTATACCATTTTTGACAGATGCCAGTCCAGTCTCTTCTTGAAAGCTTCCAGTGATGAAGCTCCCACAACTTCTGAAGGCAAGCTGTTCCATAGGTTGATTGTTTCCACTGTCAGAAAGTTTCTCCTTATTTCCAGGTTGAATCTCTCCTTGTTCCAATATTCCTTGTCTGGCCTTCAGGTACCTTGGAAAATAGCTTGATCCTTTCCTCCTCCCTGGGGCAGCCCCTCAAATATTGGAACATTGCTATCATGTCTCCCCTGGTCCTTCTCTTCACTAGACTAGCCATGCCCAGTTTAGCAAGCCACAAAAATGATGCTGGTATGCTTTTTAAAAAAATAGGATCAAAAATCAGTCCAGCGCTGTCTTAGTCTTTTGTATCCCCTGTTGTGAATTTATAAAAGTACTTGAATAAAGATTATTAAAGCTTAAAAGTAAAGTGCAGGATTCTGGCCCTGCACTTCTGATTGGCCGATAATAGCGACATCGGATTGGTCCATTCAGGAGAATCTGATTGGCTATTAATAAGCCTCTCCCATTGCTTAATGGAGCTAGCGCTCCCTGTGTTTTCATTGGCTAAGTACTCAAGAGCTTGCCTATATAAAGGGGCCGTTGTGGCCGTAGAGTTGAGCTGTTACACCATATTAATAAAGAGTTTGAAGTTCACTGTTCACCAACTCGTCTCCATCCTTGCACCCATGCGCAGAATTTAACACTGGCGATGAAGGTGGGATGTGGAGATGTCAGAGCTGACTGAACAACGAAGAACGATAACAGAGCATGTGGCTGAAACGCACCAACGGCGGAACCATGTCCTGCGGCATCATACCACCCGCTGCATTCGACCCGGCACAAGAAGACTGGGACTCATATATGGATCACTTCCAGATGTTTCTGGAGACCAACAATTTGAAGGATGCCACTACTGGAAAGAAACGGGCGGTATTCCTAACTCATTGCGAGCCGACTGTGTTCAAGATGGCCAAGGCACTAGCGAAACCAGCAGAAGTGAAGTCTATGGACTGGGACGTCCTCGAACCCCTGCTGAGGACCCACTATGCACCGACTGTACCAACGCTCATTAGAAGGCATGAATTTTACCAGAGAGATCAGTGGAAGGGCGAAAGTGTTGCTGATTTCATAGCGGATCTCCGGAATCTGGGAGACCTATGCAGGCTTGCCGACCTCGAAGAAGCCCTGAGAGACCGAATAATTCTGGGATTAGAGGCACCACACACTCAAAGCAAGCTGATGGCGAAAAGTGACATCAGCCTCGCAGATGCCATTCTGAAGCTACTAGAGCAGAAGCAACCAGGAAGTCGGCTGCCCGAATGCGCCACGCCCACGCCCCACTTCACCAACTTGCCAGCAAAGCTTCACCCCACTTGGGAGAACGGGCTATGACAGCCCATCACGAGGACCTCAAATCGTCATCGGGAAGCGATAAAGAAGAGGTCAACCGGCTCCGGTCTGAGCAAGAGCAATGCCAGAGATCGCAGTACCAATGCGCTGGTTGTGGGGCAAGCTACCCACGATCAGAATGCAAATTCCTCGATGCACTCTGCCCTGTGTGTGGGAAAAGAGGCCATATCGGACGGGTCTGTAGAAGCAAACAAGGACCCAACCAGCCCCCAAGGGAGGCTAACTATCGCCAAACTACAGGAAGCCGTCCTGTAAAGCGAGAACCCTTGAACCACCAATGGAACAACCACTCCTACAGAAACAAACTTCTAAACCACTCAACGAAGCGAGAAGAGACTCACCAAACTATTATGATCGGTCATGACTCATCTCTAGATGCCAAGAAGATCCGAGTGAAAGTGGCCATCGAAAACCAGCCCTGACTGATGGAAGTTGATTCAGGATCGTCCCTCTCGATGGTTTCTTGGAAGACCCTCAAGCAGCTCATCCCTACTGTCCGGCGGCAAGACCTCAGATTCCAAAGAATCATACTCAAAGACTATCAAGGGAATCGAATTCCAGTTGTGGGATCCAGCCAAGTCCGTGTCTCGTTTAAGAATCGTACAGCATTCCTACCCCTGACTGTAGTCGACAGGGATCGGCCTAGTTTGTTAGGCCTCCAATGGTTCACTCCACTTGGAATTGAAGTAGCCGGCATTCACCGAACCTGCAGCAATGACTGGGAAGAGGATCTCATCCAAGGATTCCAGGACATCTTTGCAGAAAAACTAGGCGAGTACAAGGGGACCCCAATATCATTTAACCTCAACCCCAAAAGAGCTCCCATCAGCCTTAAGCCTCATCGAGTTCCATTTGCCCTTAAACCAAAGATTGATGAGCAGCTTGATAAATTAATAGCCTAGGGTGTGTTAAAACCAACCGACCACTCTCCCTGGGAAACCCCAATCATGACACCCATTAAGCCGGATGGATTGATAAGAATTTGTGGGGACTACCAAGCCACCATGAACCACGCCCTTCAACAAAACGCTTACCCGGTACCAGTGGTGCAACACCTTCTCCATTCCCTGGGGGGCAGAAAAGTCTTCGCTAAACTAGACTTAGCCCAGGCATGCCTGTAGACAAAAAGACGGCAGAGGCCCAAACGATCGTTACGCACCGAGGTGTGTTTAAATGTAGCCGACTCCAATTCGGAGTAAGCGTGGCCCCAGGAATCTTTCAAAGTTTGATGGAAAGACTATTACAAGGGATAAAAGGCGTTGTCCCATATTTCGATGACGTGTTAATCGCTGTCCCGACTCGAGAAATACTAAGGGAGCACCTGGGGTTGGTTTTCCAGAAATTTAAAGACTCAGGTCTCAAAGTTAAAAAAAACAAGTGTCAACTATGTACGGATCGAGTAGAATTTTTAGGGTACTTAATTGATAAACAAGGCATTCATCCCACCGATAGCAAGCTTAGGGCAATTAAAAACGCCCCAAAACCCCGCAATAAGGCCGACCTTCAGGCTTTTCTAGGCCTTATCAATTTTTATAACATTTTCCTGCCTCACAAAGCAACCGTAGCAGAACCCCTTCATCGTTTGTTGGACAAAAAAGCAACCTGGGTATGGGGGCACAGAGAAGAGCAGGCGTTTCGACAAGTAAAAATATTATTGAATTCTGATGCTGTGTTGATGCAGTATAATGAGATTTTGCCTTTAACAATTACATGTGATGCATCACCATTCGGAGTGGGTGCCATTTTGAGCCACGTTTTACCAAACGGTAGTGAAGTTGCCTATTTTTCAAAGACGCTATCAAAGGCAGAACGTAATTACACTCAAATCGATAAAGAGGCCCTTGCTATTGTATCTGCTATTAAGAGGTTTCACGAATATGTGTATGGCCGAGCCTTTACTATAGTGACTGACCACAAACCTTTGCTGGGAATAATAGCAGGAGATAAGCCAACCCCTTATATATTATTTCCCAGAATGACTCGCTGGTCAGAATTCTTGGCTGCATATAATTATAAGTTGCAACAACACCCGGGGAAGGCCATTCCCCATGCCAACGCATTGAGCCATGCACCACTTCCGGAAACCATTGACGGCCCCGCTCTGACCGTCACAACACTTCAGATCGAGATACTTCAAATACCGCCACTGACAGCCCAAGATATCACAATTGAAATGAAATGTGACCCCATTTTGGCACGAGTCCTCAGCTGGGTTGAGCGCGGATGGCCATTGGACCAAATACCTGACGACTACGTCCCCTTCAAAAATCGACAAACGGAACTGTTTTCCCAGAAGGGCTGCATTATCTGGGGAGATAGAGTCGTGGTCCCAGAGCGGTTACAGTGAGCGGTACTGAGAACCTTGCACGATGGCCACGCCGGCATTGTGCACATGAAAGCCCTTGCACGAAGCTACGCGTGGTGGCCAGGTATCAACAAGCAGATTGAAGCCTTGGTAAAGGCTTGTCACAAATGCCAGGAAGTTAGCAATGCCCTACCGAAAGCAACCCCGACAGAATGGAAAACACCGAGGGGACCATGGTCCCGTATTCATCTGGACTTTGCGGGACCTACCAAAGGCCACACATTCTTATTAATGGTGGATGCCTACTCGAACTGGCTTGAAATCCATGAAATGAGAAATACAACAACCAAATCAGTCATCAGGAAATTAGACAGATTATTTGCAACACACGGATTACCAGACGTTCTGGTATCTGACAACGGGCCCCAATTTACTGTGCTGTCTTTTGAACAGTACCTGGCGGACCGCGGTATTCGCCATGAGCTAACTTCACCGGTGCATCCTGCGGCCAACGGAAGGGCCGAGCACATGGTACAATTCATCAAAAAAACCTTGCATAAAATGGACTATGGCAATATCGAAGACAAGATTAACCGGATACTCCTTTTGCAGCATATCACTCTGCACAGCGTCACCAACAAAACTCCGGCCGAGTTATTAATGGGACAGAAGCTCCGCTCCCACTTCCACCGTCTACACCCATCATATGAACCTGAAAAACCACATGGATCCAGCGGGAAATGCCATAGCTTCCAGGTAGGCGACTTGGTTTTCGCTAGAAACTTTTTGGGCAATCCATTGTGGGTCGAGGCAACTGTAATCCAAGTAACCAGCTCCAGATCGTACCGAGTGAAATGTCGCGACGATAGAATATGGAAGCGCCATATTGATCAGCTGCGTTCAAGGCTGCAGCCAGGGATCTCCAAGTCCCCTGATTTCCAAACTGAGGGGGGAGGAGACGCCGAGGAGGCTGAATTTGAAATGGCAGAAAGCACAAGAGGAAAAGATGACCGCTCAGAGGCAACACGGGAAGAAGGATCGGGGATAGGGGTAAGCTCGCCTCAAGGAGATACCGAGGACATTAGCGGCAATGAAAATTTAGATACAGAACCGGAGCCACCCTGTTCACCAGATAATGTCCTACCCCAACAAGACTATAACCAAATACCGGGAGGACAACGTAAATCAAATAGACAATCAAAACAACCTGTCTACCTCAAAGACTACATTACCGCACCCCTTAAATGGAACCCGGGGGGAAGGGATGTTGTGAATTAATAAAAGTACTTGAATAAAGATTATTAAAGCTTAAAAGTAAAGTGAAGGGTTCTGGCTCTGTACTTCTGATTGGCCGATAATAGCGACATCGGATTGGTCCGTTCAGGAGAATCTGATTGGCTATTAACGAGCCTCTCCCATTGGTTAATGGAGCTAGTGCTCCCTGTGTTTTCATTGGCTAAGTACTCAAGAGCTTGCCTATATAAAAGGGCCGTTGTGGCTGTAGAGTTGAGCTGTTACACCATGTTAATAAAGAGTTTGAAGTTCACTGTTCACTGACTCGTCTCCATCCTTGCGCCCATGCGCAGAATTTAACATCGTCTTTTTTTTTTTTAATAAACCTAGGAAATTGCTTTTGAAAGTATATCATAAGTCAATCTGGAAAGGGGCCTAGGTGAAACAGATAAAATAAATACAGGTAGAGTTCTCCAGAAGCTGCTGTGCTTTGAATATTTTTGGTTGGGTTTCCTGGCCACAAATATTCCTGTTTGGGCTAAGATATTGTTTATTTCTCTATGAATGAAGAAGTTTCATCAAACTTGATGGTGATTTGAAAAAAAAAAAACTATTTTTTTTTTAAGTTTGTAGTATTATGTACAATCTGAATGTATTGCCATAGCAAAACATTTTGCTATCCAAAATCAATTTGAGGGAATCTATACTTCTTTCTCTCTCCAAACGCACAAACACACACAAATTCTACTCTCACACAAGCACACAAAAACCAAACAAACACATCAATCAAAAAGAAAGAAAGGATTAAATATTCTATTGGGTTTTTTTTTTCCTAAAGTTACATTTTTAAATGATTGTAGGGGGAAATCTACATGGAGTTTTGGGCTTCAGTCACATTTTAAAGAGGCACAACCTTATTTTTTAAAATGTTTTCATGGAATTTAAAATCTTTGTCTCTGATTTTTAAATAGTTTCTGCTTTTAACTTGGAATGGGTGTATAGATAGATCAATTTTCAAAATGTCAAAAGAGATTTAATAAAATTTAGGCTAAGTATACCTAATATAAAATTTAAATTGTTCATAAAGGGATAAATATTGATCATTTACATTTTATTGACTTAACACGGGTCTTCAAACTTGGCAGCTTTAAGACCCGTGGACTTCAGCTCCCAGAATTCCTCCTCCAGTCATGTTAGCTCAGGAATTCTGGGAGTTGAAGTCCATAAGTCTTAAACTTGCCAAGTTTGAAGACCCTTGGACTATAACAACTTTATTGAGTAAAATAAGTGTTCCCCATAGCCATATCTATGTATTAATGCTTACATCTTTTAGTGTATATGTTGCTAGAAATATCATGGCAAATTCATTCATTGAGTAGAATATCTGCTTACTCTTATCAAAATAATATGTGCCTTTTGGTGTTTGAAGTATAAAAGTCTTTAACAATCTTGTTAAAAAGTATGTAGGTACATAGGAATATATACTGTAGCCTGTTGCTGGGTAATGATAAATTAGAAACCACAACATACACATAGCTTGTATGTAGCAATATGTGTGAGGAGTATAAAAGCTTGTAGATTTGTGTTGTTTTCCCCAGTGATAGTCTCCATATCTCTGGCTTTCTTTATTGCTTTTCTATACCACATCCATCCCAAAGGACTTGTGGTGGTTTATGAGATAAAACAACACAACAAAACCATTCAATAAACCATCACGCACACCATTATAAGGGAATGCTGAGGGGGGGGGGGGAAGAAAAAAGAAAAATAATTCCTTGGAATTATATTGACTTCTTCCAGACTGGATCTCACTTCTAGGCTAAGAGATAGATTGAAGGGTCAAATCCAGATTTCTAGGAAGATTTAATGATTAGAATCTAGAGGCCTGTCAGAAATGATGATGCCAGTTGAAGAATCTGAGACCGTGAATGAAGGAGACTTTCTGTTTGCTTGTTTGTATGTAGGCCTCAACTCCTGACCACAGTTGGGTTCAAAACAGTGGTGGGATTCAAACAATTTTACTACTGGTTCTATGGGCATGGCTTGGTGGGCGTGGCATGGCTTGGTGGGCGTGGCTTGATGGGCATGGCAGGGGAAGGATACTGTAAAATCTCTATTCCCTCCCCACTCCAGGGGAAGGATATTGCAAAATCTCCATTTCCACCCCACTCCAGGGGAAGGATATTGCAAAATCCCATAAGTTCCCATTCCAGGGGAAGGATACTACAAAATCCCATTCCCTCCCCATTCCATGGGAAGGATACTGCAAAATCCCCATTCCCTCCCAACCCCACTAACCTGCTTTCCAGCTCCATTCTCCTGTGCAGGGCAACAAAAGAAGACCCAGCCAATCAGCTGGGACTCAGGAGGCAGAGGATAGGTAGGGCAGGGCCATTCAGATATGGTATTTGCTGGTTCTTCAAACTACTCAAAATTTCTGCTACCAGTTCTCCAGAACTGGTCAGAACCTGCTGAATACCATCTCTGGTTCAGAACATCTGTACAATTGTACACAATTTTATGATCTTGTTTTACCTCAGTTGTTAAGGAAACCTGGTTTCCTTCATTGATTTTTGCTTGTTGGAAAGTTGCAGGTGGTGATCATGTGACTCCCAGGGCATTGTAAATGAGATAAATTCAGGCTGATTGCCAAGCACTTGAATTTTGATCATGTGACCATGGAATGCTACAACAGTCACAAGAGCTAGGTCTAGTCATAAAGCCAGTTGTAACTTGGTTCTAGATGGTTCTAGGTTTCTGAGCTATCCAGTTCTAAAAATATTCCATCTCTGGACTTGGATGGGCTCAGGGCATCTCCACATTATATGTTTAACTTTGTTCATGCTGGTCCCATTTGAAAAGATGCTGGTGGTGATATGGTTTGATATCTCTCACAACACTCCATTTAAACAGTTGAAATATCAGCAAAAAACAGAGCAAAATCATTACTTCCTCCTGAATTTTCCTGACAGTAAGAACAATTAATCAGTGGAATGATTTGCCTTCAGAAATTGTGGATGCTCCAACACTGAAAGTTTTTTAAGAAAATATTAAACAACCATTCATCTCAAATGGTATAGTGCTTCCTGCCTGAGTAGGGGGTTGGACTAGAAGACCTCCAAGGTTCCTTCCTATTCTGTTATTCTGTTAATAGCAAGAGCACTTAGACTTATACACCGCTTCACAGTGCTTTACAGCCCACTCTAAGCAGTTTACAAAGTCAGCCTACTGCCCCCAACATTTTACCCACCTCAGAAGATGGAAGGCTGAGTCAACCTTGAGCCTGGTGAGATTCGAACTGACAAATTGTAGGCAGCCAGCAGTCAGCAGAAGTAGCTTGCAGTACTGCATTCTAACCACTGCACCACCACTTTTTCCATCTCTTCCCCCCCAAAAATATGCAAAGTTATGAAGTCCACATTATTGAAATCACTCTTCACATTTTCAGTGACCAAGAATGGGTGTGGATCCCTGTTCTGCGATGCAGGCTGTGATCTGGGTCTCTTTCTGTGTATTCGCTTCCCCCACGTCCATATGTTGCAGGAAACACTCAGCCACTAAGTTGGTGAATGTTTTTTATGTTGTCAAGTCTCCAATGGTGCTTGCCTTTTAACTTTGGAGCTACAAGAAACTTTAGAGAACATGACATCTAAACATCTGTGCAGTCATGAGGATGAAACATACTTTAATGCTGAAATAATGCTGAAATGTGGCCCCAAGAGAAAACAGGGACTCTTTTTAGACAGGTTAGTAGATAGTAGTAAGGAAGCAGCAGAGGAGGCAGGATGGGTGGGAGAAGGTCAGCCACTTTGGTGAAAAAACGAAAACTCCTTGAAAGTGTATGGAATCAAATAGCTATCTTCGGGGGGGGGGGGGATGACACTTCATTATTTTAAGACACAAGAGAATGAGATACTTCCATCCCATCATCACAATGAGCTAATTACTTTGTTTGGAATGAACATAAGAACATAAATATCCCCTTGCTAAATGAGATCATTGCTCTGTTCTCCAGCACTCTGTGAGAATGTCCATATGCAGCAAAGAACAAAACCAAGATGGAATAACAAGTTTTTGCTTAGCTATCATTCTACAGCTGAGTAGTTGAGAACTCAGAGTAAGCGGTTTAGATACAGCCAGTTGGCTGCAGTATTTTTATTGAAACAGGAATGTTGATCTCAACAGAATCTGGATTAAAGTCTCTTTATGTTATCCAACTCCTGTTATCAGTCTTGAATCTACTGCCAGCCACCTTCAGTAAGTCACCCTGTGATAAATATTATTGGAGTAGAGCAGGGGTAAGGAACGTTGGCTCTTTTATCACTTACGGACTTCAACTCCCAGAATTCCTGAGTGAGCCATAAAAGGTTCTCCATCCCTGGCCTACTGGTTTTTTCAGTTGTGAGGGAAATCAATTTTTGACTTGAATGGGACTGTTTAATATACAAATGTAGGACATATTTTTATATATATTCTTTGTATGTCCTACATTTGTATATTAAACAGTCCCATTCAAGTCAAAAATTGATTTCCCTCACAACTGAAAAAACCAGTAGGCCAGGGATGGGGAACCTTTTATGGCTCCCTCAGGAATTCTGGGAGTTGAAGTCCATAAGTGATAAAAGAGCCAACGTTCCTTACCCCTGGAGTAGAGGAAAAAAATAAAACATAGCTCCATATAAATTATTCACTATTCCTAAAAGATAAAAGAACTCAGTCACTGGCCTCTCAAAATGGCCAGATGAAAATCTATTTGTGGGGACCAACAAGCTTGATTATTTTCTTGCAGCCATTTCATAACTAAACTAATTAACACCATCAACACTGAAGATGTTATCTAGTTGGGTGCTGAAATGTCTGCAAGAAAACAACCAAGCTGAGACAGCACAAAGTCCACACAGTTCAACCCTGAGCTACAAATATGCTCTTCTGTTCTCTCCATTTTAAGCGATGTGTATGAAACATCTATAAAGTTCTGGGATTCTTTACTATCTGTATATATATATATATATATATATGGATCTTTGGTTATTCGGGTTTTCTCCCACGTAGATTGGAAGTATCTAGGCAACGTTTCAATGAAGTCTCATTCATCATCTTCAGGCTTGGTCTTCAGCTCTGTGCTTCTCAGAGTGATGTCAGCTTGCAGTTGCTTCTTCCTTTTAACTGCTAGTGGGGGTGTGACTTGATTGGGTGGGGGCTTGGCTGTGTTTTGATTGGCTGGAGGTGTGTTCTGTTCAGGTGGGGCAGCCAACCCCCCAACCAATCAGAACACAGCCAAACCCCCAACCAATGAGAACACACCCCCACCCAATCAGAACACAGCCAAGCCCCCACTCAATCAAGTCACACCCTCACTAGCAGTTAAAAGGAAGAAGCAGCTGCAAGCTCACATCTTTCTGAGAAGCACAGAGCTGAAGACCAAGCCTGAAAATGATGAATGAGACTTCATTGAAACGTTGCCTAGATACTTCCAATCTACGTGGGAGAAAACCCGAATAACCAAAGATCCACATACAAATACCCACGAGAACCATGAAATATACATATACATATACATATAAATATACATATACATGTACATGTACATGTACATGTACATGTACATGTACATGTACATGTACATGTACATATACATGTGTGTGTGTGTGTGTGTGTGTGTTTTCTTAAGTTTTCACGGGTACTTACATGTATGGCATTCAGCTTTGCTCGGGTATTTTCCCACGTCATAACAATGTTGCCAGCCAATCAAGATACAAAAAGAGACACCCCCCCCCCCCAAAAAAAACAAACAGACAGAAGATATTAGAAGCAGAACACAGCAAACTCCAAGACCAATAAACATAGACCAAGACTCTCAACCAATCAGGATGAAGAAAAAAACATTCTGGCACAGCAATAGGTTGCCCCAAATTTAAATCTGAAACCATTGTAAAAGTCTAACTCACAGACAAACACCATACAGAAGCCTGATGATGGCAGATGAGATTCTGCAGAAACGTTGCTACAACTTTAAAAGCACCACTACTATGACGTGGGAAAATACCCGAACAAAGCTGAATGCCAGACATGTAAGTACCCGTGAAAATTTAAGAATATGAATATATATATATATATATATATATATATATATATATATATATATATATATATATATATATATATATATATATTTTTTTTTTCTGAGGTTCTCGCGGGTACTTGTATGTGGATCTTTGGTTATTTGGGTTTTCTCCCGCGTAAGATTGGAAGCACAATCAAGCCCCCACCTGAACAGAACACGCCTCCAGCTAATCAGAACACAGCCAACCCCCCAACCAATCAGAACACAGCCAAACCCCCAACCAATGAGAACACCCCCCCATCCAATCAGAACACAGCCAAGCCCCCAGCCAATCAAGTCACACCCCCAGGAGCAGTTAAAAGGAAGAAGCAGCTGCAAGCTCATATCACTACTACTTATATGCTACTGAATGCCAGACATATAAAGCACTAGCCTGAAGTATGTATATATATACATATATACATATATACATATATACATATATATATATATATATATATATATATATATATATATATATATATATATATATATATACACACACACACACACACAAACACAAACACAAACACACTTCAGGCTGGTGCTTTCAGCTTCATGCTTGTGCGAGAAAAGCATGATCGGAGCTGCCGTCTCCCTATATATACTGGTGGGGAGGTTCGCTGTGTTGTCATTTCTTGATTGTTTGATGGAGTTGATGTTTGCAGAATGGTGGCTTTTTCATAAGAAAGAAGATCACCCACCTAATCCAAAAAGAAACCCCAGCCAAAATCCAAGACAAAGAACAAGAGAATGGCAAAGCCCTCCTCCCATATATAAAAGGCACTACAGACAAAATCAGCAAGATCCTCCAAAAACACAACATTAAGACAGCATTCTGCACAAACAGAAAGATATCCACCATCCTAAGAAACCCTAAGGACAGAATCGAGTTAGAAAATCAAGGAGTATACGAAATCCCTTGCACTGCCTGCCCCACCACATACATTGGACAGACTAACAGAAGAATAGGTGCACGCATTGAAGAACATAAGAACTCAATCAAAAAGGAAGAACCGACCTCTTCCCTGGTCCAACACCTCAAAGCCACAAGACATGAGATTGACTTTAAAAATACCAGAACTATCGCCAAAACGAACACTTCAGCAGCAGAATCATCAGTGAAGCCATAGAGATAGAAAAATGCCCACACAGCATGAATAAACGAGATGATGCCTCCCGCCTACCAGCCATTTGGAAACCCGCCCTCATGAACAGACGCGTACCTAACATGAAGAATGACACCAGACCCACACCCCTGATAGCCACACAAGATGCCACCACCACACTTCCATGTAGAAAGCAGACTCACACCCACACAGAAGATGAAACATGACCACGGACCAGAAGCTGCACTGCAGCTGCATCACTACCCACCTCAAACCCCTCTGAGCCATACATGAAGCAAACTGACCCCCACCATGAAGAAGCAGCACGACCACGAACTCGAAGCCAAACAGCAAGATCACAGCTCACCAGCTCAAACCTTCCAGCAACTAAGACTAACCTGAGCACAATCAAGCACCCACCTGAACAGAACACGCCTCCAGCCAATCAGAACACAGCCAACCCCCCATCCAATCAGAACACAGCCAAGCCCCCAGCCAATCAAGTCACACCCCCAGGAGCAGTTAAAAGGAAGAAGCAGCTGCAAGCTCACATCACTCTGAGAAGCACAGAGCTGAAGACCAAGCCTGAAGATGATGAATGAGACTTCATCGAAATGTTGCCTAGATACTTCCAATCTTATGCGGGAGAAAACCCGAATAACCAAAGATCCACATACAAGTACCCGCGAGAACCTCAGAATATATATATATATATAGTTTTTCCATTAGCCAATAAAAACTTGAAAATTCACAAGCTGCTTCCTGAAACCAGCTTCTTTGGTTGCTGTAGGTTTATTTATGAACAATGGGAATTCGTATTGAAATTCCTAAATTAGATGAGAACTCTTCAATGTATAATTTGTGGGTCTCTCTCTCTCTCTCTCTCTCTCTCTCTCTCTCTGTCTCTCTGTCTTCTCTCTGTGTCTCTGTCTCTCTGTGTTTCTGTATAGAGCCAGCACAGAGCAATGGAATGCATAATAATAGTTTGCACTAATGTACAAATTTCTCCCTTTTTGTTCAGCTACCCATTTTAAGGAATTTCCAACCCAGCAGTATTAATCTTGGCCCTGTGTTGTCTTGTTATCTTTATCTAACTCAAACCAGTGTTCCTGTTAGGTGGATTCATTTACTGAACAAAATCTGCTGGTCAGTTCACTTGATTGTGGGTGAAATGCAAAGCCTTGTAATAAATCTCAGGCTTAAAAACTAAGGTTTTATGATCCGGTACATTTTCAGGAATCTCCTGAGTGGTGTAGATCAGAATTCATGCAATATTCCCCCTGCATCTTCAGAGTGATTCTTATTTCATTCATTTTTTTCCCAATGTTATGTGCCTGTGCTAAGTGATCGCGATGAATGGTAGGAAAGGGTGGGAAAGGAAATTTTGTGAAACGTGTAATGTGTTCTAAAATGTACTCATGATTTATTTGGGAGTGTAGAGCCCTGGTCATGCTTCCATAGGTACAAGCCATTTTATTTAGTTATTTATTTATTTATTTTGATTTGTCAATCACTTACAAGATAATAGGTATAACTATATATAAAGTTATGAATACATGAAACAGGTACATATAGGAAAAATAAAAGAAACAATAGGACAGGGATGGTAGGCATGTTGGTGCGCTTATGCACGCCCCCTACAGACCTCTTAGGAAAGGGGTGAGGTCAATAGTAGACAGAGTAAGGTTAAAGTTTTTGGGGTTTGGGGAAGAAACCACAAAGTCAGAGAGAGGATTCCAGATATTGACCGCTCTGTGACTGAAGTCGTATTTCCTGCAATCAAGTTTGATGCGGTTAATTTTGAGTTTGTATCTATTGTGTGCTCTTGTGTTATTATGGTTGAAGCTGAAGTATTTATTGACAAGTAGGTTATTGCAATGTATGATTTTATGTACCATACTTAGATCAGACCAAAGACAGCGTAATTCAAGGTTTTCTAGGTCTAGACTTTCAAGTTTGGTGGCATAAGGTATTCTACAATGAGTAGAGGAGTGGAGAACTCTTCTTGTGAAATATTTCTGGACTTTCTCAACTGTGCTAATATCAGATACGTAATGTGGGTTCCAGACTGATGAGCTGTATTCGAGTATTGGTCTAGCAAATGTTTTGTATACTCTAGTTAGTAGTGTGATATTACCAGAGAAAAAGCTTTGTAGGATTAAGTTAACAACTCTTAATGCCTTTTTGGCTATGTAGTTACAGTGGGCTCCAGCACTTAGATCATTAGAGATGAGTATTCCAAGGTCCTTTCCAGAGCTTGGATCATCAACAAGGTCTTGACTATTCAGCCTGTATTTTATTTTCTGATTTTTTTTGCCAATATGTAAGATAGAGCATTTATTTGTTGAGATTTGAAGTTGCCATTAGTTTGACCATTCGGATACATAGTCAAGGTCTTTTTGAAGGGTAGCAGCATTGTCTGTGGTGTTGAATAGCTTTACATCATCAGTGAAGAGAACACAGTTGCTCTTGATATGATCACAGAGGTCATTTATGTAGATATGAAGAGAGTTGGTCCTAGAACACTGCCTTGGGGGACACCACTATTGACAGGTACATAATTTGATAGGGCACTCCCAATTTTGACCATTTGTTGTCTGTTTGACAGGAATGCTGATTTTAGTTTTAGGAGTAGTTTGTCATGTACCTCTGAATCCAAGGCTTTACAGAAGTCTATGTAGATTGCGTCTATTGCTTTGCCCTGATCGAGTTGTGTAGTCCATATGTTTTTGCAGTGAAAGAGTTGCAGATTACAGGATAGTTTTTTTTTTTTTTTCCCTGAAACCAAATTGTTTATTAGAGAGTAGGCTGTTTGTCTCTAAGTGGAGGATGATGGATTGGTTTATAATTGAATCCATGACTTTACAGGTGATGCAGCATAAGGAGATTGGTCTGTAATTTTCAAGTAGGCTGGGGTCTCTCCTTTGGAAGATGGGGATGACCGTGGCTTGTGACCATAGGTTAGGCAAGGAGCTGGTCCTGAAAGATTTTTCAAAGATTATGCTTAGAGGTTCTGTTATGGCAGTGGATAGCTTTTTTAAGAAGTAGGCACATATTCCGTCCGGTCCAATAGATAGAGATGGTTTTACATTGCGTAATGCTTTTTCAACATTGTCTTCTGTAAAATCAATATGTATTAGATGATTGAAGTTTTCTGTGGTTCGGCTAGGAAATACTGGGCATGATCCATTACTGTTGACAAATACTGAGCCAAATAATGTGTTAAAGATGTTGGCTTTAATGGTGTCATTGTTGCAGTCTTTACCATTAGGTCCTATCAGGGTGGGATGGACCTTGAGTCTTTTATTTTGTTGTTTACAAAATTGTAAAAAGTGCGGGTGGAATTGGTGCATAGAAGGTTTTCCTCTTGTTTAATGTGATAATTGGTGCATTCAGTTTTTATCTGGTGGCATAAATTTTGTATTGGTTTTTGAAGTTGGCAACGTGATCAGATTTGCTTTTCTGCCAGGTAATCTCTTGTTGTTGTTTTTTGTTTGTTTGTTTTGGGAGTTCTTGTTGGCATATATAGTTTGATGACTCTTTTGACTTCAAGTAAAAATATGTTGTAATGGTCTTCAACAGTATTGCATCCAGTGAATAGAGATTGCCAATCAAAGGATGAGAGATCGTTGTCTATAAGATCATAGTTGCCTTTTTTGAAGTTATAATTGGGGATTACGTCATTGTGATGGTTTTTGTGTGGGTGTATGTTGAGACAAAAGTCAATCATATTGTGGTCACTGTTGGAAAAGGGTTTTTTAGTTTGTATTCCATAAATTAAATTCAAACTATTGCAGAAGATGAGATTGAGGCAGTTGTTAAATCTAGTATTGTTGGTTACTAGTTGTTCCAGTCCCAGATTTGTAACAGCATTGTAGAAGGTTGCATGTATGGGTTCAGTTGTTCATTCATTTACAGTCCAGTTAATATGAGGTAAATTGAAGTCACCAAGAAAGATAAAAGTGTGTGGGTAGGATGTTGCCCATGTTAGTAGTGTATTTAGCTTTTTTGCATGTTCGATGTCATAATCAGGTGCTCTGTAACATAGTAAGAATTGAAATGTGATATTTAACGATAGTTCACAGATGATGGTCTCAGGAAGAGGAAGCTCCTGGGTAACTTGGATGTTTTTTAGATGTAAGGTCTTTTTATAGAAGATAGTAACCCCACCTCCTCTGCGAATTTCACAATCTGATCGGTAAACATGATAGCCTCTTACTGTGATAATGGAGTCAGCAAGAGATGCATTGAACCATGTTTCACAGACAAATATGATGTCAAATTTAGCCATAATTAGTAAGAGGAGAAATTCAGGTATTTTATTCACAAGGCTTCTTGCATTGAGTAGCTTGCATTTAAGGCCAGCTGCAGTTGGAATTGAGGTAGTTAGGGGTGTGCGTGCCTAGTCTTGGGTGATGGTGGATTGGTTGAAGTAGGATTGTGGATGAAGGTTAAAGCTGAGTTGTGGGTTACGTGACTTACTTTTGATACAGTCAGCAAGGTAGTCAACGTACAGGTCCTTCTCTCCATTGTCTAGACATTTTTTGAATTATGTGCAGAGTACATGGGAGTGGGCACATTGCTGTATGGTTAGGTCAGGGTGAGAATGGAGGTTCTTATGATTGGTGTTGCTTTGGCAAGTGAATTTATAGCATAAATGAATTTACATTTGATTCATTTTTGCAAATGACCCTGCAGAAGCATGGGACCACAGAGCCGTCTCTGTTTTTGAGCTCTTGGCCAATGCGGGAAATGTCAAGTAAGGAAATGTCAGGGGAGATGGTTGATGCTGTTGATGTTTCGGACAGTTGTGATTGTCATTGACGTCCCCTAGACCAAATAAGATGGCATTTGGACATTTCTGTTCATGGTCAACAGCTTATCTGATGATGATTGGATATCATTATTTGTCTGATTTATGTTTTTTGTGGATTGGGTTGTAGATTGGGTTGTGGTTGTTGGGTAGAGATGTAGTTTGTAGCTATTGAATGTTCAGGTTTTTGCGTTGTGTCTTTTTTTTCAAGGTTGGATAATCTTTCTTTTAAAGCATCTAGGGATGCTACTATGGGTTCAAGGGATGTTATTCGTGTTTCTATGGTATCAACTCTTTTAAACAGATCCAGTTTGGATCTGCATGATTTGCAGAGATATGGAAACTCATTGGATGATTCTACTGTGTTTCTCCAACAATACGGCCTCCACCAATTGGAAACCCCACCATGTTTCTTTGGTATAAAATCAAATTAAGCCCCTCCCCCCAAATTTAGACCTATTTTAAAACATGCAAAATAAGGGGGAAGGGCAGGAGACTTGCCGTTAAGAGCGCCCCTGGGTAGCAATTCCTCACCACCAGCCGCTCCTAACGGGTGATCATGGTGAATTGCGGAGCTCCCTACTCCCACCTTTGCTGCAGACGCCTTTGGCACTCGCTGCTGTTGCTTTCCCTTCTGCCCATTCTGCCAAAAAGATCGCCCGCCATCATGTCTGGAGATGCCGCTTCCGCATTTGGAGCACTGCTGCTGTTTGGAGCCCTAAATGGTGGTGGCACTCCAAATACGGAAGCGGCAGCTCCAAACTTGGCGGAATGGGCAGAAGGGAAAGCAACAGCGGTGGGTGCCAAAGGTGTCTGTGGCAAAGGTGGGAGTAGAGAGCTCCGCGCTTCGCCATGATCACTCGTTAGGAGCGGTTGGTGGTGAGGATGAAAGAGTGGGAATTAAGTCACCCCTGAAAAGACATCCTAGCCATTTTTTGGGGGGTCAAAAAAAAAAAAAAAAGACCCGGTCTTATTGTCCGAGAAATACAGTAGGTGTTGAATCATTTTCTCGGGTAATCCCAAACAATCATGATGAGCATATTTGTTACCTAGAGAACATTTGATGGAATTTTCATTATCCTTTAGAGTTTTATAGCATTTAAGGCATGTGCAGAAGTCTTGTGGTTCATTGGTGAGGATTACCTTCTCTTTAGGTTGTGGTTTGGCATTGGATTTTTTTCTTGGCATGGTAGGTTTGTTAAGATGGTACGTTGATTAAATTACTTAATGAAATAATATTGGGTAATCAATACAGCCAATATAACATCAATCAATCAATTGCAATAATCTCTCTAGTCAAATAATTTTGCTAAGCAACAATCAACCTAATCAATTAATTACACTAATCGTTAATCACATTGTTCAATTAAATTCACTAAATCACTAATTTTACTAATCAATTAAATTACATGAATCTTGATCTTTTAAACTAATCAGTAATCACACCATTTGCACTAAACACTCTAATCACACTAATCAATTAAAACAATAAATCAATTAAACCATGAATAAATTATTTTATAGAAATTGATTATCTAATCATTGATATAGGTAATGAGATAGAAAAGTTGTAAGTTTTGAGATAATGAATTAATCAGTGTTTGATTAAAGTAATGAGGTAGTATTGAGAGTCTGCAAGGAAAGGGTTAATTGTTTTACTAGCAGCTGTTATTTACTGGGTGGGAGGAATTTATTGCTCTGATGGCTGCTGCCATTATGCTGTAAACAATAGGCTGTAACAAGATGTTCAAAAGCACACTGGATTATTGAAAGAGAGCAAAATTAAAAAACTTTAGCTACAATCAATATGTCTCTGAATAAGACTGTTTTCCAATAGTTTCCTAAAGTTCCATAGGTATAATACAAGTCACTTTTTTTTCTCTTCTCACTGTGACACTCATATTTGTCATTTATCAAGCTTAACTTTTCCAAGATTTTTAGACAGGCGATTTTAGAAAGACCTAAGGGGTGGTAGTGGAAATGCAGAAATAACACCTTGGGAAATGTCTAAGACCTGTACACAAAATTGTTCTCTTGGAGAATACCCGGAATTTCCTTGGAAATTACAGATCTAGACAGCTTTGTGGCTGCAAAGAACAGCTCCAAGGCATCCAATCTTTAGTGGACATAAAAATCAGGCTGCAACAGGTGATAATGTTCCACTATTTTTCTACTTTTCTAATATATAAAGGGCTAAATGTTTCCATCATATAGTCTGGGGAACTGGATATAAATGTATCTATATTATTTGTTATGGATATGCCTAATCTATGATGATAAATTTATTCGTTCTATTATTTCAGGGGTCTTCAAACTTGGCAGATTTAAGATTTGTGGACTTCAACCCCCAGAATTCCTCCTCCACTCATGTTAACTCAGAAATTCTGGAAGTTGAAGCCCACAAGTCTTAACCTTGCAAAGTTTGAAGACCCTTGATTTATATTGTGCACATGGATTAATGCAAATCATATAATGAAAACTTATTTTAAGTTGATTTTTTTTAAAAAAAAAAATTTCTTATTACTTTGTATTGGACACAAAACAATGGATAGTTTGAACAGAGAGGTCATTTAAGCATCAAGAATAGGTGACATGTTTCCACAGGGGCCATTGTTAAACATACATTATAAAACTTATTACAGTAGTTCAGTAGGGCAGCCGAACTATTTTTATTCAAAATTTGAAGGCATCTGTGGTGGCACTTCTATTCCCTGCTGGCTAACAGAAATTTGGCAGTTCAGTCCTGAGTAACTCAAGGTTGCTTCAGCCTTCCATCTTTCCGAGGTCTGTAAAATGAAGACCCAGATTGTTGGAGGCAATAGGCCGATTTTGTAAATGGCTTAGAAGGGGCTGTAAAGCACTATGAAGTGTTATATTTTTTTTATTATTTATTTATTTGTTTGTTTGTTTATTTGTCAATCGCTTGTAAGATAATAGGTATAAGTATGTATAGTTATGAATACATGAAATGGGTACATATAAGAAAAATAAACAATAGGACAGGGACAGGAGGCAAGTTGGTACGCTTGTGCACGCCCCCTAAGTCTTCTGCTATCTGTGTTTTGTCTAGACTTAGCATAACTGCTTTGAGCCTGCCTTTTTTCACATAGATGTGCAAAACCATTTTACCTGTCTGGCAATTGCAGCAGAAATGTAGTTTGTTGCATTTACACAGATTGAACTCTGAAATCTACGCAGAAGATGTTACCTTGTCTGCTAAGGCAACATCTGCAAACCAGCAAACAAGCTCAGAAAGCACCCTCAAATCTCTCCCACAGAGTCTCTCTCAGCACTTTGAAGAAGGCCCTTTGCCAAGTACTCTTTTGAATGCTTTCCACATTCCTACTCAATACACCCTGATCTTGTTCTGGCAGATAGTTATGTTGTTATATGCCAGATTAGATTAATTGTGACACTCAGACATGGCTTGACAGAATATGTCAGTGTGCCGGTGTCAATCCAGAGGTTAACAGTTTGTAGCAGATTATTGGTGCCATTCTACATAATTAAGGAGCGGAAAACAGAAGGTGTAGTGAAAATGTTTGTTATTGTTTACCCCTGACAGAAGGAGAAACTCTATTGCAGGGTTTGCATTTGTGATTTTGTTAGTAAAAACAATCCCTTGCTCCCAATGGAATGATATTTCCATTTTAATAAACAGAGAAGCATGTAGAACATCAGATAATGCCCCAAACTAGGAAGTTATTAAAATGTCTGTCAATCTTATAATCATCTCTTCCAAAACAGATAGACAGAGTGGAACTTACATGTACAGTGGTAACAGAATAACAAAATAATAGAATTGGAAGGGACCTTGAAGGGGCCTAGTCCAACTATATACCATTCCAGGTGAGCAGCTGTCCAGTCCCTTGTTAAAAGCCTCCAGTGATGGAGTACCCACAACTTCTGAAGATGCTTGCTGTTAATTGGTTCCAGTAGCTGCAATAAATATTAAAAAGGATGGATCCCAAACAAATAATGTGACTTACCATGTAATATTTGGAAGAACTTTCTGTATGTCCTTTTCTCTATTCAGCAACCTTCCCAACATGGCTGACTTCTTGCCCCACCCTCTGTGGCTGTCCCCTTCCTTTTGCAGTGACCTTCCCACCATGGCCAACTTCCTGTCTACTCTCTCCAGCTCTCCCCTTCTTCCTGTCACTGTGTGTCAAGTACTAAACAAATGCCGAGTACTGGGACAACATTTTCAGGTTCATTGAGTTTCAAATTCCCTGAGTTTTGACTCAATTGAGTACCAAGTAATCACTATATTTTATGATTTCTTGTTAATATCACACACAGGCAAAGCAGTAAGTGATTAAAATGTCTGTCTGTCTTATTCTCATTACTATCCTCCTCTAAAACAGATTGCCAGATTGGAACTTGCATGTGTTTAACAGTGTAGCAAGGTTGTGCTGAAGTCTTCTCCAATTAACATTTCAGAAGGAAAAGTCTAGTCCTATAGACTGCAGAGAAGTGAGTGTCTGTGTAAGTTAGCTATTTGCTGAAGTATCTGTTGAATGTTCAGGTTGGAGACATTGACTTCATTAGATGTCAGACCTTCTAGTCCTTCAATTATCTGGTTGGACTGGACCTGGCTGGACATGGCCAATGGAGAGGACTTTCCAGAATGCCTTCTCTGAAAAAAAAAAAAAAAAAAAAGATATGTTGGGTTTGGTTTCTTTGTAGGCTTTTGGTGAATCATTTGATTGGTGATGTTGATGACGAGAGGCCAAACAATGTATTATATGAGAGGATTCTCATGCTAATAAAATTGCTGGGAACTAGTATATAAGCAAATCCAAACACAGACTGGCCCTGATCATCCCTGTTATGCTGAAGAAGCCAGAATCTAAGGTCTATGAATTGTCTTTAGGTAGTTCCACATTTGGCAGTAAGATACTTGTCAAAACTCTGCAACCAATTTTAATACATTTATTAATATGAACTGAGAGACAATTGTTCCTTGCTGTTTTCTTTCAGTCTTGATGGTTACTAGGCAGATCTGACTGTGCTAGTTCCTTTTTTCACTTCTTAAATATGCAGCATAATTCATACTTCCAAAGTACATTTTGAGGAATTAATGGCTGCGGGTATTATTTATTACCCATGTAAAAATATGTGCCTAGTTAGTATATAATAAGTGCAAACTGCTGACAACCCACTTAAAATGGATGAATAAATCTTGAGACTTTAATCTTGAATTATTTTGTTACCCCTGGTTTGACATTTCCTTAAAGTCAGTGGTAGAATTCAGCTGGTTTGCACTGGTTAGAGTGAACTGGTTGTTAAATTATCTACCCTCCACTATCAAAGTGGATCCTGGGTGCTGCATGTGCTACAATGAAGAAATGGGCTACAGAGTGACTGGCATAAGGGAAAGAGAAGGCCACTTTCCCTGTTTCTTCTCCTTGCTCCTCCTCCTTCCCTTGTGCCAGCCACTCTGTTGCCCATTTTTCCATTTACTGCAGTGCCCAGGATCCATTTTGATAGTGGGGGGAGTGTAATAATTTGCCTGCACGAACTAACCCTGCAGTAACCCTAAATTGGGCCCAGCTTTGATCATGCTGACAACTTAATTCCTTGCCCCTTTCACTTTTGCCCACAGACTCATCAATGCCTCCTGCACAGAGCTCCATGGGGAGGGAGAAATCCCTCCCTCCACTTCCCCCCAATTCTTCATTTTTTCATGCAAGCTCTCAGGAGCATCAACTCCTTGTCTCTGTGGTAACACCCCCCCCCCCAGTCCTCAATCCTCAGAAACTTCACCTCTTAAAGGAGCAGCATCCAAAAGGATGAAACAGCCATGAGACCAATTTGCAGACAAGCACCTCGTAAACAGACTTTTCACAAAGAGTACAAATTTAACAACCAGTTTGCCCAGGGTCAGTTTGGCCATCACTGGAGGGTCATCCCACATGTCTGGCAGAGCTGGAGGATGGGGATGGCCCACACCTCCCAGGACAGGCAACCTGACCCTTGGGGAGCCGATTGTTAAAAATTATTTGAATCCCACCACTGCTTAAAGGATACATCCAAATGTATGTTTTCTGCTGCAAACTATTGACTTTAAAGGCTTAGTAAGAGAAATAAAGTGGATGTACAAAATCTCATCAAACTGGTGGAAAGGATTTAAGAGACTATGGGGAATTCTGCAGAATCTGGAGTTTGCTGGCATGTTTAAGGAATTGAACTAGAAGTGGGGGCTCACTGCCTGATGTTGAGTTACACATTTTTCTTACTTTCAGTTTTATTTCAGAGAACCATTCGAAGATCACATAGAGTGATCATGCATCCAGAATATGGTCCTTTAGATTTATTCCCCCCTCCCCAAGAAAAATCATCTTCATCCTTTATTTTCATCATTTAGCTTTTACCCTACAATGAGTACTGGTCTTTCGCTCATGGGAAAAAAAAATATGGAAATACATTTGTTGTTTTAAAAGGAATTTACATGTATTGTCTGAATTTTTAATATATATTTTTTTATTAAGAGAGAGGTTTTTGAAGATTTTTTCTTTATTTTGCTCTCGCTTTTCCTTAGCAAAGTTATAAATATAAAGTATTACATTTTATGAATGCCTTTCAGATTTGCAGCCTTTTCAGTTTTGTCCTTTACACAGTCACTACGCATAGCTGTACCCCTGAATTCCTTTTAAAAAAGGATATAATATTATTGTTATGGATGGTTCCCCTACAAAACAGATAATAGAAAATTGAGAGCTATATCTGGAAGTCAGAACCATAGACTTATCTGTTGCATAAAACCTAGTTCATGCATTCATACAGTCCCTGTATTTGTTTATGTCTATCTATCTATCTATCTATCTATCTATCTATCTATCTATCTATCTATCTATCTATCATCTACCTATCTAGCCAGGGTGGCACAGTGGTTAGCGTGCAGTACTGCAGGCTACTTCTGCTGCCTGCCGGCTGCCTGCAATTAACAGTTCAAATCTCACCAGGCTGAAGGTTGACTCAGCCTTCCAGCCTTCTGAGGTGAGTAAAATGAGGACCCAGATTGTTGGGGGAAATATGCTGACTCTGTAAATCGCTTGGAGAGGGCTGTAAAGCACTGTAAAGCAGTACACAAGTCTAAGTGCTTTTGCTATCTCTGTTTTGTCTAAGACTCAGCATATCTGCTTTCAGCTTACCTTTTTACACATAAATTTGCAGAACCATTTTACCTGTCTGGCAATTTCAGCAGAAACATGTTTTTTTTGCATTTACACCCTGAAATCTATCATCTCTATTTCTGTCTTTCTGCCTCTGTCTCTTTATCTCTATCATCTGTCTACCTGTTTGTTTGTCTGTCTGACTATTTGCTTATTTGTTTGTATCCTCCCCTTTATTATTATTATTATTTTTACAAATAACTCAAGGCAGCGAACATATCCTACACACTTTCTTCTTCCTATTTTCCCTACAACAACAATCCCTTGAGATGAGTTGGGCTGGGGAAATATGACTGGCCCAAAGTCACCCAGCTGGGTTTTATCAGGATTAGAACTCACTTCCTGCTTTCTAGCCTGGTGCCTTATGGGAGACCAAATTGGCTCTCATAAATCTCACAAAATTCAGGAAAAAAATCTTATAAAACCCCTAAACATTTGTCATAAAATTGATAAAACTCTCAAAATATTCATATGGAATGGCTCAAAATTTATAGCAGACCCATTTATGTTATTATTATTGGAACAGATGGGCTTTGCTAGAAAATTTATACAAGTAATAGAAGCCATATATTATAAGCAAATGGCATAAGTAATGATAGATGGAGAATTCACAGACTCTATGAATATTAAAAAAGGTACAAGAAAAGGATGCCCATTATCTCCTTTGTTATTTGTATTGACCTTGGAAGTCTTAAATAGAAATATTAGAGAGGATATAAACATAAAAAGAATGAAAGTCAAAAAAGAGGAATTCAAATTGCAAGCCTTTGCGGATGACTTGGTCTTTATTTTGGAAGATCCTTTAGAGACAGCTTTAAAACTATTGGAAAAGATAGAGACGTATGGTGAGATGGCTGGTTTAAAAATAAATAAAGACAAAACAAAGATTTTGACAAAGAACATGTTATTAAGGCAAAGAGAAGAGCTGGCAGATTTATTGAAAATTCAAGTTACGAATAAAGTTAAATATTTGGGGATATATTTGATGTCAAGGTGTACTACATTGAAAGAGAATAATTAAATTAAGCTTAAACAGCAGATAGCATCCGACCTGAAAAAAATGGGAAAACCTACAATTGTCATTGATAGGTAGATTTCAACAATCAAGATGAATATTTTACCCAGAATTTTATATTTGTTTCAAACAATACCAATTAGGTTAAGTAAGGATTACTTCGAAGAACTAAATAAAATTGTGTTGAAGTATATATGGCAAGGCAAGAAAGCGAGAATAAAATTAAAACTTTATTATTGGGTTGGCATGCTTTTTTATGGTATAAGGGAACTAAATCACAGGGTTATTTCAGAAGGCATTATATACGGGAATCGTTATGGTTGAATTGGGAGAAAATTAAGAAACAATGTTATTTGAAAATTCCAGTTTGGTTATCAACTATTGAAGCTTTTTCGTATCCTATAACTTATAAGAAGGAACAAATAGTTAGATATGAGGAAATATTGGATGAAAAGGGTGAACTTAAAACGAAAATTTAAAAGAACAAGGTATAAAGATGAATTGGTTTTCATATGCGCAAATACATGCAAGGTATCTTAAAGATTCTAAAACAGAAGGATTTTATGATAAATTGACTGACTTAGATAGGATTTTGACAGGTACTGATGAAAAAGTGATTAAAAAATTATATAGTTATTTGTTGGAAATTAAATTAGAGGAAGAACAAGTTAAAGAAACAATGATTGCTTTGGGGAAGAATTTTGGATATGGGATTGATTTAGAGAAATGGCAAAAACTGTGGTCACAAAATTATAAAATGACAATGTCAACAGCATATAAAGAAAATTTGTATAAGATGTTTTACAGGTGGCACTTTCCCCCGACAAGAATAGCAAGAATGTTCAAGAATAAATCTGAAAAGTGCTGCAAATGTCATCAGATACCTGGCTCATATTACCATATGTGGTAGACTTGTGAGGAGGCCAGGAAATATTGGACTAGAATTCGCATATGGCTGGAAAAAATGATAAAGAAACACATAGATTTCAAACCAGAGATTTTTTATTGGGAATCGTACCTGATATATATAATAAAGATTTAAAATATTTGATTGTAAATGTATTAACAGCAGCTAGGATTGTATTTGCTAAACATTGGAAGAGTGAGAAAATACCAATAGAGGAAGAAATTATTAAGAAAATATTGGAATGTGCTGAAATGAGTAGATTGACATTTGAAATTAGAGAACAAGAAGATAAACAATTTTATGAAGTTTGGGATCTTTTTTATCAATGGTTAGATAATACAATATAATAATAGAATATTTAGAAATTTAGGAAATAATGAATATATAATTTTTCTTGGTTTTGATAATTTTTAAGAATATTTTATTATGATAGATTTGATATGATTTCATGATTTGTCATAAAATAATTTAACCTAATTATAGTTATCTCGCTTAAGTATGAATTAGTAAAATTATAGTCAAATGATTGTTTAATAATGATATTGGGATATTTTATTGATGATTGATAATGTGAGTTATTATGTAATATAATTATTCTGATGACTATGAAATGGATGCACAAAAGGGAGTGGTAAACCAACCGATACACTGTAAATTTATGAAGAATGTTTAAATTTTTTATTTTTATTTTTTTTATTTTTTTTATGTTATGTGTTATGTCTTATATGTTTTTTGTCTGTTGTTAAAATCAATAAAACTTTTACAAATATATATATATTGATAGATAACATTTGGCAATGCAAACAAAAGCAAACTACTACTACTACTATTACTACTACTACTTTCCTCCTCCTCCTCCTCCTCCTCCTCCTCCTATATCCAATGCAGCATTCACATTTCCTATTTTTGCTGCCCAGCATTCAGTGCCCTACAGTCCAACAGGGCAGATGGTTGTCTTGCAAATCTTAGATTTAAGATGGATTGGCATTCATCTGTCACAATACAAACAAACTATCATGGGAATTCTAAAGATAAGGGTAGAAGGATTCCAAGGAAGTAGGGTTTCTAATCCTTTCTCTCCCTATCCTATTCCTTTTAGTCAATGGCCACATCCATCAGAAGAAGCTGATTTTTCAAGGTTGGAATTAACTCACGTTTAAATCCCTGTGAGCTGAGGGCCTCTGTGAGGTTTTCTCTTCCTATGCATTCCTTTCTGCAATTAAACATTTATCTCATTATCCTAATGACTCTAAAATATAGTAATTCTGAAACGGTTTTATGGGTGAGCTAGTGTGTCTAAAAAGGAGCAGTTAGTTAAACATGAAGGAGACAGAGAAGAGTATTTGATTTCCCAAAGCATTCAAGTCACATTCTTCAGTTTAACAGATAAGTATGTGAGAACAGGAAGGAGGTGGGAGACCTCTGAAAAATCATTATATAAAACATTAGAGAGTAAATGCTGAAGAGGGCTGAAATTATTCTGTATTTATGTATTACTTTGCATAATGTAAAATGTTAGCATAATAAGAACACTATTGCAGTATTTTAAAATTTTCCACGGATGGTTACACACATCAAGCTTCTACATATTTTTTTTTTCTTTATTGCTGTTGTTATTCATAGTTTGCAATTGCTCCAGCAGCTAAAAGGTTTGTGTGTGTGTGTGTGTGTGTGTGTGTGTTTAAATGCTGAACTATCCCTAAATGCTTTGACAGGATGATGCTTGGAACATATAGAATGGCTGAAGTCTTGTAGAGTAGCTGCTAGGTTATTATTATTATTATTATTATTATTATTATTATTATTATTATTATTATTATTATTATTATTATTATTATTATTATTATTATTATTATTGTACAAATCAACATCCATCTGGTTCAGTTCCAAGCCAGGAGGAAGGCACTGGAAATAAAATGATTATTTTGGAGGCTGATTGGAAAGAGGGTCCTTTTATTGATGAAGCAGACCACCAACCACATGTGATTCTGGGCAGCTGACAAAAAGGAGCTGAGTGTGTGTGTGGGGGGGTATACCTTCTTTGGGCTGTGCACTTGAGCTTCCTGTTCCTGTGCAATAACATGTATTCTATTAGCTGTTGTCAGATTCCTATGAGTTCATGTAGGGCTTATGTAGGGGTCAGAACTGGCTCTATAGGCAAAAGAGGAAATGAAAATTCTGGGTGTTTGTCTGAGCTTAGGTTGGTTGAAGTTTGGACTGCTCTGGGGATAGTGCAATGAAGAAGCTTGTGTTCTGAAAGGGTGTTGGGCAATTCCTATTGTGGCTTAATGGCTTTGTCTTGTGTTGGATCATTTAAGTGAGGACTACTTAGTAAGGGCTAATCCCACCATTCTGCCTTTGTTCAGACTTTGCTGCAGGGAATTTCAAAATATCCTGTCTTTAATGGATTACCAAATCTGCCTTTAAAAATCTAAAAGGTGCCTCTTCAGTATTTCCTGGGGGCTATTAAGAAAGACTGAGTCTGCTTCCTGCCTCTAAAAAAACATGTTTCTCCATTTCTCATTTAGGGAAATATAATATTCTGCTAGGAAGGTGGGTGTTGACTTTTTACAATATCAATCAATCTGATGGGGATATAGATGAATTTGCTATTTAGAACAGATCAATCAAATTGTCTGACCTGAAGTGGCTCCTCCAGATACTTAATCCATTCACAGATTATATGTGTTTTTTTTATTTTTTTTTAGAATTTAAACCAGTATTGTCATAAGAACCATACATAATAAGAGCATAATGCTCTTGTTCCTGCTTCTACCTGATTCAGTTTCCAAAATGGGCAGATTCCATCTGTCTTTGCCACAGTAACTCCAACTGTGTTCTATAGACTTCTTACCAACTTCCAAGCTATGGAAACTCCATCATCGATCAATGATTCCTGAAGACTCTACTTTGTCTTCAATTCCCTCTCCGTTTTGGTTGAAGTTACATGTAGAATAGGACAGAAATAGTTTTGCCTGGTCAGATTCTCCAAAGGAAAAAAAAATCACTTGTAGCACTTGTCAGGCAGCTATCTATGGTGGATGTACAGGGGTGGGATTCTTCCAGTTCACATCTATTCACTAGAACAGGTTGTTAACATTCTAAGCAGTTCAGAGAACTGGTTGTTAGAAGAAATTACTGGCTTAATCCTGTAAGGAAGGCAGGAAGGAAACATTCTGGTGTTGCTTTCGGAAACTACCTCTCCGTTAACCCTTATTACATTCTTGGCAGGACTAGACTTCCTGTCTAAGGAACTTCTCTGGAGTTCTTTTTCCCTCCTTTGCTGGTGTGGAGTGACCATTCAAAGTTACAATGGCACTGAAAAAAGTGACTTATGACCATTTTTCACACTTACAACTGTTGCAGCATCCCCACAGTCATGAGAGGCTAGGTAAGGAGATGTGTGCCTTGATGTGAGTAATATTGAATTGGCCACACCCAGCCAATAACATGACCACCAAGCCACATCCACCAACTAAGACATGCCCACCAAATCAGTTGTTAAAAAATTTGAATCCCACCCCTGGGAATGTAGATACGTAAGATAAGTCTTATGCATCTCTCCGTGCAATGTTGAAACATTACAAGTTCTTACACCTTTTCAATGATGCATCTCCTAGCTTGGTTCCTGACAGAGTCAGCCTTCCTTGATGACACCTAACTCCAGTCTAACAACATTTTCTTATCCTAAAACAGCTAGATTAAAGCTGAGAAGAGAAAGATAATAGAATGGCTTGAAGATACAGAGAAAGGTTAAGATAGATATCTGAGAATTAAATCCATATTACACCTCAGATATTCAGTTACTCTGGCAAGTGTGCCAGTATGGTCTCCTGCTCTTTTGCTGAGAATAAGTAAAGATACTCACTATGTAGATACATTCACCTCACACTGTTTACTTCCAGGATGTTTCCACTTCTAAATCAGCCTGGAGTGGAATGGGGGGATGACTGAAGTTGGGTGAAATTCAACTTGAAGTTAGATAAGGATCAATTGGATTATCTGGATGTCACTCACCTAAGCATTCACCAGTTCTGACCCCGTATAACTCATGTTCAGCTCAAGTAACAGTAATTAGTTGGTGCTGAAGCTATAGAATACATATAGCATACTAAGTTCTATCTAAGCTCTTGGATATATAATCAGTGCTTAGATATTAACTGTGTAGGATTTCAAGGGGAATGTAAATTCAAAAACAGGCAGATGCATTTCTGCCCAATAATCAATATTTATAGCAGATGCCTATATTCTAACTGATGGGGTTTATTTTATTGCGGCCTATAAAGCTGTGATCAGCAGGAAATCACCTTTATGGATACACCTGATGACAAAATTGATATTTACATGTGTGTTACTTTGTAAGGCAGAAGCTTATCATGATCCCTTCTTTTTTTCCCTATTAAAAATATAGTATGAGAAGCATAGAGAAGAAACATGCAAACAATAAGAGCTCAACTTTGGATTGATAGCATTGTCTCAACACAATTAATGCTATTTGTCAAATCTGTTTGACACTTAAAGGAGATTAGGAGGCAGACTTTGCGAGCAGTCTATTATTTCAGATAATGAAAAATTGCCGTTGTGCTTTCTAAACTGAAGAAGAGTTCAAGTAAAAACAAATACCCTGCTTTCCACATTACTTCTTTGCAATGAAGATTCATAGTTTTGCCATGTGAAAAAAAAAATCCCACTTGTGTTGCATTTACTTTTTTACTTATTTATTTAATAATTTCCACATGTATACTGATATATTTGCTTGAATGGATATATGCAGCTTTTTTGTTCTCTTAAAATTTTCTCTAATTCTGTGTGTGTGTGTGTGAGAGAGAGAGACAGAGACAGAGACACAGACACACACAGAGAGACAGAGAAGGAGAGGGAAAGAGAGAGAGAGAGAGGATATTTGGATTTGTCAAAATACCCAATATATTGTAATATTTCAAATAAAGAAATAAAATCAATGTTGATTGGATTAACTTTGTGAAGGGGCTGGTTACTTGAAAAGGGAACCAAACCAGCCCTTAAAGTTTCTGTAACATTAGAAAGCTTCCTTGTTTTTCTAAATAGAACATTTAATTCAAATAATACTTACGAGAATTACAATATATTGTGTCAAATCACAGGAGTCAAATTAAGCGTAATTTTAAAAGATTGTTACAACAGATGCAATCTGTAGCACATTTCACAATTAACCTAATGCAACTGTTCATTTGGTCTCAGAAAAATAAAGTATGAGATTTTAAGACTTTGCGCTCATACACTTACCTTCAAAACAAAAAATAGCTTTGCCGGAATTTATTTTTTTTTACAACCCAGTCAGCTTTATAACTAATATTTTCATTTGATCTGATCAAATGATTGTCCAATCTCTTCTTTAAAAACATCCAGTGTTGGAGCATTTCCAACTTCTGGAGGCAAGTTGTTCCACTGATTAATAGTTCTCACTGTCCAGAAATTTTCCTTAGTGGTAGATAGCTTCTCTCCTTGATTAGTTTCCACCCATTGCTTCTTTCAGGTGCTTTAGAGAATAGCTTGACTCCCTCTTCTTCGTGGCAGCCCCTGAGATATTGGAACATTGCTATCGTGTCACCCCTAGTCCTTCTTTGCATAAAACTAATACCCAATTCCAGCAACCGTTCTTTATATGTTTTACCCTCAACTCCCCTAATCATCCTTTTTGGTCTTCTCTGCACTCTTTCTAGAGTCTCAACATCTTTTTTACATTGTGACGACCAAAATTGGCTGTAGATCTATATTCCTCGAACAATATCCACTCCCTCAATACTATATAAAAATCTCCCATCTCTACTATTTGCTCTCAATCACTTTTCCAGGTTGTGTGGTGGGAAAAAAAAAAAAAAAAAAACCCAATCAGCCAGCATGAATGAAACATTAAGAAGGAATATATGCAGAAAACCACTATGGAAGAATTGAAAATAGAACCATCAGTATAAATCTGCTTATAAAGTTTTCCACGAGACCATATTGAAGTATACTTACCCAAATTGTTGGGAGACGATATGCCAACTCTGTAAACTGCTTTGAGAGTGCTGTAAAGCACTATGGAGAGGTATATAAATCTAAGTGCTATTGCTATTAATTTATTCCACTTGGTCTTTAGTGATTTAGTAAAGGTTTCTGTTTATAAATAAATGAATTACCTGGTCAACACACTTTAGAAAGGATGGTATGGGGCTCGAAAGCATGCAAAAAATAGACATCCCAAAATAATTAGGGGCTGCCAGTGAAAACACACAATCATTGGGGTTCTTTAATTTGAAGTGAAGAATGGTTGGGAAGCCCTTCAAACAAGGCTATAGTTCTGGATTAATGATGTTTATAGGCAATTATCTAAATTATCCACATTAAAAAATGTTGTTCCAAATTTGATCTTGCACATTTTATCTGTTCCCTAGTGTCTTTCACTTTGTTTGCTTTTTGGCAGGACATAAGTCAAAGATGACTTGTGCTCTGCCCAGCTATCCCATTATTTCGTTTGCCATTTTCAAGGCAATCTTCAGACAGGGAGGTCAGAAAAAGTATGCTGGTTGAATGGGGAAGGCTAACAGTAGTTAGAGGGATTAGGGACACAAGAAAGGAGCTAAAACTATTCACAAAGTGAAGAAGTGAAAAATAAAATTTGCAGTGTGCAGTTTGCAGTTTGCTCATGTTTGCATAGATTTCTTGAAATACAAACATGGCATTCTATAAATAGGAATGTTCTGTCTTCACTACATGTTAGTTTGTGTACAGCTCAACATGCCTCCAATAAATCAGACCATGTTCATAGATCTGAATGCTTTATTGAAATAAAGGGATATGGTGAAACTGGGGAAAATAGGGATACATACAATGAGAAGCAAATACAAGATAGATAGTATTGAGTTACTGCTGAACATAGCAATTAATAAATAAAAGCAATTTAAATCTCACCAGTTATATTCTGCATGTGGGATGTGGGTTTGTCCTTGAATGACCATGTGCCACAGATTAAGATGGATTCTTCTTTGTGCTTCTGCCTTCTCCAAATGTGAAAGGAAATGGAGTCTGGCTTCCCAGCATGCACTTGTTTGGGAGTGCAGGCTGATGGGGTGGGGTGAGCTTCAAACTTGGCATTTGTCTCTCTGGCCATTAGATGAGGCTAGAGAGCAACAACAGTATATAAAAATCATATATTAGGGCATATTTGGCCCTCCAGCCACTAGATGGGGCTAGGAAACAGCAAAAGTATATAAAGTTATATACTGGGGCATGACAAAGAACAAGAAGGACACCCTAGGAAGATAATTTTAAGCCTTTCTTTTTCATACACTTGCCAATATCATTAGCTGGTATTTCCAACATTGTAAAGAAATTCAGAAAGTAGAAAATACAGGAAGTCCTAGATTTACAATTTACAGTTCATTTAGTGACCATTTGAGATTACAAAGCCACTGACTCAACTCACTTGCGTGCATCACCCCGGCTTCCTTTTTTTGCTGTCAGGAATTTCTTCTTGTGTGGCCGTCAAGTCTGGCAAGTCTTTCCTGAAGGTCCCTGCAAACCTGGAGCTCTGTTATCAGTCGCAGAGGCCTTTAGGAAAGTCTTGCTGACTGCAGAAGAAATGGGCCAACAAGGCAGGTGTCAGGGTGTGTAAGGCCCGGCTGCAACTGTCTGAAGGTAAGCAGTAGAGCAGCTCCCTCCCCCAAGCCCAACCTAGAGTAATTTTTACCAATGCACCCTGGAGTGGGCAGAGTCTTAATTAGGGCTTATTTTGGGAGTAGAGCTTATATTGGGTGCACGTGTAAAAATCACGTTAGGACTTACTTTCAAGATAGGTCATATTTTCAGGGAAACAGTACAGAAAGAAGGGCTGAACATGATTTTTAAGAGGAAAAATATTTAAAAAATTAAACCTCCCCCCACTCTGTCTGTGATTCACTTTATTCAGGTTATGATTGACAAGACATTCTTTGGAGTAATGGTGCGAAGCCTATTTGTTTTCTTGCTACTGTATATACTTCCTCATTTATCATCAAATGCCATCGTTTGATGCTCTGCAAATGAAAAGCATGATCAGTTCTCCAGATTTTTTTTCCTGTATGCACCCTCAAAACTTCACATTAAAGTATCATAGAGTGCACACACTAATATTCAAATAATTTAGCTATTTTTTCCTCATTGCATTTCAGAGCTTAGAACCTTTAAAACAAAAACTGGAATATTCAGCAATGCTTGTATAAACCAAGTGTATGTGATTAACTTTTGCAATTATTATAAAAAGCACATGAAACCTATGAACTTTGTCTTCCTTTCACCAAAGTTCTAAGCAGTAAACTTTTAGAGCTTGGAGGCAGACAACTGATGGAAGATAATCAGTTCCTAATATTTAGTGTTGGCTATCCAGAATCTTCCTTAAATAGAGTTTTAGCCAACTCAAAAGAATCGATGACTGGAGTATTTACTTCCAAACAATGCAAAAATTATATGGGCTTCCTCTTATATTTTTAAAATCTTTTTTTTCTTATCGTCTCTTGCCTAAAAAACAGTAGGGCTGAAGCCTGTCCATTACATTGAGGGCTCTGCTTTCAAGGAAAACATCCAAGCCAAACAGCAACTTGCAAAACAACCAAACCAAATATTGGATTTAAGAATTTTCAGCTTGAAAATCTTTCCATACTCAAATGCCATTACATAATATTTGCCCTGGTTTGTCTGAAGTTCTGAGGGGGGGAAATATCTGGTTTGTTTGAGGGGGAAAAAAGAACTGTTTCTTTTCTGAGAATAACAATCATATTTTGACATAGCATCATCTAGACCCAGAAAGTTAGTTCTAGATCAGAACGTTCTATGCCCAACCTTTTTTTCTGTACTTCTAAAAGAATGAAATATTATTTTATCTGGTTTGTATGGTTGATGACTGTAGTCAAATTCATGGAGTCAAGCAACTGTTTAAGAAGTGTTATAAAAATATCCCAATAAAAGAGGAATACGGACAAACCAGAAGCAATAATTCTTACTTTAAGATTCAGAGGTTTATTTCATGAGCAATTTGAAACATGAATAGCCATTATATCAATAACCCATTGCAGTGAGGTCCAGAGATAGTAACCAATTCCAGAAATGATAGCTCATGGTGATTTCATCGTTCTATGTCCAAATATATTTATAGAGCTACATACTTTGCAAAATCATGTCTCACAATTAGCAACAGCTCAGCAGGGTTACAAATAGTTCTGGTACATTTTGAAATCATACTATCTAAAACTTTGGTTCATGTCTCTTTATTCTGGGGCCTGCTATCATCCAAGGTCTTGTTGAATCTGATTCAGGGGTCTTCTAACTTGACAGCTTTGAGACTTGTGGACTTCAACTCCCGGAATTCCTCCTCCATTCATGTTAGCTCAGGAATTCCGAGAGTTGAAGTCCACAAGTCTTAAAGCTGTCAAGTTTGAAGACCCTTGTTCAGATAGATCAATAGCCTATGATTTTGTTTCCCACAGAAGTGTTTAGCAAATTTAGCTGCACGTGAGCCTATTCCACAAGTAGTCTTTGCCTTACAATCCTTTTGTTTAGTGACCATTTGAAGTTATAACAGCAAAAAAAATAAAAAAAAAATGAGCGTTTTTCACTTACGACCCCATTTTGGTCATCTGATCCAAAATTCTTGATTACTGGTTCACAGATGGTTGCAGTAGCCTAGGATCATAGGTTCCCCTTTTGCGACCTTCTAACAAACAAAGTCAATGGGGAAAGTCAGCTAACTTAACAACTGCAGCAATTCATGTAACAGCGGTGGCACATAAAGTCGTAAAATGGAGCAAGCTTAATAAATGCCTCAGTGCATTACTAGGTTACTCACTTAGTAACATACATTTGGGGCTTAGTTGTGGTCACACGTTGAGGACTACCTGCAGGGTTGGGATTCTACTGATTTGGACCAGTTTGAGTGAACACATTGCTCCGAAGATCAGCTGGCAAGGAAACGGTTCGCTGAGATGAGCATGTGGGCCCACCCGCCT
The DNA here is from genome assembly GCA_033807585.1 of Hydrophis major. Taxonomy (NCBI): domain Eukaryota; kingdom Metazoa; phylum Chordata; class Lepidosauria; order Squamata; family Elapidae; genus Hydrophis; species Hydrophis major. Next base: position 12,630,464 of record CM066332.1, on the reverse strand, counting down.
GCCCCTGGTCTTTCCTGTGCTTTATCTCCTTTGTTTAGAGAACAGCTGATTCGCGCAGCAGAGTGGTTTGCCGTGGTTCAGCTGTTTTATTCACGGGGGCTGCAGTAGAAGGTAAGTGTTAGTGCTTTTCAAAATGCGGAGCACAAACGCACATGCTCCAATGGTGTGTTTCAAAAAGTTTTACCACCGATTCAGTGGGCATGGCTTGGGCATGCTTTGTGTGTGCACACACACTTTGCACGTGTGTGTGCCAAATGCACACTCTGCGTAGGCGCAGAGGCATTTTCTATGACCTCCTGCAATCCTGCACTCTCCCTGTCGCTTCAGCAGCTGCCGCGTGGCAATCTGATGTGCGGCTCAAAGCAGCTGCACTTCAAAAGGAAGACATAAAGGTTGGTGGGTTGGAGCATCAGAGACCACCGTTTTGGTCTCTACTGCTCATCACTGCTTCCAGCTCGGCAGAACCTAGCCGAACTGGTAATATACTATCATTGTTGTGCACACGCAAAGTGCAAATCACCAACCTGTTTATTATACCGGTGGAATCCCACCCCGACTACCTGTTTACTTTTTAGAATCATACAGGTGTTCAGTCCTTGTTTAGCAGACGTATCCGTTGGTTCTATGCAACCCTTTAAGGGATCCTCAAGTTGTGTTTTGAATCCCAATTAGTTGCTTTCCTGTACCGTCTCGAATATTCATTGTTATCATAATTTTTGAAGGGGGAAGATAGTTGAAACAATCCATAAAGTTCCCGGAAGGTTACGCCAGGGGCCTCTGATAATCGGCCACATTAATTTTATAGTGTAACGTTAAGCAACTTACTGCACTGCGCATAAAAGTAAATCTTAAAGAGCTTCATATCTGCACTTAGTTGAGTAGGTGTGTAATTGACTTTTGGCCTCTTGGTGACACCGATTGCTTTTTATAAAGCTATTGGGGGATTGAGCTCTAAAATTTAAAAGCCTCAGTATTTTTAATTCTGCTTACAAAAGCAAAGAAAACTGATGCGCTCTGGTGAATTTTTATTTTTGTTTTTTTAATTTTTTTGGGTTTGTTAAATCATTTTAAAAACTCAGCAGAATTCAATTGTTTTAAAGCATCTCAAATGTCTTTGATAATTACAAGGGTACTCATAATGATTCCGTATAATGTTGGAGGCTAGTTGATATTTATTATATTTATCTTCATTCAACTACAAACGAACAGAGGGAAGCAGATACTAGTAGGGTAAAAGTTACTTAAACAAATAGCATTTTTCCACATTTCTGTTTCAATAGATCAAAAATTATTTTGCTTTTCTATTTGTTGAGAAAAAAAGAAAGAAAGAAGAGGGGGGGGAGGAAGGAAGGAAATAAAGAGAGAAAGAGAAAGAAAAAAAGAAAGAAAAAAGAAGGAGAAAGAGAGAGGGAAGGAAAGAAAAAAGAGGGAGGGAGGGGTGGAAAGAAAGAAAGAAGCAGGGAAGGAAGGAAGAAAGAAAGAAAGAAAGAAAGAAAGAAAGAAAGAAAGAAAGAAAGAAAGAAAGAAAGAAAGAAAGAAAGAAAGAAAGAAAGAAAGAAAGAAAGAAAGAAAAGGAGAAGGGAAGGAAGGAAGGAAGGAAGGAAGGAAGGAAGGAAGGAAGGAAGGAAGGAAGGAAGGAAAGAAAGAAAGAGAAAGAATCATACTAAATTTGAATCTATGATTATTGGAGAAACAAATTCATGAAAACAAAAGATAAACCCAGTGGCCCCACATTTAATGTGTACTGGCAGTTGCTTGTTTTGATAGACTTGCATTAAGATGAAAGTCTAATTTCCATACGAATAAGAATACATACAGTCAGTCTGTACAGATTCAGTTTTATGGCTGCAAAGAGGCAGAAATCCATAAAAGTGTGTTGAACAATGAAGATTCATGCTGTGTTGGAATCATAGATCATTTATTTATTTTGCCACATACTTATTTACTCCGCTTGTAAGTTACCCAACTCATTTACATGTCTGTCATCATGGGAATGGGTAGTTCTCTGCTTCATTGAGCTACTTTAAACCAAGTATAATCCTTTTCACTCAACTTTCTCCAAGTGATGACAGTGGGTTTTCTGCAGCTTTCCCAGATATATGCAGATGTTCCATGAACTTTTCTAAATGAGAACAATTAATCAGTGGAACAACTTGCTTCCAGAAGTTGTGAATGTTCCAACATTGGAAGTTTTAAAGAAGAGATTGGACAATCATTTGTCTCAAATGTTATAGGGCTTCCATCTGGTTGGTCTGTAGCTCCTTCTGCTTCACAAGAAGATTTCAACAACGTGCCTTCCATCCTGAACTCATTCATCTGGCAACAGCTTAATGCTGAAGTCACTCCAAGGCTCCAAATGGCAACAGATTGGAACCAATAAAAGCAAACAAATAGCTAATGCACAACAAACCCTTCCAGATTAATATACAGGCGAGCATGGTGTGTGTTTGTGTGTGTGTGTGTGCGAGAGAGAGACAGAGAGAGAGAAAGATTTAGTCAATACATGGCTTGTTGAAGCAATCAGTTCTTCCCTTCATCCATGAGCAGAAGCCTAGGAGAGATATTGCCGTGAATGATAAGGTATGGCGACAGAGCAGAACACTGAGAAAATGTCAGTGTTCTGCTTTGATTACACACTCTATTTTGCAAGTTTTGGGACAGTAAAACTCAAAGTACTTATCTTTCACCGTGATGTGATGGACTGGTCAAAATGAATCATCATTAGGGGGACTTTCAGTTGTGAAATGATGAGAAAGCGCAGAGCAGCATAGCAAAAAAAGTCAATCGCTGTCAGTGTTTAATCGGAAGGAAATATGTGTGTGTGAGCCTGCCCCCTCCCTCTCTCTCTCTGTCTCTCAGTATGTGCGTGTGTGGGTATGTTTTTATTTATTTATTTTTAAAAGTTGAACACATTTCCAGAGCCACGGTGGCACAGTGGTTAGAATGCAGTATTGCAGCTCATTTTACTGGATGCCGACTGTCAGAAATTGGTCAGTTAGATCCAGACCTGCTCAAAGTTGACACAACCTTCCATCCTTCTAAGGTCAATAAAATGAGGACCCAATTTTTTTTTTGGGGGGGGGGCAATATACTGATTCTGTAATCTACTTAGAGAGGGATATAAAGCACTATATAAGTCTAAGTGCTATTGCTATTGACTCAGCTTTCCATCCTTCCGAGGTGGGTAAAATGAGGATGCAGATTGTTGGGGGCAAAACTCTGTGAACCAGTTAGAGAGGGTTGTCAAACACTATGAAGCAATATATAAGTGCTATTGCTATTACTATTTCTAATGTCTCTTTAGAGAAGCTCAAAGGCAGTGAATTGTTGTTAAATTACTTAAATTATTAAATTACAGTGAAGCAAAGACTCGGAGGAGAGTTAATATCAAAGTCTTTAAAAGTTTAAGTGAAAAAATAAAGTTTTTGTAGGAAAGCCTCTTTAAGTGACCCCAATAGTAATCCTAAGAAAGGGAACATGACAAGGTTGTTGTCAAACAAGCAGCCCACAATAGAAAAAGCTGTGTGCTATGCACACACTATGCAACATGGAAGCAGATATAAAACAGATATTATTCAAGCTGGGCCTCTAAGAGCAAATAAACCTTTCGTGCTGCTAATTAATTAAATCAGTTTAAACTAATTCTAGATTCCTTTAATGGAAGGCATTGTCTTAAGGTAGAAAAAAAGCCACCGTTGATGAAATCCCCAGATCCCACAAGCTAAAACATCCCAATTAGCCTACAATGAACATAAATATACAATCATAGCTAAACCCAGATAGGCTTAAATAAAACCTACTTAGGAAAAAAGAAGAGGGAAAAAAAAGCAAAGATTTCTTCACCTAGAAGTACAGTAACTGGGACTGAAATCATAAATGCTAACTCATCCGAGAGGTGAGCCTTCTGAAGTTAGTCAGAATTGAAAATCCATAATTAATGGCAGCTGGAATATGGTAACTGATGCCTTCTTTTCCACACATGTGTTGGACCATGTTAGACCATGACTTAAGTATGGTCTTTATCTGTCATCTGTCTGTCTGCCTACCCATCTACCTGCCCACCTGCCTGCCCATTTGTCTGCTTGCCTATCCGTCCATCCATCCATCCATCCATCCATCCATCCATCCATCCATCCATGTATCATCTATCCATTATCTATCTGTCTGTCTGTCTGTCTGTCTGTCTGTCTGTCTGTCTGTCTATCTACCTATTTATCACCCATCTATTTCCTATTTATTTCTCTATCTCTCTGTCTATCTATCTATCTATCTCTCTTGTATCTGGAATCTATCTATCATCTATTTACCATATATCACCTATTACCTTACACACACATACACATAATGTCAAAAAGAAACCCTATGTGGTATAATGGTTATGAGGCTGGATCATGTGAATAGAGAGCCAGGTTCTCCTCCTCCCTTGGGCCATCACTGTCTCTCAAATGAAAACATCTACCATCCTTTACTGAAACAGCATGGTAGGGTGCCTTCATCCCACAGTGGATTCATTGGGCTGTTGCTGATGATAGAATCACCAACAACATTTCACATCTTGGAAGAAGGCAAGGTCAAAGCACTTCCATACTGCCATCAAAGAATTCCATGGACATTGATTTTATTTTATTTTTAGTTTAGTTTGTCAAGCATATATGAGAAAATAAATATAAGTATGAACATAACATATAAATATATAAGTATAAACAGGTATAAGTATATACATAATAAATGAGTATGAATAAATGGGAACAGTGGGACAGGGATGGAAGGCACATTGGTGCTCTTATGCAGGCCCCCTTTCAGACTTCTTAGGGATGCAGTGAGGTCCACAGTTGTTGTGGTTAGCCGGCAGCAGGTGCGGACAGCTGAGGAGAGCGAGGACTCAGATGAGGAGTTAGGACCATTAGGGAGTGGACTGCTGCCTTCAGAGATTGTGGGGGCTGCCCGCAGTGATGAGGAGGTTCCTGAGGAGCCTGTGCCAAGTGCACATGTGTGCAGGATTGCTCACAGGAAAAAGCAGCTGCAACAGCATGGGAGTAAGGCTGCAAGGTAATGACCCCTCCTTCAAGAAGATAAAAACCAGCTGTGAAGTGAATGTTCTTTGCAGGAAGCAAAGACGTTTTGAAACTCAGCCTCGTGGACATTGGTATTTGAAGACTGTTGTGTTGTGAAATATTTCTTATCTGTAATTCTTTGCAGTCTTGCACAGTTTTGGCAAGGTTGTGCTTATCAGAGTTAATGAGTTTGCAGCAGCCTTTTAACCGGGGATTCATAAGACTCATTAAAAGGCTTCCGTTTCCTTTGGTTATTGTTTGTTTTATTGGAAAAGGGTTTGGATCAGAACAATGGTAGACAGTTTAAGGTTAAAGGTTTGGGGGTTTGAGGATTAACAACAGAGCCAGGTAGTGTGTTCCAGGCATTGATCACTCTGTTGCTGAAGTGATATATTCTGCAATTGAGTTTGGAGCGGTTTACTTTGAGTTTGTATCTATTGTTTACCCATGTGTTATTGCGATTCATGTTCATGAAATCATTAGTTCATTCTGTCATGAGGGATCTTTTTATTATATTTTCTAATCACAGCTCCAAATTTCTGTTTGTGATCCTCAGAACTAGGCAGGACCACAGTGGCCAAAAATTAGCAATTCACTTGTTTTTGCTCTGTTGATGGAAGAGTTTAGGAGACCTCGGATAGTGTCCAATCTGAGCAAAGCAAGGTTCACTCTGTAAATAAGTGTTATTGTTGTTGTTTTTTTTTCATTTTGCTATACAGATTCTTGACTCCTAAGAGGAAATAGTTGCAAGATACACTTGATGTTGTGAAGTAAACATATTTTGATGACAGATACAGATTGTGCTGCTAAGTTTATCAAAGCAGACAGGTGGTAAGGATACAGCATACTAAAGGCAGTCTGCTACTCAGAGAAACACATTGATAGAAGAAGTTGCTGAGATGAGACCTTCTCCTTTATTTTTATGCAGTTCTTTTGTGGATTGGGAGCCTGGACAATATGCCTGTAGTGTTTGAAAACTCAAATGTAGATCAGGATTAATCTGTGTAGACGTAACCTCGCTGGAAAATCTGCATCATCAAAATTATGGTTCCCTTTGAATCTCTACCAAATATTAAAGTGTTCCAGCATATTGTTAAAAGTTGGATAGATTTTGTGGTGCTCCACTAAGGACTGTCAAGCCACCCAAAGAATTAAGTCTGCATATTGGATGTCCACTTTGACTTTGCAGTTTGTCAGGTGGCAGGATACATAGTATGACAGTAATTTTAAAACCAACTGGGGTTTCCATTTGAAAAGAAAAATAAAGTTGCTGATTTATTTGAAAATCATGCTAGGATTGGACTTACTCTGGTTGAAATCCAGCTGTGGAGGGGTTCTCATGTCATGACAGATTTTTGCAAGCTATTTCCCCAGCCTTTGTATTCCATAGCATTTTGTACAAAAGGGATTGGAAATTTTCTTGGCAGCCCCAATGAATCAGATTGAGAATAAGTTTTGGTATATATTCGGTATATATTTACTTGCATTAAAGGATCAGCCTCTGATCCTAAAACTTAATTCTGTAGCAGATTAAATAAGGGAAACAGCTTTTGTGAGGATAGACCAGTGGTGGCTAACCTTTTTGGGCTCCTGTGCCAAAAATTGCATGCATGTGCATGCTCGCGTGCTAGCACCCAGACAGCAATGCATCTCTGTGCATGTGCATGCGAGACCCCCCCATGCACCATGTGTCTCTATGCATGCAAATGCATCTCCTGCGCCCACCTGGGCCCCGTGCAATCAGCTGTCAGGCCATGGTGTGTGTGTGCATGCGCAATGGGGCTCTTCCAGGTGACCTCTCGTTTGCTGACAGAAATGGCTCTGCGTGCCACTTCCGGCACACATGCCATAGGTTTACCATCATGAGGATAGACCCTTTAGAGTTGTTGTCCATCTTCTAATGGAAGACAATTAACAATGGAAAAGAAAGGATGCAAAAAATACAAGGATAAATGTTAAGTCCGCATGGAAGGAAGCCAGGAGTTGGTGACTGTGTATCAAGCTCTTTTATTTAGTCAGGAACCAAACTAGGGCTAAAGGAAAACTTTGCGGCTTTTTATTTCCAAGCCGCGGCGGTCACGGCCAATGGCACTGCTTTGAATCTCCCGCAATTCAAATTGACCAATCGCGGGAGATTCTCAGAGAGCCAATCGGCGCGGCTCGCCTAGCCAATCAGATTGCCCCGCACTTTGGCCAATCAAAGCGCGGGGATCTCAAGAATTCAAATGAGGGGACAGAACACCCCTCCCTTCTTGGTTCAGTCCTTATGTCACGTAGTCCCGTAGGTAGACGGGGCTCCGTCTCTGCCGACTGGACCTGTGCAGGTCAGTCGTAGGTTGGATCCCGGCCGGTTCAGTTGGGGTCTCTGTCTCTCCGGACTCCGTCGTGGGAACCGCCTGGTCTGTCTGGCCAGGCCGCTCTCCACAGCTCCCTCCTGGGCTACTCGGGTTTGTTGAGCTGCGGGTTTCGCCGCTCCCGCTCGGTCTTCCCGGGTTGGTTGAGCTGGCCTGGCTGTCTCTTCCTGGTGAGGTTTTGTGATGGCTGCTTTCAGGTGAGTATGGCTGGTTTATTTTTTCTGGGTTTTGGTTCCCTGGGTATCCCCTCCCCTCTTGGTTTGTGTTCAGGGGGTTGGTGTTGTTTGGTTGCATGTCGGTGGTGTCTTGTGTGGTCGTCCTCGATCTTAACTGATCGATGTGGCGTTTCCACGCTCGTCCGTCGGTTGTTTGTAGCCAGTACGAGTGTGGGCCTGTTAGTTATGTTATGATTGCTGGTACCCATAATGAGTCTCCGTTTAGGTTCTTTGCGTAGACGGCGTCGCCTGGTGCGAAGGTTCGGTGTTTGCTGGTGGAGTCTGGGGCTTTCTCTGGGTTGTAAGTGGGGTGTAATCTATCGAGTGGGGACCTTATTTTCCTCCCCATTAGTAGTTCTGCTGGGCTTTTATTTGTTGTGGTGTTCGGGGTTATGTGCTGTATGAAAAGTAACTTATTTATTTTGTCCTGGATCTCCCCGTGGTCTATTTTCTGGATGGTTTTCTTTGTGAATTGAACCATCCGTTCCGCCCTACCATTCGCCGCCGGATGCACCGGGGCTGTCAGTGCGTGTTGTATGCCCCTTTCCGCTAAAAATTTTTCAAATTCTAGCGAGGTGAATTGGGACCCGTTGTCGGAGACGAGGACGTCCGGGAGGCCGTGTGTTGCAAAAAGTTTGTGGAGTTCTTTGGTCATGGCCTCCATGGTGGTTGTTCTCATGTTGCTTACCTCTAGCCAGTTGGAGTAAGCGTCTACGGTTATTAAGAAAGTGTGTCCTGTTGTGGGCCCGGCAAAATCTATGTGGATCCTAGACCACGGTCCCCTGGGGGTTTCCCACTCTAGGATGGGTGCTGTGGGTGGGCTTGGCCAAGTTTCCTGGCATCATTGACACCTTGCTACCCAGGCCTCGATCTGTTTGTCCATCCCTGGCCACTAAGCGTAACTTCTGGCCAGGGCTTTTGTCCTAACGATGCCTGGGTGCCCCTCGTGTAACAGTTCCAAAACCTTCCCTTGTAGTTTTTCTGGGATGACCACCCTATCCCCCCATAGTATACACCCTTTTAGTAACGAGAGTTCCGTTTGCCGGTTCCGGAATGTCCTGAAGGTCTCGTCGTTGTCCTTTTCCAGCCACCCTTTCTCTACCCAATGCAAAACCCGTGCCAGACGTTTGTCTTTATTAGTTTCTCGGGCAATGTCTGACGCGGTTATGGGTAGGTTGGGTAGAGTCTCTATGCTGAGGGTGGTCGTCATGGGTGCTGGGTCAGTGTCTGGTTCCGGTAACGGTGAGCGGCTTAAGGCGTCCGCATGGGAGATAGTCTTACCAGGTCGGTGTGTGAGTCCGTAGTTTTAGGCAGCCAGGAATTCGGACTACGTTGTCATTCGGGGAGACAGAATGTTCGGGGTGGCCCTGTTCTCTGCAAGGATTCCCAGCAGCGGTTTGTGGTCAGTGATGATGGTAAACGTCCGGCCGTAGAGGTACTCGTGAAACCTTTTTACTTTGGTGACGATAGCCAAAGCCTCTTTGTCCAGCTGGCTGTAGTTCCGCTCCAGTTTGGTGAGGGTCCTTGAAAAAAACGCGATGGGTTCTTCCTTTCCGTCGGGGAGAGTGTGGCTGAGGACAGCGCCGACGCCGAAGGGTGATGCATCACATGTGATGGCTAGTTGTAGGGTCTCGTTGTACTGGATGAGGACGGCATCCGAAGTGAGCAGGTCCTTGGTTTTCCTGAAGGCAGCTTCCTTGCGCTTCCCCCAAGTCCAGGTAGCCGCCTTGTCCAAAAGCCTATGCAAAGGCTCCGCCGCGGTCGCCTTTTGGGGCAGGAAGACATTATAAAAGTTAAGTAGCCCCAGAAAGGCCTGCAGTTCTGTTTTTGACTTGGGTGTGGGGGCTTCCTTGATGGCTTTAATTTTCTTGTTGGTGGGGTGAATGCCGTGTCGGTCCAGGAGGTATCCTAGGAATTTGACCCGCTCTGTGCACAGCTGGCAATTTTCCCTCTTCACTTTAAGCCCGGTTTCTTTGAACCTCGTTAGCACCTCCCTTAGGCGAGTCTCTAGTTCGGCCTGGTTGGTTGCCGATACTAGTACATCATCGAAGTATGGGACCACCCCCTTGATGCCTTGTAAGAGTCTTTCCATGAGGCTCTGGAAAATTCCAGGTGCCACGCTGACTCCAAATTGGAGGTGGTTGCATCTAAAGGCTCCCCGGTGGGTGACTATGGTTTGCGCCTCTGCAGTTTCTTCGTCGACCGGCAGTTGCTGATATGCTTGGGCCAGGTCGAGTTTCGCGAAAACTTTGCCCCCTCCCAGTGAGTGTAGAAGATGCTGCACTACTGGGACGGGGTAAGCGCTTTGCTGCAAGGCGCCATTTAGGGTGGCCTTATAGTCCCCGCAGATTCTCACTGACCCATCAGGCTTAATTGGGGTGACTATGGGGGTCTCCCACTGGGTGTGGTCTATGGGTTGTAATACCCCTTGCTTGACGAGCTTGTCAATATGCTTGTCTATCTTTGGTTTGAGTGCGAACGGTACCCGCCTTGGTTTTAGGCGTTTCGGAGGAACGTTTGGGTCTAGGCTGAAGGATATAGGGGGCCCTTGGTACTTGTCTAGAGTGCCGTTGAACACTTCTTGGAAGTCCCGGGCCAGTTGCTGCTCCCAGTCGGCTTCGGAGATGTGGTCGATGCCCGTGACTGCAATGCCTAGCGGTGCGAACCATTGAAGTCCCAGTAGGCTAGGTCAGTCTCGATCGACGATGGTTAAGGGAAGTCTTTCGGTGTGTCCCTTGTAGGTCACTGTAAACTGTCCTGTTCCGACTACAGGGATGCGGTTTCCCTGGTAGTCCTTGAGGATTAGTCTCTGGTTTTCCAGTTGCCTTCTCTAGATGGTAGGCACCAAGCATTTAATTTCTTGCCAGACTACCATTGAGAGGTAGGACCCGGAGTCCACCTCCATTTTACAGGGTTCGCCTTTGATGCCTACCTCCACGTAGACCTTTTTGGCGTCTGTGGTTGTGGCGTGGCCGATGGTGACCATCTGATGTGTCCCTTATCTCCGCCTGGTCTCGCCACCTCGTTGGGCTCGTCCGTTTCGCTCCCAGCGGTTGTCTACTGGCCGGTCTCTGGTCCTGGGGGGTGTGCTCTCTTGTCTCCACTCGCTCGGGTCCCATCGTCTGGGGCTGTGGGTCTTCTTGAGGCGGCAGACGCGTGCGATGTAGCCCTTCTTGTCACAGTGCCGGCAAACGGAGTCGAAGAACCTGCATTCGGATCTGGGGTGGTCGCCTCCGCAACCGGCACACGCGGTCCTCGACTTACAACTTCGCCAGCTGCGCTGGTCGTGGCCTGCCTGGAGACAGTGGATGTCTTCCTCCTCATCTGACGTGCCCGAGATGGAGTGGAGTTCGCCCTGGTGGGTGGTAGTTGCAGGTTGGGCTTCGGTCGACCTTGGCGGGTTGTTGTTTTCGGTGCGGTCCCCGGCGTTCGGTCTCTGCATGAGGTCTGCTGATTGTCGGGTTGCTTTGGCGGCCGCGGCTTCGGAGATGGCGTTGGCGAGAGCGATGTTGCCCTTAGCCATCAACCAACTTTGGAGAACGGGGTCCCAAAGGCCGAGCACGATTCGGTCCTGAAGGGCCTCGTTCATGTTGGAGAACTCGCATAGTCCTCCCAGGCACCGCAGCTCTGCAACGAAATCACTGAAACTCTCGCCCGACCGCTGGTCCCGCCGATAAAATTCGTGCCGTCGGATGAGGATGGGCACGGCTGGAGCGTAGTGTCTCCGGAGCAAAGGCTTGAGGTCCGCCCAATCCATTGCGGTAACGTCAGCAGGCTTGGCTAGCACCTTTGCCATCTTAAACACTGCGGGCTCGCAGTGTGTTAGGAATATGGCTCGTTTCTTCGGTCCCGTGGCATCCTTCAGATTGTTGCATTCGAGGAACATGTGGAATGTGTCCATGTAAGATTCCCAGTCCTCGGTAGCGGGGTTGAAGGAGGATGGTGGCGCGATGCTGGCCATCTCGTCGGTTGGCTGACTTCCATCGGACAGGTGCTTCAGTTCAGGATAGGGATCCCAACCTCGTCGCCAGTGTTAAGTCCGTGTGGAAGGAAGCCAGGAGTCGGTGACTGTGTATCAAGCTCTTTTATTTAGTCAGGAACCGAACTGGGGCTAAAGGAAAACTTTGCGGCTTTTTATTTCCAAGCCGCGGCGGCCGCGACCAATGGCACCGCTTTGAATCTCCCCCGATTGGAATTGACCAATCGCAGGAGATTCTCAGCGAGCCAATCGGCGCGGCTCGCCTAGCCAATCCGATCGCCCCGCGCTTTGGCCAATCAAAGCGCGGGGATCTCAAGAATTCAAATGAGGGGACAGAACACCAAACATTAGAGCGGGTCGGATAAGAGGAAAAAATAATCAGTTTGTATTCCAAAATACATTCAGAATTTAGTTCTTTGCTGGTAGGACGGAATTAACAAAGAATGATGAATGAATCTGGTGATTTCCTTTCCTCTAATTCCAGTGGTGGGATTCAAAGTTTTTTACTACCGGTTCTGTGGGCGTGGCTTGGTGGGTGTGGCAGGGGAAGAATACTATAAAATCTCCAGTCAGTGGTGGTATTTGCTGGTTCTCCGAACCACTCAAAATTCCCACTACCAGTTCTCCAGAACTGGTCAGAACCTGCTGAATAACCACCTCTGTCTAATTCATAGCATAAATTTCTTCCATCCCTGCAACAGTTTTGGAAGTCCATGTGAAAATATTTGCATATTTGTACACATTATTTTTCACACACATATCCAAATGTGCTATTCTGCAGCAGATGGATTGTTGTAAGCAATTTCTTGAGATACATTTTCTTATTCTGCTTAGTTTCTGTAACATATACGTGTTGGGCACCTAATTTTTGCACTGCAAGATGTGTAAAAGTAGAAAGCTAATTGTATTCTGCTGTGTGCATTCACTTGCAAAGTACATACTATGTTTGTGTTTATTAATATAGGAAAAAACATGAACCAAACACATTCCTCCCCCCTCCCCCCCCCCCCAGTCTTTCTTTATAAAGGCCATCTGGCTGGATAAGATCAAAATCAGGTTACATAACATCCTCTTAAAAACAACAGACAGGTGAAAGATATTCCTAAAATGTTCCTCTTACTGGATCAGAGTGTATTAAATTTCATGACAGCGATTTATTTAAACAGCAGTGAGCCATAGCTATTGCTTTCAGTTATCAGTTTATTGCATTCTCTGGAAGTTTCTGGAACTGGACAGCTTATGATATATTCAAACTGGGAAGAGCTAGTTGCATTACAAGCACCAGAAGTTAGTTTTGCCAATTGTTTGTGCCTTCAGGCTCTCTGTTCTCATGATTTTTCTTTGAAAACATGAAAGGTTTAAAGGTTCTTTCCCTTAATTTTTAAGCACTGGAATTTCAATGGCTTCACCAAGAATCTCCAGGCTAAATAACGAGTTTTTAAGGGCACAAATGATGTCTAAATCACACTAGCTGTCCAATTTTGCCTGAAATTATATATTGGAAATGGATAGGTCTGATTGCTTTTGCTTTCTTGCAAAATGTTTTAGTCCCTCTGGAAGAATTGCTACCTATTTAATGGAAATCTAGATGGAATGGTCATCTCAAATGGAATTTCCTACTGACCTCCCTTTTATTCTTCAAGGTCCTTGGGAATGGAAGACAAACATAGATAGGGGAAATTGAGTTAAATGTTGGTGATCATCATCAATCATTACAACAAAAATAAATGTCAAAAGTTGATGATAATATTTGAAGGGACATTAAACTATAATGTTTAACCTGTTTTGATTTTCCTGCTTGAGCAAGAGGTTGGACTAGAAGACTTCCAAAGTCCTTTCTAACTCTGTTAGTTTGTTATTCTGTGGATAGCAATAGCAATAGCACTTAAACTTACATAATGTTCCACATTGCGTTACAGCCCTCTCTAAGTGGTTTACAGAATCAGTCTATGGCCCCCAACAATCTGGGCCCTCATTTTACCTACTTTGGAAGGATGGAAGGCTGAGTCCACCTTGAGCCTGGTGAGATTCGAACTGCCAAATTGCAAGCTGCTGACAGTCAGCAGAAGTAGCCTGCAGTACTGCACATTAACCATTGTGCCAATGTGATTAGTTTAAAGACTAGATATCTTAATTTGATTCAGATCCCAGTTTTGTTGCTTGTTTAAGTTATGTGCAATGTACTCTTGGATCTTTTCCCACATTTTTCTCCTTATTATTATTATTATTATTATTATTTTTTAACAATTAATCAGCAGAACAGCTTGCTTCTAGAACACTGGAGGTTTTTAAGAAGAGATGGAACAGCCATTTGTCTGAAATAGTATAGGGTTTCTTGCTTACAAACAACCAATGGAACAGCTTTCCCTCGGAAGTTGTGGGAGCGCCATCACTTGAGACGTTCAAGAAGAGATTGGATTGCCATTTGTCAGAAATGGTGTAGGGTCTCCCGCTTGTGCAGGGGGTTGGACTAGATGACCTACAAGGTCCCTTCCAACTCTGATTATCTGTTATCTACTTGAGCAGGAGGTTGAATTAGAAGACTTCCAAGATTTCTCCCAACACTGTTAGTCTGATATTCTGTAGGTAATTGTTTAAAGACTGGATATCTTAACTTAATACAGATCCTAGTTTCATTGCTTGTTTAAGTTATATGTACCGTACTCTTTGATCTTTTGACACATTTTCCCCCTTTATGAGAGATTCCTCCCATCTTCCCTGAGAAAAGGGCAAAATAAGGGAATTCAGGTTTCGTTTATACATATTTTAAAATAAGTAGGAAGTGGAGCCTCTGGAAACAGAACAATATAGGAAAGTTGATGATAACTTAGAATTGATCATGAACCTGAGTTCAGATTACAGATTAACAGAGTTGGAAGGGACCTTGCAGATCATCTAGTCCAAACTCCATCCAAGCCAGAGATCCTACACCATTTCTGACAAATAGCAGTCCAGCCTCTTCTTGAAAACCTCCAGTGATGAAGCTCCCACAACTTCCAAAGACAACTTCTGTTCCATTGTTTGATTGTTCTCACTGTCAAAAAATTTCTCCTTATTTCTAGGTTGAAGTTCTCCTTGACCAGTTTCCATCCATTATTCTTTGTCTGGCCTTTGGGTGATTTTGAAAATAGCTTGACCACCTCCTCTCTGTGGCAGCTATTCAAATATTGAAAGACTGCTATAATGTCTCCTCTGGTCCTTCTATTCACTAGACTAGCCGTGCACAGTTCCTGTAACCATTCTTCATATGTTTTAGCCTCCAGTCCCCTAATTATCTTTGTTGCTCCTCTCTGCATTCTTTCTAGAGCAGGGGTGTCCAACCTTGGCAACTTTAAGACTTGTGGACTTCAACTTTAAGACTTGTGGAGTCTCAACATCTTTTCTTGTAGTTTGGTGACCAAAACTAGATGCAGTACTCTAGGTGTGGTCTTACTAAGGCTTTATAAAGTGATATTACTGCCTCACTTGATCTTCATTCCATTCTTCAAGGCCGGATTTAAGGCAGATAAAAAGACAAAAAAAAAATGATGATATAAATAAAAGAAGTCTAGGAAAAGTTCAGAGTAAAACCACATCAATACCTGAATTGAAAGCAGATTCTAGCAGGGATATTGAAACAAGAGTTAACTATGTTGGTCTCCAATACTTATCCTTTTGATTTATGTTTCTTTCTGTTGATCCTAGCTTTACTCCTGCATACATTTTTTTTGGGGGGGGGAAATTGCTTGTAGCTAAATTCAAGGTGATTTTTTTCTTTGTGTTAAAAAAATCAATGCAAGGCTCATATACTACACTTTATGGGCAGTAAAAAGATTTCCTTCTAGGTCAATAGTTTGAACAGAATTCTGCTCTGATTTACTCAGCATACTGTGCTCTTGTGAAAAACATACAATGCCTGTTTAAATCTCAGCCAGTTTGAACAGCTAACTTGTTTTCAGCAAAATGAGGAAATTGATTAAAGTACCACCGAATGGCTCATTTCAGGTGAGATGAGAGAGTGATGGGGAGTTACGTCTGTGTGGAGATGGCAGAATAATCTTCCAGGTTCAATTTCCAGAGATGATTTGTTTCATTTCTTTTGTTATGCCAGATACCACAGAAGGCCTTTTTTCTTTTCTTTTGCTTTTTTTTTTTTTGAAAAAAAACAACACCTTTTGATTGTATCTATCATTATTCTCTGTCAGGAAAAATAATAATAATGTGAAAGTTGATAGCCTTGCAACCTGCTAAGAAATAATAATAATAATATTTTTTTTTTAAAAAAAAAAAACAGGACCTGTTGATGAATACCACACTCCCGCTAGGCATGAGCTCCCAAACCTGCTCTCAGCCATGGTTTCATCATCACTGCCCCTTTTAGTCCACATCTAGAAGGAATCCTGATGGAGAACCTTCTTCAGATCTTGCATTTCTTCCAGTTAAAAGTTTGTGGAGATTCTCAGTCATCCAGGTCATGGTTGTCCCAAAGGTGCTTTTTCACGAGGCAACTGTACTTCCTTTTTTTTTTTTTTTCTTTAAAGACATTTCACTTCTCATCCGAGAAATTTTTTCATCTCTGACTGGATCCTTCCATTCCCCACCATCCAATCACAGGTGAAGAAGCTTCTTGGATGAGAAGTGAAACATCTTCAAAGAAAAAAACAAAAAAAGTCCAGTTGCCTCCCCCAGAAGCACTTTTGGGACATTTCTTCTAGTGTTGCTATAGAATTAGAGGTGGTATTCAGCAGGTTCTGACCAGTTCTGGAGAACCAGTATCAGAAATGTTGAGTAGTTTGGAGAACCGACCATTACCACCTCTGACTGGAGATTTTACAGTATCCTTCCCCTGCTACACCCACTAAGCCATGCCCATAGAACAGGTAGTAAAAATATTTGAATCCCACCATTGTACATAATGGATAACAGAGATCTGGAAATTGCTGCCTAGGTCACACTTCACCTGGGGTAGCTGTAGACGATCACCAAGCTGAGCTCAAAGGCATATTAAATGCATCATCAGTTTGGAGTCTCTATGCCTCTCTTACATAAGAGACCTAAATCCATCCTCTCTTTGAAGTCCATTGACTCAAAGAGTCCATTGAAATCCATTGGTCAACATGCCTTGACTGTTAGTAGATCCAATTCCTGTATATAGGTGGCATGAAATAAACTTGTAGTGCTTTTAAACCCTATCCTAGCTCTGATTTCTTCCACCTTTGTCTGAATACAAAGGCAGGATGGCAGTAGTTGTGGAGATGGTGATGGGAAGCCAAAAAGGTGAATCTCTGAAATAGCACTTAGCAATAGCCCTTAGCCTTATATACCACTTCACAGTGCTTTACAGCCCTCACTAAGCAGTTTGCAGAGTCAGCCGATTGACCCCAACAATCTGGGCCCTCATTTTATCCACCTTGGAAGGATGGAAGGATGAGTTGGTGGGCCTGGTGAAATTGGAACTGCCAGATCGCAGGCAGCTGGCATTCAGCTTAGGTAGCCTGCACTACTGCACTCTAACCACCGTGGTTGCCAGAACTTCCTTATTATTAAAGAGGCTTGGCACATTGGGATTAGAATCCTTTCCATAAGAATGTCAGGAGAACTGTAAGTCCATGAAACGATCAAGAAACTAGTTGAATCCGATATATAGCAGTATTTCCCTTTACCTTTGGTATTGAGGCTTTTCCCTTAAAACATAAGCATTGCTGTGGTGGTAAAAGTGATTTTTAGACTCTTTGTTTTGTTTGCTTTGTTTTCACTTTTTGGTGACTTTAGCTGAACTTGAACTGTTTTCAGAAAAGAAGTGTGACCTTGGAATCAACATAACTTCATTTTCCACTAACACATTTCAAATAAATATTTTATGTTGCCACAATATGGACAGTTTCATCTGAGAAAATAATGTTTTCATTGCTTTGTAGAGTTATTCATTTAAAGAGTGGAAATATTGGGTTAGAATGCAATTGCTTTGCTCCCTGGCATTTTAATTATGGCAATCAATAATAGCCTTAGTCCATTAGGACTATCTAGTTTAAATCTGAGGAGTCTTTTTTTCCATTTAAATATGGATTCACTTCACCTCTAAATTCTATTTTGCAGAAAATATTGCATCTTTAGCATTTAATATACAGTCAACTGTAGAATATGATAACTTTTAATAGAACCGGTAGTGAACAAAAATTATCTGCAATTGCCTATTACTTACATTTGAGCTACCCCAAAACTTTCCATAAATGTACTGAATTCTTTGTTCTGCTGCATTTTATTTTATATAGACAGCTCCCAGGCTGCCTAAGTACCTTCATGTCCAGAAATTAAAGTTATTCCATGCAATGTGTTTTCCATGTGAAGCCATGTATATCAGCTGTCTTCACAATTATGTCTTTATATTTTTATAATATATGTCTGCATCCATAATTATTGGTTCCACAAGGAGAACAAGGTACAACCAACATATTGTAGGGTTTAAGATATTTGGACTAGGTTCAGGGAGACCTTGCATCAAATCTACCATACTCTGAGTTGAGTTACCATTCCTGAATTACATTGAGATAGTTACCCCATCTCAGCCCAACCTTCCATACAGAATTGTTGAATTGAGGATAAAACTCTAAAGCTACACATATTTAAATAATCCACCTTTAGTTCCTGGAGAAATTAGTCCTACCCATTATCTAATTCTATCCAGTATCTTAAGCATTATACATAGGTATAATATACACACACAGGTGCTACCATCACTTCAGTGACTAGCTAGAAATTGTTTAAACCCTATTGAGAAGGGAAGGAACATAGATAAAGTATAAATGTGATGGCCACTTATTGCTATGAATAAGATCTTGGAATACCATCATAAGCATTTATTCAGGACCATGGTATATTCTTTACTGATTAGAACCTAAAGCAAGAGTAAAATCGCCTCCTCCTCCTCCCCATTTTTTCCATTATCATTTAGTTTTACATTGGCCATTGGAAAGGGAAGAAGGAAGGATGTGAATGTCTTAAAAAAATGAACTTCCCAAGGAACTTAATAGTTTTTTGATTCAATAATGTTAATGATTTTTCAAGAAAAAAGGTTATCTGAATGACTAGGACATTTGCATTGTATTGAATGCAGAAGTCAGCCTTGTGTTCTATGTGGATTTAATAAGATGGTCACAGAGGAACTTAATCAGAAGGAAGTTTTAGAGGTACCACTTTATAAAGCCTTAGTAAGGCCACACCTGGAATACCGCATCTAGTTTTGGTCAACATATTACAAAAAAGATGTTGAGACTTTGGAAAAAGTACAAAGATGATTAAGGGCCTGGAGGCTAAAACATATGAAGAACAGTTGCAAGATTTGGGTTTGACTAGTCTAGAGGAAAGAAGGGACAAGAAAGCAGTATTCTAATATTTGAGGGGCTGCCACAAAGAAGAGGGGGTCAACTTATTTTCCAAAGCACCCGGAGGGCAGGACAAGAAAGAATGGATGGAAACTAATCAAGGCAAGAACTGACCTGGATTTAAGAAGTATTTAAACTTCCTAACAGTGGGGACAATTAACCAGTGGAACAGTTTGTCATCAGAAGTTGTGGCTGCTTCATCACTGGAGGATTTTACAAAGAGAGTGAAGAGGCATTTGTCTGAAATGGTATAGGGAGTTGGACTAGAAGACCTCCAAGATCCCTTCCAGCTCTATTCTGACTGATTTATTGAGGTGCAATTGGCATTTGGTAACATGCCCCACTGGGAAAATGCAGAAAGCTTGTGTTTTTTATTTATCTCCATTGTTTTTCTGTAGATGATTATGTTCTTGTTGGCAGAACAGCGGTTGGCTTTTGTTACTTTCATTTTCCATTGCCACCATGGGGCAAATATTTTGACAGATACACAAAAACACACAGACAAACACACAGAGACGGGCACATACAGAGATAGCACTTCAAATCACTGTGGGGAAAAGGGCCCTAGTAGCCATGGCTAATTATTGACTTTTAATTATAATCATGCACTAATGATGCTAGTTAATTATTGACTTATTTTGTTCTTTTTGTATGCCTCATCATCTTTGCACTCTAGGGATTCGACAAAATCAGCTCAATTACAGTTACAAGAAATCAGTGAGATGATAGCACAAAACATCAACCTAGTGTACCATTCCAGATGCTGGTAGACATTGCTACTGTTTGAAGACAATCATTCAGAAAGCATCCTGCCTATTTTTCCCAGAAATAGCATTATGGGTAGTCCTTGACTTACAGTCTTTTGTTTACTGACTATTTAGTGACAAAATTATAAAAAATGACTCTCAAAAAAATGACTTGTGATTGTTTTTCATGCTTACAACCCTTGCAACATTCCCGTGGTCACATGATCAAAATTTGGATGCTTGGCAATTGGTAAATCTTTATGATAGCTGCAGTCAAAGTCCCAGGTCATGTGACCACCTTTGATCACCTTCTAACAAGCAAAGTCAATGAGGAATCCAGATTCACTTAATCTCCATGTTGCTAACTTAACAGCTGCAGTGATTAATTTAACAACCATTGCAGGGTCCTAAAATGGGACAAAAGTTTTTTTTTTCAACAACTGACCTGCTTAGCAACACACATTTTGGCCTCAGTTGTACCCATAGGTCAAAGACTACCTGTACTCAGTGGTGCAATTCAACCAGTGCAACAATAGATTCAGTGAGCGTGCGCGCGGAGGTCAGATGTGTGTTTCGCGCGTGTGCACATCATTTTAAAAAGAGCATTTTTAGCTGTAATACTTACCTTCTGCTGAAGACCCAATGAGTAAAACAGCTGATGTCTGGCAAACCACTCTGCTACGTGAATCAGCGGTGCTCAAAAATATGGAAATAAAAGACAGGAAAAAAGCAGGGGTTCGGTAAACGGGGCCAAATTATCACCAGAACTACCAGTTCGCCTGAACCGGTCCAAACCAAAAAAATCCCACCCTTGCTGATATTTCATTTTTACATGGAACAACACACTGATCCCCCCCCCTTTTTTTTTCAGTTGTTATACAATATGTACACATATTTGGGCTCTCACCTGTGTTCCCTTCATGTTCCCCTGCAGAATTATTATGAAACACAGAATGAGGTTACCTTTCAGTCTAGAAGGGGAAAAACAGGCACAGTCTGTGAAAAATCTACCTTCAGTTTGATACAGAATCCCATCTGTCATTTAATATTGTCAGAACCCTACATTTTTTTCTTTTTGCTCTCTCTTTTTCTTTTTTTAAAAGTCTGCCAATATTCCATCTGTTCAAGCAATTAGTCACTGTCTGAATGAAATAGCAAAAAGGAAGAAGTAGATTCACACTGTGCGAAAGTGTTCAACTTATGGCAGCATTTTGTTGGACAGCTCCTATGGCATTATACTTATAATACAAGATCTAATATGTAAAATTTAATCACACCTTCAGACTGAGATCGTTGGTTCAATGTCATAGTGTTGGTAACGTGTGTTGTGCTGATTTTGGGTTGACCGCAAAGAATGGCCATTATTGTTTTCTTGGAAGCATTATGGAAGACCTTTGCCATGGCTGCTGCTTCTTAAGTGCTTAGTCTACCCTACTGTTACAGCATTCCTGGGAATATGCCACCCATGCCTTGCTTAAAATAAGGAAATTTGAAATGAAATCACATTTCAAAATCAGCCAAGGTTAGAAACATCCTTTGTGCAGTGTCAACCATGGAGCTCTCTGCGTGAGTTTGAACCAAACACTTTTTTTTGCAACCTATGATACCTCAGGAGGAAATACATAGCCAAAATATTTAGCATTATTCTCTCATGGTATTTTATGCTGTCCATCTTTATGTGCAGGAGAGAGTTAAGTACATGAATAAGGTCAACATTTTCCAGGTTCGGATTGGTTTTTGCAGGCATAACTTTGCTTCATTCTCAATGATCCCCATCTCAAGACCAAGCAAATGAGTCTTGATCTTAAACTCAGTTGAGAGTGACAGACCAGTTAAATCATTTGAGAGGAAAGGGAAGCTGGGGGAAAAAAATGGAAAAGAATAGAACTTCCCACTCCTATCTCTCTGTGTCTGTCTATCAAATTTCACAGTCCTTTATCCTTTCAAAACAGACAGGCTTGGCACTCTGCTTTCAAAGGATCTGCTTTTTTTCCGGTTCAGCAGCTCTATTCATTATCTCTGAAGGAACTGTGTGGAAGTGTATAGGTTGGGCTATGTGCAAGCATCTGATGACAAAATAAGAGACAAAAGTAGGTTAGTGGACCAACCTTTACTGATGACAATGCACCCACCAGCTTTTATAGCTCCAGATTCAATCACAGAAAGGTTGGAAACGAATTTCAACAGGACAGGTTTGATGATCAGAGAACATGGTCAGGATTAATATACAACAAGCTATTAGCACGTTTCACTCTTTGGATAGCAGAAGGTAATATGGACCATTGTAATGGGACATGAGATGGAAAGTTCTTTCATGCATTAGTTTGGAGTTAACATGCTTTTGATTTTTCAGTTTGCACAATCTTTTCAAGTTCTTTCTGCACCACCCCAAGAATATGCCTGAGGTTTCTTGAGATTCAAGAAACTGATTGACATAGATATTAGGGAGAGTTTTTTCATACCTGCCTGCTTTTCTGATTTTCCTTTCTCTTTTCAATCCATTTCACGTACTAGTGGTTTACTCCTATAAGTTTCATTCGCAGGATTTTTTTTTTCTGACAAACCATAAAATAATCCTCAGCATAGGAATGAAGATGTCTTCAACATCTTAGCCATTAATTCATTAATATAGCATTAAGTAGGGTATGAATTAAGGGCAAGCCTATTGATTGATTGATTTTGCAGGTCTTTTGATGTGTCCCTGTTTTGTTTTTGTCGTTTAATGTGAAATAGATTAAAAGGAATTGTGATCCGTGCTTGCTTCTTTTCACAATGCACTATTGTATGGTAGCATATAAGAACAACCCAGCTGCATCGGACCAAAGATTGTCCTAGTTCAGCATTTTTGTTAATTGAATGTGTGAAGGAGTCCTTTATTTTTAGCTATTATACATTATTTCAAAACAACAGAATCATTCCTAGTATTTTTGCATGATTTTATAGATTTCAGAAGAACAGAGTTGGAAGGGACCTTGGAGATCTTCTAGTCCAACCCCTGCTCAAGCAGGAAACCTGATACCATTTCAGACAAATGGTTGTCTAATATGTTCTCAAAAACCTTCAGTTTTGGAACACCCACAACTTCCAGAGCCACGTTGGTCCACTGATTAATTGTTCTGTCAGGAAATTTCTCCTTAGGTCTCTCCTTGATTAGTTTTTACCCTTTGCTTCTTGCCCTGTCCATTTCATCCATGTCCCTCTTCTGTTGTCTTTTCTTAAAGCTAAATCATGTCACATGTAACAAAGGGATCATCACTACTTGGACTCACAAAACAATCCCATACTCTACTCATTCAATTGACAATAATTTCATCCACAAAGAAAATATTTAGAGCCAAGATCATCAGGGATTTGTTTCATGCTAGCCAGAGTTGTTACTATTGTGTTTTATAATGCTATCTAAACTAAATTTTGAAGACTGTTTTCAATTTTCTGCTGAGATTGAATTCTGATCCAATCTCCATAGATATTTGCAGGAGGCTTTGCCACCTAAAATTTTGGCTGTAATTGGCAGCTCCCAATACAAGATGATTTTATGCCATCATAAAATATTGATTTGGCCTTACAATTTTATGGTTTATCAGCTCAACGATTTACCTCAATTGCCTCTGACAAGACATAGATTGAGTTGAATGACGAGACACTTGACATAACATCCATAATGATCTAAACATCACCTAAATTCTGAATGGGGTAGATATGTTTGGAAGATGTTTCTTTTATGCCAATTACTAGTCGGTATTCTTTTCCTAGTTCAATGGAGAGGCTTTCTTGATGTCATGTTTTGCCATATTCTTTGCTGGGAGGTTGATTTAATGTGCAAAAATGAACATCCCCTTGCTTTGGGGAGTGTTTGTGGGGAAAGAGAATTGGTGTCATGGGTTGTTTTGCACTGTTTTTTTTTTTTTAATCCACTTTGGCAAGCTGACCTAATAATGCCTGTATTAATTCATAATCACAGTAATTCAGAGGGGAAAATATTCCTTTATTTTTCATCCTCCTCTTCTTCACTGACAGAATGAAATAGCAAGAGGGAAATAGATCAGAGAGAAAGCAGAAGCACATAAAGCAATTAGAAACCACAATAATAATTATGTTAATAAGGGTTTCTCATTCATGTACATACTCTGTTTCTCCTAAAAACAACCTACTAAGAGAGTAAGTCCTTTATTTTTACACATGTGTTTAATATAAGCCCTACCCCCCAAATAAGCCCTAATTAAGACCCCACTCACTCCAGGGTGCATGAGTAAAAATTAAGCTGGGGTGGATGGGGAAAGGAACTGCCCTATTATTTATCTTTGAATAGTTGCATCCAGGCCTTGGATGTCTTAAATTTATTCATTTAGTATATTCTCTTTGATTGACTATAAACCTGGCTCTTCATTTTCATTTGATCTGGAATTTGTCTTGCTATCTAATCCTCTTATCCTTTCTTACTATTCTCCAAAATTCCAAAGGAGGAGCTGACATATTTGGCATCCCAGCCAGAGAATTGATGGTACCAGATAGCAAGTAATTGTTGGTTACATTTTCTCTCTTGTATTTCATACCCTTGAATGGGTGAATTTACATAAACATGATTATGAAAGGGAACCTGAGAACCATCTTTTGGATGAAGTCCTTCTTCTCTGTATTTTTTATGTATTTATTTATTTATTTTAATTTTAATTATAAGAATACAACACGGTACAGCCATTCTGGCATTACAATTGTTATACATATATAAATGTTACTTCGCCATTTATAATCCCCTTGTTTGATACATTGTTTACCAATTATTCTAATCATCATAGCAACTTATGTTCTGACCTTGCCTTCTTCTGTGCAATCACTGATAGAATTTATTCCACGTTTCATAGTACTCAGATTCCCCCTTGTTTTTTAATTCTAGGGTAAACCTGCCCAATTCTGCACAGGCCATAATTTTCCTTATCTCTGTTTCTGGCAGTGTGCTTTCCTTCTTCCAGTATTACGCATAAATTATTCTAGCCACCATCAACACACGTAATATTAGATAAATTAAATCCTTCCTATATCTTTTTGGTATTATTCCTAGAAGAGCAAATTCTGGCTTAAATGGAATACACTCTCCCACCATTTGTTCCGCCCATGTCTGGATCAGTCTCCAAAACTTTTTTGCAATATTGCAGGTCTACCACAGG
The DNA here is from genome assembly GCA_033807585.1 of Hydrophis major. Lineage (NCBI taxonomy): Eukaryota > Metazoa > Chordata > Lepidosauria > Squamata > Elapidae > Hydrophis > Hydrophis major. Next base: position 12,605,590 of record CM066332.1, on the reverse strand, counting down.
TGAAAAAATGTGCCTCTTTGCACTTCTAACAATTTGGAGATAGACTTTTGAACATTTTGGAAAGCCTTACTAGCGGAAAATGCCACCTGTAAAACATCTTATAAAAGTTTTCCTTGTATACTATGGCCAATGCCAAAGAGAGGTGTCATCCCTATAGCTAAAGTCTTGAGTTGTGAAAACTTGCTACATAAGTGGGAGTTGCAGGTATTTTAGGAAGACTTAGAAATGTGTTTTCTCAGTCTCTCTTTTCCTGTGGGGATAAGCGTTAGATGCCTTTGGAAATGATGGACTTCATTTCTGAAAGACAAAAAAAAAAAAAAAAAAAAGAGTCTGGCAAATTCCATTTTCCCAAAGGTGCTTTTTTCAAGAGGCAACTGGACTTTCTGGTTTTTCGTTGAAGACCTTTCGCTTCTCATTCAAGAAGCTTCTACAGCTCTGACTGGAAAAAAGCATCTTTGGGACAACCATGATCTGGATGACCAACAATCTCCATAGACATGAATTCCATTGTTTCCAACTTTATTCCCAGAAATCCAGGAATGATAAAAGAAGGAGGGAGGAACAAATACTAATCACATTCTGATATTAGTTTATTAGGGAAGTGGTGGCTCAGTGGCTAAGAAGCTGAGCTAGTCGATTAAAATGGTTGGCAGTTCAGCAGTTCAAATCCCTAGCACCACATAATGGAGTGAGCTTCTGTTACTTGTCCCAGCTTCTGTCAACCTAGCAGTTCAAAAGTACATAAAAATGCAAGTAAAAAAATAGGAACCATTTTGGTTTGAAGGTTCCATGTACCTTCAGCATTTAGTCATGCCAGCCACATGACTGCAGAGACATCTTCAGACAGTGCTAGCTCTTTTGCTTTGTAATGGATATGAGCACCACCCCCTAGAGCCGGAAATGACTAGCACGTATGTGCAAGGAGAACCTTTACCTTTATTTTATTAGTTTATTATAAGTGGCAGATAAAAGAAAGAACTAAGTGGTGTTGTTTTTTTTTTTTTTTTTTTCTCTTCTGAAGCAAGATCTAAATATTCTTCAAAACTGTGGGATAATTAGCCATGATAAAGGAGACTCGCTGTCTCTCTGCTCCGTTATCTGCATTGCATTTTTATGATGATTTGCTTCTTTTCAATAGTTTCTTCAAACTCCCTCTGTGGCTGTTTTCTTCCCTGCGGTTGACTGAAATGAGGAACAAAGCATCTGTCATGCCAAATTCTAGAACTGGCTGTTAGGAAGGTTTTGAATGAGTAGCTTCAAATTGATTTGGCTTCTGGAGAAGTTGGGACCCAGTGAATTAAATAATAATAATAATAATAATAATAATAATAATAATAATAATAATAATAATAATAATAATAATAACGGGAACAAAAATACACAGACTCATACAAATAAAACATATATTACAAACATACAGACATATCATACACAACACACTTATATGACACATGCCCACACTTGGACATATGGGCATGTAATTTAAATTTACACTGCACCAAAAGCAAATTGTTCAGTTACACTACAGTGGCATTGTTTATAATCCTAACCTTCATTATTTTGTATCTGGATTTTAGAAAGGAGATGGAAAGAAAGAAAGATTTTACGCTGAGTCATCCCAAGTAATCCTATGTTTAATACCTTAAAAATAAGTCATCCTATATTGTTGTCAGCCATTCAATCATGTCTGATCCTTGGCTGCTCTATGGATCAGCAATCTCTATGACCCTTTGTCTTGCACCAGCTCCTTCAGTTCTGCTATGTTTATCCCCATGTCATCTTTTATAATGTCCAGTCAGTAGGTACTAGGGCAAAACTTTCTCCTTTTTTCTGCTGATTGTTCCCAGTATGATTGATTTTTTTGAGTGAGTCAGCTCTCATGACATGGCCAAAGTATGACAGCCTCTGGTTGGTGAGCTTGGCTTCAAGGGATGTTTCTGGTGAGGTGCCATCTAGAACATCTTTGTTTGTTATTTTATCAGTCCATGGGATGTGTAATAGTCGCAAGTCATCCTACAACTTGTGCATATTGGTTATCAGATGATCCCAAAGTTTAACAGATTATACAAGTGTCTAACCATATGTAGGTTGGATTCAGTTTCACCTGGCCTGAAATCACTGAGAAATAGCAATAGCACTTAGACTTAAATACCACTTCACAGTGCTTTATAACCCTCTCTATAAGTGGTTTACAGAGTCAGCATATTGTCCCCAACAATCTGGGTCCTCATTTTACTGACCTCAGAAGGATGGAAGGCTGAGTCAATTTGACCCTGATGAGAGTTGAACTGCCAAATTGAAGGCAGCTGGCAGCCAGCTGAAGTAGCCTGCAGTACTGCATTCTAACCACTGTGCCACCATGGCTCGTATCCATGGAACTCAGTGGGAAAAGCTGAAATATTTTAGGAGCCATAGACAGGGTTGTCAAAATGGATGAGATGAAATCTGTCTGGCTGATCCTGTGCTGTGAATCCAACCTGGCTGAACCTGTGCTGTGAATCAACTCTGAAGAAAAGCTGAATGGTTCTTAAATGTCTCAATGGTTTCAATGTGTTGGAGATTTGTTTTGAAAATGTCTTGTTGGTTGAGCTAGGATTGGATGTAATAGAACTTTGTTCTTTACTTAGTGTCTCCCTTTACACACCTTTTTTTCCAGTTGATGCTTAATTTCTGCTTGCAGAAGGATGGGCTCAGAATACCCCTTACAGGAAATCTGAATAAATCTACTGTATTGTCAACTTCATTATTAACCATCAAGTAGCAGTCCTCCACAAAAATGTTTGGTTTAAAAAATTTGCAGAATTGACCTCCTCACATGCACTTAATTTGTAATTTTATGGGACATATGGCTAAAGGGAAAAATATTTCCTTTTGTGGACTGCAAACATAAGTGCTAGAATTGTGGTGTGTGGTTTACTAAACAATTGATGGTTGGAAAAAAGGGCAATTGTACCTCTTTTCCCCAGTGAATATGAACTTTTGTGGTCTTTTGTTGTCTCTTATTTATCAGTTAATGCTGGATATAAAAGCTTTAAATTCAGCATATTAGGCACAACAAAACTCCTGGAAATTAGGATCTCACTCCTGACAAAACCATACATTTAGTTACAAAAGGCTAATTTCATTACGTACTGGTAAAAAGTAGCAGGAGGTGAGGAAAAGGTAGGAAAAGATATATAACTATTTTTTTGGCTCACCCCCCAAAAAATGAAATCATTTTTTTTTTTTACTTTTCCAAATGGTTAAGTAGTAAAAAGTGAATGGTAGTAAGAAGAAAGAAAAATAAATAATTCTTTATCTGATCACATATTTTGTAGTTTTGACTGGGTGCATCTGTACCAGAGATAAATTACTTGTGTCTCTAAGCCACTCTTGGCAAAATAAAGCTATTCTACTCTACTCTACTCTACTCTACTCTACTCTACTCTACTCTACTCTACTCTACTCTACTCTACTCTACTCTACTCTACTCTATGCTACGCTATGCTACGCTACTCTACTCTACTCTGCTGTACATCCTATCCTATCCTATCCTATCCTATCCTATCCCATTCCTCTCCCCTCTATCCACTCCATTCCTCCCTCTCCCTCTCATCTGTCTGTCTATCTATCTATCTATCTATCTATCTATCTATCTATCTATCACCTATCTTTTATTAATTGATCTATGGAAAATATACTATTAAATTAGAATTGAAACCTGTTGCTTTTAAAAATATTGGATGCTAGTGGCATTGACCGGGATCAGTGGCTACAGAAATTGAATCAAACAATAAAAATAAATAAATTCAAATTGTGATGGTTTAGTTGTTGCTATTGATATTGATGTATTGATGTATTGTTTTGAATTCTTTGGGCGACAGCATCTAACAGTATGTTTAAGGACATGATTTTCATGTATTATTTATTTGTCTTATATAGTAGAGGAATAAACATTTTTTAGAATTGCTTTTCTGTTTTTTTTCCTTCTCAACCAATCCCTTAATTTACAGTTAATCCTTCTTGCAGGAAATATGACTTCAGCAACAGAGTGGTCAATGTCTGGAATACTCTACCTGACTCTGTGGTTTCTTCCTCAAACCCCAAAAACTTTAACCTTAGACTGTCTACTATTGACCTCACCCCTTTCCTAAGAGGTCTATAGGGGGCGTGCATAAGCATCCCTGTCCTATTGTTTATTTTATTTTATTTTTCTTATATGTATCCATGTATTCGTGTTTTTACTTATACCTATTATCTTGTAAGTAATTGACAAAAATAAATAAATAAAATAAATAAAAAATAAAATAAAATAAATAATTCTGCATTTAGTTGAAAGAGGGAAGAATTTTGGGTGACGTCAAGTTAACCTGGAGGATTTTCAAAAATAGAGAAATCAAGTGCATCACAAACAGGATTTCAACAAAGAAGGATGCAGAGTGCTCTCTCTCTCTGCTTTTTCTGTTCTCCAAGTTTTCATTGAGCCAAACTTTCTTATTTGCTGACTCTCAGGTTGTTGTGCCTCATTGTAATAATAGCCAATGTCTTATAGAAGGCAGCAAATACCAGGCTGCCAATCACTTGTCCATCACACTAATAGGTGCAGTGCCATTGTCATTGTCAAGCGGAATGCTAGGGAGCAGAGAGACAAGTGAGCAATTTGCTTATCTTGGGATGGCAAGAGGGCCCAGCTTATCAAAAAAGAAAAAAAAATGGTGGCTTTCTCCTCCACAGGAAATACTGGATAATATAATCTGAAGTTTGAAGTATTGTTGCAGAAACTGAATGAGACCAGTTATTGTTGTCTGGAACCAAATGCATTATTCTTTTATCTGTCCTGAAAATCAATGCTGCCTCCTTTATCGGTATGGATTCTCAATCCTTCAAAATCCCCTTTCTTGTCATTCCTCAGCCAAACCTAGACTAGCATGTGTGACCTGCCTTGTTCTTGAAATGCTTCATTTCTCATCAAACCTACAACCAATGCAGAGCAACCCCAGAGCAATGAGTGACAGATCACTGGCTGTCCTACGTTTCCTCAGCAAAACGCACAGCTGTACCACCTCTGTAACCACAAGCTAGAAACTCATCAGAAGGTTTTGCAGAAATCTGTACTTTACTTTCATTATGAACAACAGGCAAGCAAAAGGTTCTTAAACATCTGGGATGGGGAGGATTGGATGTGTTGGGTTAGCACTAACGCATCATACAACAGTCTTTATTAACCCTGAGCCAAATGCAGGAATGGTGGCATGCTGGAGTCAATAGATACTCCTGGACTCATCCATCAAAGATGATGTAGTCCAGGAATTGAACAGAGAAAGCGCCATCAGTTATGCATGGGCCAGCAGTCAGGAAACTTATTCTTAGCCTTCCTCTGTTCTCAAGCTATGTGGGAACCATGATTATTAGAGACACCATATTTTTTATAGCTCCTAAACCAGAGGTGGTTTTCAGCTGGTTTGGATCAGTTCTGGTATAATTTTGACTAGTTTGGAAAACCAGCAAATACCACCTTAGGTTGGCCTCACCCACCCAGCCTCCACCTTTACTTCTCCTATATCCCTTGGTTTTTTAGCTTAGCTGATTCAAATGGAAAAGCAGATTGAAATGGAAAAGCACCTCAGCTGAGCTAAAAAACAGATCAGCTTACCAGCATTGACAGGGGTTGGTCTTTGAGCCCTCCGTGAAGCATACATAAATAGAACCATGCATAGAACTGGTAGGAAATAATTTGGAAACCCACCACTGTCCTTAGGTATGTTGTTTTTTGGGCATAATCTTCCTGAGACAAGAAAAATCAAATGTACAGGTACAGATTAGGTGAAACCTGGCTCAATAGTAATAATTGCAAGAAGGATCTTTGAGTCCTGATGGACAAGCACTTAAAATGAGCCAGCAGTATGGGGAAGCAGCCAAAAAAGCAAATTCAATCCTAGGCTGCATTAACAGAGGGATAGAATAAAGATCACATGAAGTATTAGTGCCTTAGTAAGACCATATGTAATATAGTGAATATTTGGTCAACATGTTATTAAAAAAAAAAAGATGTAAAGATTCTGGAAAGAATACAAAAGTAAAAAGAGCAATAAAATAGACTAGGAGGCTGGAGGCTAAAACATATGAAGAACAGTTGCAGGAATCAGGTTCCTCTTTATTTTATTTATTTATTTATTTGTCAAACATGTACAAGATAATATGAATAAGTATGATCATAAACAAGAACAAAGGAAATAAATACAGATAAATGGGAACAGTAAGACAGGGATGGTAGGCATGCTGGTGCACTTATGAACCTCTTAGGAATGGGGTGAGGTTCACAGTAGACGATTTGAGGTTGAAGCTGTTAAGGGTTGAGGTTGTAACAACGGAGTCAGGTAGAGGATTGCAGGAGTTGACCACTCTGTTGCTGAAGTCATATTTTCTGCAATCGAGTTTGAAGTGGTTTACCTTGAGTTTGTATCAGTTGTTTGCCTGTGTATTGTTGTGATTGAAGCTGAAGAAGTCATTGACAGTCAAGAAGTTATAGCAGAGAATTTTGTTAACTGTGCTTAGATCGGACCGCAGGCAGTGCAGTTCTAGACTGTCCAAAATTTTGAGCCTGGAGGCATAAGGAATTCTATGAGTGGAGGAATGGAGTACTTTCCTCAAGAAATACCTCTGAACCTACTGAACTGTGTTAATGTCCGATATAAAATATAAATTCCAGGCAGACGAGCTGTATTCGAGAATTGGTCTGGCAAAGATTTTGTATGCCCTAGTTGACAATTCAATATTGCCAGAGAAGAAACTTCCCAAAATTGAGTTAACAATTCTTAAAGCCTTTTTGGCAATGCAGTTACAGTGAACTCTGGGGCTTAGATTGTTTGACATAAGTGTAGTGAAAAGAAAGACAAGGAGTGACATGATAAAGTGTCCAAGATTTGAGGAGCTGCCACAAAGTGGGGAGGGGGTTAGGTCAACCTATTTTCCAAAGCACCAGAAGGCAGGACAAGAAACAATGGATGGAAACTAATCAAGGAGAGAAGCAACCTAGAACTCAGGAGAAATTTCCTGACAGTGACAGCAATTAATCAGTGGAGCAGTTTGCCTCTAGAAGTTGTGGGTATTCCAACACTGAAGGCTTTTAAAAACATATTAGACAAAACATTTGTCTGAAATGGTATAGGATTTTCTGCTTGTGCAGGGGTTGGATTAGAAGACCTAAAGGTCCCTTCCAACTCTGTTATTCTGATATCAACTCTGATTAAGATAAGCATGATTTCCATGAGAATTTATATGTCCTCAAAACTTGGCCTTTTCTTGGAAGTCTTTAGATTTTTCACAGATTGCGAACTTCACCTCCCTTCTGAATTTCAAATATAAATTCAGTGTAAGATGGTGTTTCTGTCCATCCAGATATGGCTAAACCACTTTGGACCTGCAGACTGTACATTTGATACTAAAGAATGTTGTGTGTCAGAAGCAATTGGATTTATCTACAAAGTCATTCCCCTTCTACATGAACAGTACAACAGATTCATGCAGTTTAAGTCAGAGGCTTCATTTGTGGCTAAGTGTATTCCCTAAGGAGTTTAATGGGAAAATTGAGAGACGATTAAAAAGAAGAGAGAGGGAAGGGGGAATCAGTTTAATGAGGTTTGATCGATCAATGCATTAATTCTAATTTGCTTTACATTCTTTTTTTAAAAAAAAAACAACAACAAATTTTATTAATTTTACAGAAAACACACAAAACACAAAACATAAACATGACTAAAAGATCTTTTCTGAAGGCTGCCTGATCCTTTTTATCAATTTTACAAAAACAGTGCACAAACAATCAAGGCATAACAGCTTATAAATTCTTTTCCAAGAAAAAATAATAAAAGAAGAAAACCAATAGAACATAGTCATCCAAATTATTTCTTGTTAATTAAAATTCTATTGCCTTTTATCAATATACAAAACCCAAAAAGACATAACAAAACCTTTATATATCCTTCCATATCTTATTACCATTTTCAATAACATTCTTTGTCTGTTCTATTTCCAACTCTCCATTCATCTTTTTTCTTTTACTATACTTCTCCTATACACCAATTGGAGTAACGTCTTTAACTCATTATCCTAACTTAAAAGTACTTCATATAACAATTTTTCTTGGGATTCTGTTTAATAGGTTCTAAAATTACACAATGAATTTTATACTCTAAATACACATATAAAAACACAATCTTATGTACCCTCCAGAATCCCTCTTTTATCCTAAATTAAATTCACCCATTGTCTCTGAATAAACTTTTTTTCTTTAGATCTTGCTTCCCACCATTGAGGCTTCTCCCCCCCCCCCCTTTCTCTCTTGCTTATTTTTCTCCTTGCCCTTTTTACCCCTTTGTCTCTCCTCCTCCCTTTTCTTACTCCCTTTCCTTTGCTTTCTAACCTTGCCTCCACCTTTCCACTCATTTTTCTCTTTTTTGATTGTTTTTTCAATTCTTAAAATCCCCTTTTTCTTATCCTTTTTCTCCTCCTCCCCGGAAAAAATCCATTGTTCATCAAAGATGGCTTCTTCTTCCTCTTCTTCTTTGTCCCAGTCCTTCTGCTGCCTAGTCAACTTTTCATAAGTACATAACGCCATTTCTAAAAATTGAAACAAAGTGCCCAAAGTATCTTCCTTTTTATATTTTTGATATTCAGTCTTTAGTTCATCCACAAGTGATGCCATCATGAAAAGAGAAACTTTTCCCAAAACAACCACAAGTATTTTTAATCAAAAATAATTCAAAAAAAAATTCCAAAAATTAATACTTTTCTTCCTTCTTCTCTTTCTCTTTCTGGGGTTAATGTTTAATCAAAGAGGTCCAATTACCATATACCTTTCTTTGGGATTCTAGGCAATCTCTTCCTTTTTCAGCTTCTGCTCCAATTTTTTTCCCTCTTCCTTCCCACTTGCAACATCAATTTTAAATAATCAGAAATCCATACCTCTAATAAGGGTTTTCCAATTTCTTAAGTTTTTCAATGTCCAGGAACCCTTTTGTCTCTTAGCTTCAACTTTCAGAATAATTCACCTTCAATGTCCCAACATATTTCATATCTGCTGTTTCCATGGGGTGGGAGAGTGAAGAAAAAAAAAAAGTTCCCTTTAACAGCTTCTCTGCCGCTTTCAATCTTGTTAGGGATGCAATGTATCCTCCAGCAATTCAAACAGCTCAGTTCCAACAGATTTGAAAGATGTTAATTGACCCAGCTCAGACAGCACTTTCACTCTTCTTGCTTCCTCCAGCACAATCTTACCCGGTTGCTGGCTTCTTCGTGGCAGCCATTGCTGACCGCCGCTCCACCGCCTTGGGAAAAAGGGGTTTTTCAGGACGAGGAGGGGGTCTGTGACACCCCCAACCCCCTGTCCGGCTCCCCTCTCTCTTCGGCTGTCCCTACAGGGCAGCCATATCCCCCTGACCCATCTGGATCGGGGGTACCTCAGCGGCTAGCACAGCAGGAATCGCGAACAGTCGTGAATTCCTGCTGCCCCGAAGCCACGCGAAACCGGAAGCCTCTAATTTGCTTTACATTCTTTAAGCAAAGAAATCCACAATCACTAGGTGTGATCTGATCTGGATTGTCCAAACTGAAGTTGAACAATTCAATTTGGACTATCAATTGGATTTGGATTTTCAGATTAGTCTAGGGGGAAAATGCATTTTTGCATTTGCAAATGTATGTTAAAAGCCTTACTGGGTTTGATTTAGTTTCTCAAATCAGTCTAGAAATATCCAGTTTGTTAAAGAAAACATTATTAAACACATGAATCACACACATTCATGCTCTAAGAACAGTTTCCATATAGACTCCCAAAGGATTAAAATTCCCCATTTTCATCACCAAATTTCTAAGTTACACAATAATAAGGACTGTTAGGAATATTCATTTGATCAGTGCCTAATATATTCTAAGGTCTAAAATTAACTTATAATTTTCCATACAAGAGTGCTAAAATGGTCAATCCAACATTGATATTTGGGCAGAATCCCTTTGAATCCTAAAGAACCTGATCAATTCCTTAGCCTTTTCCAATCTACCATATAATATTCTATTTTTCATTCAGTGACCATGCTAAGTCTGATCATTTTCTAAAACCATTTATCACCAAAGGGATGATTAAAAAAAGCTTGTCCTTATAGCTTAGGTTCATTTGGTATTCACTTATTACATGGGTTTATATATAACCTACTCCATAAAGTCTAGCTGGCTTAGAAAATATCAATACCAATATTACAACATATCTTTGCACTTCCTTTGCTCAGACTGACAAATTTTCATTCCAGTACTACTTCCTCTTCATAGTCAAGTGCTAAGATTAGGCAATGATACACACCAATGGCATTTTAAGTAGCATTACTAAGAGCAGCAGGAGCACTCCAACTGAAAAATAAAAGAAAGCTTTTCAAGAAACAGGTGGATTAGCATATAAGTTGCTTTGATATTTCAAATCCCAAAATATTGACAAGTTCCAGGAACCCAGCCTGTTTATTTCTCCCATGAAATAACATTTCGGGCAAGGGGATAAGATGGTGAAATAGAAACACTAGTGTAAACTCTTTTTTTTTTTTTTTTTTTTGGGGGGGGGGAGGGATGACATATGTACAAAATGTAGGGATGGTATGGATGTCTTCAGGAAAAATGTCCAGAAGGAACTTTCACTTTTTCAGAATCTAATCTTATCATACATCTCCTGGACCAACCCTTCAATTGTTCTCTGATTTACCCTCCTTATCAGCCCAGGAATAGGTGTCTCATTCAGCCATTGAATATTGGAGCTTGTTCAATGGTCAAGTATCTATTCTTAGGAAGTGAAGCAAACATGTGTGTCCAGTTATGAAAATGCAACTAAATATTTCAGAATATTTCAGAAGCCTCAATAAAGAATTCAGAAGCAGCAGAAAGGCAATAATATGACAAATATTAGGACTGATTTCTACCAGGAATGTATTCCATAATATTATCATCCTTAAATAACCCAGTACAATATTACCATTAAAAAAAAAACAGGAGAATCCACTTACTGACCAGTGTATGGTAAATCTTTCTTTCTTTCTTTTTTTTCTTTTGGTACAAATTTTCAATTTTCATGGAAATTTAAATGAAACTCAGAGAGAGCTAGTTTTTTACCTTGAACCCATCTGTCTTGAGCCTTACCTACTGTCTTGGTCACCTTTGGTCATCTGAAAGGGCAGAGAAAGTCCTAGACACTCCTGTTTTTAGTGGTAATATTATACTGGATTATTTAAGGGTGATGCCATAAATTTATGTATTATATCCTCTATAGGTGAATCTGTAGATCAGTGGTCCCAAAACTTTCCACCTTTGCAGACTGGTGGGGGAGGAGAGGGGATGCTTCCACATAAGGGACAGGTGAGTGTGTATGTGTGTGTGTGCAGCTCCATTTGCACAAGTGGTAGGCATGCATGCACACCAGTTGCACAACTGAACTTTGCACGTGTATGCTCCAACCTGCAAAAGTGGAGCCGTGCATGTGCGTGCACTCCCTGCCTGTACTTTCAATACAAACAGCAGACAAACAAAATTATTTGTAAACGATCTGGGATGCTGAGTGTGTTGGGTTAGCACTAATGCATCATAAGACAGTTTTTATTAACCTGGATCCAAATGCAGGAAAGGCATGCCAGAGTCAACAGATACCCCTGGACTCATCCATCAAAGATGATGTAGTCCAGGAATCGAACAGAGAAAGCACCATCAGTTATGTATGGACCCATCAGTCATGGGGCCTATTCACTTGCCACTTGTGCAGCCTGTTCTGAATGGGCCTTGGCTGGCAATAGTCCATGGCCTGGGGGTTGGGTACCCCTGCTGTAGATAATTCATATAATCAATTTCTGGAAACATATAAGCATTGCTGCATGGAGTGGTGCAATAGCGTGTAGGTGGCACTCTCGCCTCACGATCAGGAGGCTGGGAGTTCGATCCTAAGTAACGGCAGATATTTATCTCTCTGGGCACAATGAATAATTATCTGCTGCAAAACTTGCATTGGTGACAGGAATGGCATCCAGCCAGTAAACACTCAGCTCCATTCAGTTGCCAAGACTCTGTCCCGGTGTAAGGGATTAAAAAGGTCATTAGAAGACACATAGAGAGAAAGACACACACACACACACACACACATCTATATCTATATCATCTATATCACCTATATTATCTATCTATCTATCTATCTATCTATCTATCTATCTATCTATCTATCTATCTATCTATCTTGCTATCTATCTTGCTATCTATCTTGCTATCTATCTATCTATCTATCTATCTATCTAAAGCTTTGCTGCATCAGAGCTGCATTTTGTTATACATGTGAAAACAAGTGTAACACTTCCCATTTGTCACTTGGCTCAGAATTTTGATATTTTCTTATTATGCAAAGTCCAAGGCATGTTATATAGGTTTATTTTCAATGTACTTTCCCTGATATTATCCCAGTCTGCTGAGGTTGCTCAGATGTACTAAATATACATTGCTTGCTTAGCTCTGGTAGTTACCTAAATCTCTGAAGCAGAGAAAGTAATTAAGGGGTGGAGGGGAGGCTAATTTGAAACTGCAAACCTTTTTTTTTTCTATTTTAACACTGAAGTAGTGCATCTGCCAAATAGCTCCATGTCTGGCTTAATGGCTATGCAAAATTTGCAGACCGGCACAAGTTACATATATATGTATTTCCTTGATTTTTATAGTTGCTATATTCCCTACAATTTGCTGGGATCTTGCAGACACATGTAACAATAAAATCTATATTTCTGTGGAAAGCAAAATATTAAAGTATCCATAATCAATTTAGAGATATGCATTACACTTTTCACATCCTCTCTAGTCCTTCCTTCAGGCTCTGATACTTCTCTGGATTTTCATCCTTTTTCTTCCTGATGTTGCTGTCACTTGTTCCTGCTACATCTATCACTCCCACTGTCTTCTGCTTCTTGTCCACCACCACAATGCGTAGTTGATTGGCTGGGATGAAGCTGCCTGTTTACCTGGGTCTATAGATCTCACGGGATTTCGTTTTTTTTTTTTTTTTAATTCTCCATCTGGGATGAGATTTGAGCCCACACAGGGTGCTGATTTTTTTGTACACAATGCCAACTACTTCTTGTGTTGTTCGCTGCATGCTGCTCCTGCCTGCATTTTGCCCTTTGCTCTCTCTATATTAGGGGTCTACAAACTTGACAGCTTTAAGACTTGTGGACTTCAACTCCCAGAATTCCTCCTCCAATTATGTTAGCTCAATAATTCTGGAAGTTGAAGTCCACAAGTCTTAAACTTGCCAAGTTTGCAGGCCCTTGCTCTCTATATTGGAGTCTCTCTGAGGCCTCTATGCACCTCAAATCCTGTCTGCTGTGGTAAACTATTTCCATGGATCTGATGTTTAATGTTTTGTTTTGTTTTTTTGGTTTTTTTTTTGTATTGCTATGATCAATGCCTCAGTCTTGTCTTTTAGTCCAGCCCATTCCAGCCACTGGTCAGATTTCCTAATATTTACCACTTCAACTGTTTCTGTTGATGGTACATCCCATCTTGTCTTGCCTTCATCTGCTTGATGTTCCTTCCATGTCAGCTGCTTTTTCAGAGAACATCAGGCTATTCTCTCAGGAATTCACTTTAGGTGCTGTCTTACTGATGTATTTCTGGATGCTATGGGTTTCATCCAGGGCAGTGGCCTTGACATCCACCAGATTCCTCCCACTCACTGGTGTATAGTCTCTAAATGTTTAACTTGGGGTGGAAGCCTCCCTATATTATGAGGAATTTCTGGGTCTTTGAAACAGCAGATTCTATGTCCTCTTTTGGCCACCTCATGACATTGGCAGAGTACCTAATGATTGGAAGAACATATGTATTGATGGCATGGAGCTGGCTCTTCAGTCTTATCCTTTGGTGGTACTTGGATGTTGCTGTCTTCCTCCCACCCCACCCCCATGTGTTTGTAAGGAGGGGGGAAAGAATGTGACATTTTCCAATAATCCTGGATGCATTCATATTAATTAAAATGTTCTTTTCTTTTTTGTAATCTCAGTATCCAATGGAGAGTTTAATTACAATCTTTGGTCATCCTGTTTGTGTGCCTCACCGGTGAACTCCATGTAGCTTACTTCTGATTAAATAGAAATTATTTAAAGAAATACAGTACTTATTTACAATATTTCTACTTCACCAGTCATTTGCCAATCTAAAGCAAACTTCTTTAAACTTTGTTTAAACCTTTGCCTCTCTGCTCTCCCTGCATAAATTCAGATTCAGGTACATGCACACAAACACAATGCAGTAAGTTACTTATCAAACCCTTCTAAATTAAATCAACTGATTCATGAGTATTATTTTCTTTTGGAGGAAATTTACAGCAAGTTTTACTTCACTTGTATCAGCTGTCTAACACGGATGTAAATAATATGATTTTTTTTCCCCCCCTAATTGAATATTGGTGTCCAAACCACTGTGTTCCGAGTAACGCACCCATCAAAAGCAGAACTCCAAGGCAGGTAGATTCCTCAAAGAACATGGCTTTTTTGGATACATCATATCAGCACAGCCAGTGAAAACCAACTCTAAAAGTTCCTGCAATTTTCACCTAATTAAAAGAGCAAAAGTTCCCCCTCCTAGATGTCACTGGTCACATTGTCCAATGAATATAGGTGGCGGGCTGCTTGGTCCCTCCTCTCCTCCTTCAACAGTCACATGTTGAGATGACCTTGGTTCCCACAGGAAAACTTTTTGTTTTGACTGTTAGCCAATCTATCTACTCCCCACCTCCCTTTTCCCTCTCACCTCTCAGGATTTGTGGCAACTATGAGGCAGCAAAAAATGGCTTCAGCCAGGTTCACTCCAGAGTTGACAACCGCTAAGTTGGACTATTATTTATGTGGAAACTATCCAAATATGTACTGCCCCCCCCCCCCCCCCTTGCTGTCTGAATCTAAAGCTCGTGTAATTCTGCTGATCTCATGGCTTAGCTTTATCTCACTCTTTCCTTTTTTTTTTTTTTTTTTTGTTAATTGATTTCAACCTTAATGTTTCAGATTGCTTTCGCGTCCACTCTGAATCCCCCTAAGAAAGTGTGATAGGCAGCATGGGTATTTTTTACTTGTGACCAAGGGATTAATTTTCAGCTCTAACCTCTGTAAAAACAAAACAAAACAGAAAAACACGCAAGCAAGCAAGCAAGTAAACGCAGGCTTCATTTATGAAGTTTGTAACAGATCTCCCCTTGAAGAGTACAGAGGACAGAGTGGGTGGAATTTTTTATTTTTTATTTTTTTTGGAGCCTAAGGATTTGTACGAGCAAATTACAGCAGCCGAAAGGATTGAAACTCATGCTGGTTTAAATATATGCTCTTTATTGCTGATGCCTCGGTTTGTATCTGCCATTCCGATCACAGCCTACTGTTTTCTTTATGAGCAGAGCTGTCTTTTATAGTTTGCTTAATCTGCTGAAACCTGTCTGAGGTAATCCTTAGTCTAAATATGGCTCCCACAGAGCAAAGGAAGCTAACAGTGAGTCTGGTATCTTTTGCTTGGAAAAAAAAAAAAGAAGAAGAAGAAGCAGTAGAATAGTCTACTTCTTCTTTGATGACATTAGAAGAAGAGCTGGATTATAGTCTTTGGAGGAGTCTGGAAGCTCTCAGGGGGAAGAATATTTTACATTGCAAGCAATGTGTAGCTCCCACACCATAATCACTATACTGCACTGTATATATTGTCTTTGTTGTGTCCGCGAAATGATGCCAGGAGTCGGTGACTTAGTGCAAAGCTCTTTATTGATCTGCGGGAACCGAACTGGCGAAAGGAAAAAAGCCCGCGGCTTTTATTCCTTTCGCCGCGGCGGCCGCGGCCAATGGCACCACTTTGAATCTCCCGCGGTCTGAACGGACCAATCGCGGGAGATTCTTAGCGAGCCAATCGGCGCGGCTCGCCTGACCAATCGGAGAGCCCCGCGCTTTGGCCAATCAAAGCGCGGGGATCTCAAGTATGTTAATGAAGAACAGAACAGTCTTTGTGACTTGATTGTTCCTGATACCTTTTCTTTCCTAAAATCTAAGGAGGAGAGTAATACAAAACACATTTTGTTTATTCTGCTGCCAAGATAGTAGCTGAAGTTAACGATAAACACTGCTAAATCCCCCAGTGCACTGAAGTGATAAGAATGAATTGGCAAGTTGTGAATTGCTAGAAAGTGAAACATGGTGGACAGGAAGAAAACTTCCAGCAAGCTAACTGTGGCAACCATGCAGTGGTATTAGAACTGTGTTTTAGTCTTCTATTATTATAGAAATTGGAGGAAAAGTTGTTGTTATAAATACTGTAGTTACTGTGCAAATGGCATGTACTCAAAACTTTTAAATAATTCTTCACTATTTATGACACTTGTTTCAAAGGTCCTTTGCATCCCACTTTTCAGAGAAATAAATAGTGTGTATTTCCTTTTGTTTTTAAAAGAGAAAAGACTCAGATTCTTTGGCAAGTGCAAAAACAGTGGGAAAGGTACATCATGAGTCCACAAAGTTTAAATCAAGTCCATGATTTAAATCAAGTCCATGACAATTCCTGCAGATAACATTCCTAAAGTAGATTTGAGAAAAAATAGCATTGACTGGTCAATAATTTACCATTAAGTCAATGTCTGTTCTTAATGACAATATCTTAATGACTATACCTTCCACAGAAACACCTGTCCCCAAAATGCCCCTTCAGATCTACAGATGTTGCATCCCCATTGTAATTGAATCCAACAACTTAATGCCTAGTTGTCTTCTTCTTTCTTTTCCTTCTACATTTCCCAGCACTGCAGACTTTTCAAGGAAGCTGTCTCCTTATATAATGTGTCCAAAATATAATAATTTGAATCTGACAGTTTGAATTTCATGTAAGAATCCCATATTGATTTGATTATGTCTTTATGTGTGGGAGGGTTTGTTTGTTTTTTGGCTGTCCATGATAGTCTCAAGAGTCTTCCCCCCAAAGTTGACAGGCATCAATCCTCCTCCTCCTCCTCCTCCTCCTCCTCCTCCTCCTCCTCCTCCTCCTCCTCCTCCTCCTCCTCCTCCTCCCCCTCCCCCTCCTCCTCCTTCTCTTCCCAGTCTACTTCCATAGATTGTCCAGGTGATATTGTGTCTTGCATGATTCTGATATTTATAGGTATATACAATCACAACTTCATTACTTTCAGGATGGTCACGATAGAGCTTTGTGATTGCTCTAGCAAGTGCTAGTCTGTGTATATCACTTGACTGATTGTTTTTTTACTGTTGATGCTTGATCCTAAAAAAAACCCAAGGCATCTACCACTCTAATATCTTCATTGTCAATTCTAGAGCTGATTGCTATACCTGCTGCCACTAGTATGGTCTTCTTTATACTGAACTTTAAGGAGGACATAGGCAGGAAAATTTCCTTTCTGTTCCAGATTATATATAGATCTCCATGAGTTCAACATGGTTTTGCTTTACAGCTTGCAGTGAAGCAAAATTAAGGCATAAGCATATAAGAAGTCCTCAATGTATCCACAACAGAGCCCAAAATTCCTGTTGTTAAGTGAGACATTTGTTAATTGAATTTTGTCCCATTTTATTACCTTTCTTGTCTTTGTTGTTGAGTGAATCCCTGCAATTGATAAGTTAGTAACCCGGTTGGTAAGTGAATCTGGCTTCCCTGTTGATTTGGCTTGCCAGAAGATTGCAAAAGGAGACTACTTAACCTTTGGGACCCAGCAATAGTCATAAATATGAACCAGTTGCCAAGCATCTGAGTTTTGATCACATGAGCATGAGCATGCTGCAAAGGTCATAACTGTGAAAAACGGTCATAAGTCACTTTTTTTCAGTGCCGTTGTGACTGAACACCCACTAAATGAACTGTTGTAAGGCGAGGGCTTTCTGTACATTGAAAGCTTAAGAGTGTTGTTGGTACCAATTCCATTTGTTAAACAAAATGGACAATATTTATCCCACGTCCCTTTTATTCTATCTAGAATAGTTGAAGGATGTTGATTCATTAATTCTGACATAGATAACACCCCTCTAGAAATAGTTGAGATCTGCAATATTAAAATCTGCATCAACCAAATACTATTTCTCTCATGAAACAAAACATTTCTAGAAATTTGAAACTTTTTTTGCACATATATGTTTGTGATTTTTGGACCTGGATTAGAAAGGGATGCAAAATAGTGTTTATTTGCCTTTTTAACCTGAATGAAAACCCAACTGGAAAATTGTGCATGATTGTCAAGTTCATAATATCTAATACAATAGAAGCAAATTAGAATTCTCTCCAGCAGCAGACGAAGCAGCAGATTGCTTTATAAATCATCATATCACTGACAGTCAATTACATTCAAAACTTTCCAAGCATGAGCATGTGGCAGTGTTTATCTACCAATATTTTTCCCCCTACAAGAGAAAATAGAGTAAATGCAGGGAGCTCAAGGCAAGCTTCTGTGGAAAAGATGGGATATTCATTTCCACATTTAAATTTTTTATGCGGGTAGTTTTAGTGGTAGGTTTTCTCTATCCTGGTTTTTAAGAATTTATTTCAATGGGACTCTCCTTAACATCTGGGCGCTCACATATGATTCTTTGATGTCTTGTAGCTGCATCAGTTTGCTTACATGTACATATACATACACACATTCCAGACCTGAATGATGTAACAGATTTCATGGTTTGAGAAAGAGGGTTTCATCCATTCAATGCAGGGAAGCACACTTTTCAAATGTTTTGCACAGCCCTAATACTGAGGCAGTTTGGTCACTATGTTTACAACTGACAGCATTGTGTACCTAGATCAGGGGCCAGCATCCTGCGGCTCTGGAGCCTCATGTGGTTCTTTCATCCCTCTGCTGCGGCTCTCTGTTGCCAGTCAGTTCTACAATTGATAGGGCTTTTGATTAGGATAGGTAGAGGAAAAAGGACGCCCTCGCTAGGAGGAGACTCTATGGTAGGGGAACTGCCATAGAGTCTGGTTGGCTCCATAATTGAATGGGGGCTTCTGGTTAGGATCTTTGTGGCTCTTTGAGTGTTTATGGTTGCTGGCCTCTGACCTGGATAGAGGCGGGGGGGGGGGGAAGGGAAGGAAATCCTGAAAATAAGAAATAGAGAAACAGTTTGTTATAGCGGGTAAGGCATAAGGTTAGAAACTGGGAGACCAAGAGTTCCAGTTCCACCTCAGGCACAGCGCCTGTCGTGTCCGCGAAATGATGCCAGGAGTCGGTGACTTAGTGCAAAGCTCTTTATTTGAATTACTGGAACCGAACCGCCGAAAGGAAAAAAGCCCGGGGCTTTTATTCCTTTCGCCGCCGCGGCCGCGGCCAATGGCAGCGCTTCGAATCTCCTGCGCTCTGAACAAACCAATCGCGGGAGATTCTTAACGAGCCAATCGGTGCGGCTCGCCTGACCAATCGGAAAGCCCCGCGCTTTGGCCAATCAAAGCGCGGGGATTTCAAGTATGTTAATGAGGACAGAACACCCCTCCCCTCTTGGTTCAGTCCTTATGTTGCGTAGTCACGTAGGTAGGCGGGGCTCCGTCTGGTCCTACTTGACCTGCGCAACTCAGTTGTAGGCTGGATCTCGGCCGGTTCGGTCGGGATCTTCGTTGCTCCTGCTGCTGTGGGAACCGGCTGGTCGATCGGGCCGGTTCTTTCTCCGTAGCTCCCTCCTGGGCCTTCCGGGTTGGTTGAGCTACGGGTTTCGCCACTCCCGCTCGGTCTTTCCGGGTCGGTCGAGCTGGCTTGGCTGTTCTTTTCTGGCGAGGGGTCGTGATGGCTGCGTTTCGGTGAGTACTGCTGGTTTATTTTTCCTTGTATTTGGTCTCCTGGGTATTCCCTCCCCCCTTGGCTTGCGTTACGGGGGTTGGGTTCGCTTGCGGTCCTCGACCTAAGTTGGTCGATGTGGCATTTCCACGCTCGTCCGTCTGCTGTTTGTAGCCGGTACGAGTGTGGGCCTGTTGCTTGGGTGATGACGGCTGGGATCCATAGAGGGTCTCCCGTCAGGTTTTTTGCATATACGGGGTCCCCGGGCGCGAACGTTCGGTTTTTTGTGCTTGAGTCTGGGGGCCGCTCCGGGTTATACGTAGGGTGTAACCTGTCGAGTGGGGACCTTAGCTTTCTACCCATTAGTAGTTCGGCTGGGCTTTTGTTGGTAGTGGTATTCGGGGTTATGTGTTGGGTAAAGAGTAGTCTGTTGATTTTCTCTTGGATCTCCCCGTGGTCTATTTTCCGGATGGTCTTTTTGGTGAATTGGACCATCCGTTCCGCCCTACCGTTCGCCGCCGGGTGCGCCGGTGCTGTTAGTGCGTGGCGGATGCCACTTTCCGCCAGGAATTTCTCAAATTCCAGCGAGGTAAACTGGGGCCCGTCGTCGGAGACGACGACGTCTGGGAGGCCGTGTGTTGCAAAGAGTTTGCAGAGTTCTTTGGTCACGGCCTCCGTGGTTGTTGTCTTCATGTTGCTTACCTCCAGCCAGTTGGAGTAAGCGTCAACTGTTATGAGGAAGGTGTGTCCATTTGTGGGCCCGGCGAAGTCTATATGGATTCTGGACCAAGGTCCCCTTGGGGTTTCCCACTCTAGGACGGGTGCTGTGGGTGGGCTGGGCCTAGTTTCCTGGCATCGTTGGCACCTAGCTACCCAGGCCTCTATTTGTTTGTCCATCCCTGGCCACCAAGCGTAACTTCTGGCCAGGGCTTTAGTCCTTACGATGCCAGGGTGCCCCTCGTGCAGCATTTCCAAAACCTTCCCCTGTAGCTTGTCCGGAATGACCACCCTGTCACCCCATAGAATGCACCCTTTTAACAACGAGAGTTCCGTTTGGCGGTTTCGAAACGTCTTGACGGACTCATCGTTGTCCCTTTCCGGCCACCCTTTCTCTACCCAATGTAACACCCGCGCCAGACGCCTGTCTTTATTAGTTTCTCGGGCAATGTCTGACGCGGTTATGGGCAGGTTGGGTAGAGTCTCGATGCTGAGGGTGGTCGTCGTGGGTGCTGGGTCGGAGTCGGGTTCCGGTAGTGGCGAGCGGCTTAAGGCGTCTGCATGGGAGATCGTCTTACCCGGTCTGTGTATGAGTTCGTAGTTGTAGGCCGCCAGGAACTCGGACCACCTTGTCATTTGGGGAGACAGAATGTTCGGGGTGGCCCGGTTCCCTGCAAGGATTCCCAGCAACGGCTTGTGGTCCATTATAATGGTGAAGGTCCGGCCGTAGAGGTATTCGTGGAATCATTTTATGGCGGCAACTATAGCCAGAGTCTCTTTGTCCAGTTGGCTATAGTTCCGTTCCGGTTTGGTGAGGGTCCTTGAAAAGAACGCGATGGGTGCTTCTTTTCTGTCGGGAAGGGTATGGCTGAGGACCACGCTGACGCCGAAGGGTGATGCGTCGCAAGTGACGGCCAGAGGCAGGGTCTCGTTGAATTGTATGAGGACGGCGTCGGAGGTGAGGAGGTCCTTTGTTTTTTGGAAGGCGGCTTGCTCCCGTTTCCCCCAAGTCCAGGTCGCCGCCTTGTCCAGGAGCCTATGCAAGGGCTCCGCCGCCGTCGCCTTTTGGGGTAGGAAAACATTGTAAAAGTTCAGTAACCCCAAAAATGCTTGTAGTTCAGTCTTTGATTTAGGGGTGGGGGCCTCTTTGATGGCCTTGATTTTTTTGCTTGTGGGGTGAATGCCATGCCGGTCTAGGAGGTAGCCCAAGAATTCCACTCGTTCCGTGCAAAGCTGGCATTTTTCCCTCTTTACTTTTAGTCCCGTCTCCTTAAATTTAGTTAGGACCTCTCTTAGTTGGCTTTCTAGTTCGGCTTGGTTGGGTGCCGACACTAGAACGTCGTCGAAATAAGATACCACCCCCTTGATACCTTGCAATAGCCTCTCCATTAGGCTCTGAAATATGCCCGGTGCCACGCTGACTCCGAATTGGAGTCGGTTGCATTTGAATGCTCCCCGGTGGGTGACTATGGTCTGGGCTTCTGCCGTTTGCTCGTCGACCGGCAACTGTTGGTATGCCTGGGCGAGATCGAGCTTGGCGAAAACCTTGCCCCCTCCCAGGGAGTGCAGTAGGTGTTGCACTATTGGGACGGGGTGGGCACTTTGTTGCAGCGCGCCATTTAGGGTGGCCTTATAGTCCCCACAGATTCTCACCGACCCGTCGGGCTTGATCGGGGTGACTATGGGGGTCTCCCACCGGGCGTGGTCTATGGGCTGCAGTACCCCCTGTTTGACGAGCTTATCAATTTGCTCGTCTATTTTGGGTTTCAGTGCGAATGGCACCCGCCTTGGTTTCAGGCGTTTGGGGGGGACATTAGGGTCTAGGTTGAACGAGATAAGGGGCCCTCGGTTCTTGCCCAGGTTTCCGTCGAAGACCTCTTGGAACTCCTGGGCTAGCCGCTGTTCCCAGCCGTCGTCGGTGACGTGGTTGACTCCTGTGAGGGCGATGTCGAGCGGGGCGAACCATTGCAGACCCAGTAGGCTCGGGCGGTCGCGGTCGACGATCGTTAGGGGGAGTCGTTTGGTGCGCCCCTTATACGTTATTTCAAAACTTTTGGTGCCGACTACCGGGATGCGGTTTCCCTGGTAGTCCTTTACAATGAGTCTCTGGTTGTCTACGTTCCTCTTTTGGAGGGTAGGCACCAACCGCTTTATCTCGTGCCAAGCAATCATGGAGAGGTCGGACCCGGAGTCCACCTCCATTTTGCACGGCTGGCCCTCGATGCGTACCTCGACGTGGATTTTCCGGGCGTCGTTGGTGATAGCGTGGCCGATGGTGACCGTCTGGTGGGTCTCCTCTCTCCGCCGGTTGTCGCCGCCTCGCGAGGATCGTCCGCTCCGGTCCCATCGGCTGTCCGAGTGGCGATCTCTGGTCCGGGGCGGTGTGCTCTCCCTCCTGCAGTTGCTCTGGTCCCATCGAGCCGGACTGCGGTTTTTCTTCAGGCGGCAAACCCAGGCGATGTGCCCCTTTTTATCGCAATGCCGGCAGATGGAATCGAAAAACCGGCATTCCGACCTGGGGTGGTCGCCGCCGCAACCGGCACAGTTGGTCCTTGACTTACGACCTTTCTGGTTTCGTTGGTCGCGCCCTGTCTGGAGTCGATGGATGTCCTCCTCGTCTTCGGACATGCTGGATACCGAGTGAAAGTCGCCCTGGTGTGTTGTCGTCTTGGTTTTTGGTTCAGTCGACCTTGCCGGGTTGTTGTTTCCGCCGCGGTCCCTCGTGTCTGGTCTGCGCATGCTATCGGGTGGAAGTTCGGGTGGCTTCAGCAGCTGCGGCTGCGGTGAGGGCGTCTGCTAAGCTGATGTCGCCCTTAGCCATCAGCCGGCTCTGGAGGGCGGGGTCCCACAGACCGAGCACGATTCGGTCTCTCAGGGCGTTGTTTAGGTTATCAAATTCGCAGAGCCCCCCTAGGTGCCGCAGCTCGGCGACGAAGTCGCTCAATTTCTCACCCGCTCTCTGGTCCCGCCGGTAGAACTCGTTACGTCGGATCAGGATGGGGACCTCTGGAGCGTAGTGTCGCCGAAGGATGGGTTCGAGGACGTCCCAGTCCATGGCGGTTGCATCGGCAGGCTTGGCCAATGCTTTGGCCATCTGGAAGACTTCGGTCCCGCAGTGGGTGAGGAAGACGGCGCGTTTTAGCGGGCCCGAGGCGTCCTTCATGCCGGTGCACTCGAGGTACATGCGGAATCGGTCGGAGAACGATTCCCAGTCTTTGGTGGCGGGGTTGAAGGGGGCGGGCGGTTCGATTTTCGCCATCTCGGTGCTTTGTCTGGCTTCCGTCGGACACGGGGTTCGGTTCAGGGTCTGGATCCCACCCTCGTCACCAGTGTCGTGTCCGCGAAATGATGCCAGGAGTCGGTGACTTAGTGCAAAGCTCTTTATTTGAATTACTGGAACCGAACCTCCGAAAGGAAAAAAGCCCGCGGCTTTTATTCCTTTTGCCGCCGCGGCCGCGGCCAATGGCAGCGCTTCGAATCTCCCGCGCTCTGAACGAACCAATCGCGGGAGATTCTTAACGAGCCAATCGGCGCGGCTCGCCTGACCAATCGGAAAGCCCCGCGCTTTGGCCAATCAAAGCGCGGGGATTTCAAGTATGTTAATGAGGACAGAACACCGCCAGCTTAGGTAAAATTATCCAGTCCCTTTCTGAAAGAGGAAAATATGTGTAGCACTGATGAAGTTACCTAGTTTAGATAATTGAAGCAAATGCAAGGAAACAACCAAGTTCATAGAGCACCAAGAACCCTTTATATATTTGTACAGGAAGGAGTTTGTGGCAAACTTCAGAAATTTGTTATGGGACTGTGAGAATCAGACACAATTGAGTGGAAGAAAGAAATATACTTATGCACTTGTATACAAACTTCCATATACATTTTGAATAAGTAGATGATGAAATATCTTTGATCTTTCTTTGAACCCAGGGTGAGTCCTTTTTTTTTTCTGTCTGGTTGCTTGAAATGACTGTTTTATTTTGAATGATTTTTAGATTGGACCTCTCTTTAATGATCTTCCACCCATGACTTCTTGTTCTGCCTCTCATGTGTTTTGATGAATAAATCAAACCCCTTCTTCTCTGTGACAGCCCCTCAAAGTTTGGAAGACTGCTATCATATTACCCTTAGTCCTAATCCTAATTCTGGTATTTGTTTTATCTTCTATTTTGCTTATGGGTGAACTTCTTCATCTGTTTCCAGAATCAGCAGATTAAATGTTAGTTACCTTTCCATTGCTTTGATCCATTTCTTATTTTATTCCATTGAGCATAGATACTGGAGGGAGTATCTTTTGTCTTCCTTTCCCCAATGCTTTTTTTTTTTACAGATTTGAAGTATAACATCATATTTTCACCCATTGCTAAAAAAAATATGTTACAAAGCTGCAAACCTCAATGGCCTGGAACTTCACAAGTGGACATCTTCAAAATAACTTCCGTGGAATGGAATGAAAACACTGCAACTTATTAGAAGTTTGACCTTATACTTCAAGAATTTCAGAGATTTGTGTTACCAATGCTTTAAAGAAGATGAGTATTTATTTATTTTTTTTTAAATAGCCCAATGAACACATAGCTAAATGTCTAAAGATTCTCAGTCATCCAGGTCATGGTTTCCCAAAGGTGCTTTCTCAAGAGGCAGCTGGGCTTTCTGGTTTTTCTTTCAAGACATTTCACTTCTTATCCAAAAAGCTTCTTCAGCTCTGTGTGGCTGGTCGGGAATGGAAGGATTTATACTTCTTGCAGACAGCTGGTCATTTGCATTTTTTTTAGATAGTCGTTGAGGCCACCTGGAGGTTTAGCTGCGTCGCATCAAGACAAGATTCAGCAGTACATATGCATTTAAAAGACAAAGGCCACTCTTTTGAAGACAGCAAAGGCCATATTTTGACAGAGAGGACCACTGGTTTGAAAGTGGGGTCAAAATTTATGTCAAAATTGAACAGCCCTTTCTCAACAGAGGAGGAAGGATATGACATCATCTATCTCCAGTCTACAACACAATCTTTTTATCAGTTCCAAGAAGGCTCCATACCCATTTGCACCACTCAGGTAATTCTGAGGTCACAAACAAATCTCCAGGTGGCTTCAGTAACTTTCTAAAAGGATGCAGATGACCAGTTGTCTGCAAGAAAGATGAATACTTCCATTCCCCACCATCCAGTCAGTGCTGAAGAAGCTTCTTGGATGAGAAGCAAAAACGTCTTCAGAGAAAAACCAGAAAGGCCAGGTGCCTCTTGAAAAAACACCTTTGGGACAACAAAAATGTTGTTTTATATATATGGATGTTTTAAATATACACGTAGCTTTGGAGGCTGAAAATCAGCCGAGGAAAAAGCGTCTTTTGCTTGACAGTTACAAATCCATGGAACGTGGAACTCAAGAGCCACAGTTACAGAAGAAAGCTAAACCAATGACATCTGTGGCCTCTTGTCTTCTAATTATGCTTCAACAGAGCAGACCAGGAAAAATGACTTTTTGTGGTGTTGTCAAGGGAAGCGAGCAATGTCATTTCTTCATCAGCAGCCCATTTGGGGACATGACAGTTAATGTTTTGGAAGTGATTTGCATATTTCCAATCATCTGCCTCTGGCAGATATGGGGGAAAAGTTTTCAACTGCCAGGTTTGATAGTCACAAATCCTGGCAGCTGCTTGTAACAGGAAAATAAAGCGAAACACATGGGGAAAGTGGCCCTGGGGGGACACACGTGCTCACCTATCCCATTCAAACAACCCTGGTAATTTCTATGACATTACGGGTTGTCCTTGACTTACAGTAGTTTGTCGAGTGACCGTTCAAAGTTACAACACTGAAAAAAGGGACTGTTTTTCACACTTACAACCTTTGCAGCATCATCCCCATGGTCATGTGATCAAAATTTAGATGCTGGGCAGCTGGTTCATATTTATGGTGGTTGCACATTTCCAGGTTCATGTGATCCCCTTTTTGCAACCTTCTAAGAAGCAAAGTCAAGGGCGAAGCCAGGTTCACTTAACAACCAGGTTAATGAGCCGAGGTGGCGCAGTAGTTAGAGTGCAGTACTACAGGCTACTTCTGTTGACTGCCAGCTGCCTGCAATTTGGCAGTTCAAATCTCAGCAGGCTCAAGGTTGAATAAGCCTTCCTTCCTTCTGAAGTCAGTAAATATGAGGACCCAGATTGTTGGGGAAAACAGACTGACTCTGTAAACTGCTTAGAGAGGGCTGTAAAGCACTGTGAAGTGGTATATAAGTCTAGGTGCTATTGCTAATAATTTATCAACTTCAGTGGTTCACTCAAGAACAGAGACAAGAAAGATTGTTCTTGGGGCAAAATTCACTGAACAAATGTCTCACTTAACAACAGGAATTTTGGACTCAATTGTGGTCATAAGTAGAGGACTACCTGTATTAAGGTTTGCTCTGTCTTCAATAAACACCAGCACTGGAGAGATACAGCAGAGAATCATTAGCCTGTGTTCTAGCAGGCTGAAGAAATTGGTCATTTTCAAGCAAAATTTGTGATTTTTCACCATGCCAGCCACACTTGAAAATTGAACCCAATCTAAATAACAGAAATGAGAGATTATAAACTTGGGCATCTGAGAAAGAATCTCTAGTTATTGACAAAGCTGTAGCCTTATGGGAAATGCCAAAATTAATCTTTCTCCCTGTAATCGTCTTAGGCCACATTCATTACTAAATGATTCACAGGGTAAAGGCTATTAACATGTGACTATATCAGGACTTTGGTTGTGGTGTTGTTATTTTGGTTCACTGTGCAGTCAGCCAGATGTTCAAATGGGATTTGGAATTTTTTCCATATAGCAAGTCCTTGCCAAGGATTTGGAATGGACAGATGTGGAAGCTTGGTAGTGTTAAAGGTATTGTCACAGGATGTAGGCCATTCTGAATAAAGCTGCCTTTTGCAATTGACTGTTACGGTTCATTGCACAGTCAGCCAGATGTTCAGATTGGATTGGATATTTTTTATCCACTTAGCGAGTCCTTCCCAAGGACCAGAGATAAGCAGATGTTGACATTTGATGGTGTTAGAGGTATCTATTATCATTATTATTTCATTTCCTGCCATTCCCCTTTACTCACAGTACTTCTGAGAATCCATCAAATGAATGCTTAAGGATTTAGTTTGTTGCTATTCATAAAGGTGATGCTGAATTGATTTTAGTATTCTATCTGATTTTTTTTTTTTTTTTTAAATGAACCTTGCATTTTGAAAATAAAATGTTCTCTTAAAATTATGGTAATTAATACTTAGGTCATAGGGAACACATGTTGCTTAGATATTATGCCTACTCTCATCAGTTGAATCCAGTGCAGTGATTGAGAAGCCATAATCAAGTTTCAGAATGACCTGATATGGACTAAGCTACCTATCCTCATGCTTTCCATAATTACCAAAGTGATACCATTAGCAGTGATACCAAGTAAAGCAACTCAGTATTATAACCCCACATTGCATCCAGAGGATGAAAACAGAAGGAATAATAGTTTCTACAAAGCCAATGTGGAATTTGGAACCAAGCCGAAATTAAATCCAGGAGCTCAAATGATCCATGATAACAGGGATATTCATGGGACCTTCAACTGATTAAGCTGAACATCTGCCAAACAGTTTTCTGGGACAAATCCAATGGTGGAATAACGAGGAAAAAAAAATATTTAAACATTACAAATTGAAGTCTTCTTCCCTCCATTTTCCCTTCTTCTTTTTTTTTAATAAATAGTGAAGTATAAACAACTGAACTTTGAGGCATGTATGATTGGGTTTATGGCATGATATTCATACAATCATATGGGCTTCTGATATTTTAAACCCTTCAAAAGTTAGCATGTTTCAACACTACAATGAGGAAAGAAAAGATATGAATGACAAAATATTTCTGCCTTAAGCAAACAGATACTTATGCTGGTCATTGCTATTCTTTCTTTCTTTCTGCTTTTTCTCAAGAGCACAAGGTGAAAAAGATTTGCTTAAACTAAAAAAAAATATGTGCATCTTATTTGGCAAACGTTTAACTGTCTTTAGTGTTTTCTTCCTCACCACAATGGGAATGGTCTGTCAACAGATTTTTCTCCTGAGATAATTACTGGATTTTCATCAAGACTGCAGTGATTAGTTTTCCTGATTATCATAATCAAACAACTAATTAACTATCATGTTTCAGAAAAGATATGCAATAATAAAGTGAAGTCTCATTTGAGTCTGGATTTCAGGGACTTTATGAATGCAGACATGTAGTTTTCTTGGGAACAATGCAAAAGTGGCATTGTTGCTGTTAAACCTTTTAAAACCTATCCATGTCTTCTGTAGCAGTGGAATTACATCAGGGGTAGGATACCAGTTCACACCTATTTGCTAGAACCGGTTATTAACATTCGAAGCAGTTCGGAGAACTGGTTGTTAGAAGAAATTACTGACCTAAGGAAGGCAGGAAGGAAACATTCTGGTGTTGCTTACAGAAACTGCCTCTCCATTAACTCTTATTACATTCTTGGCAGGACTAGACTTCCTGTCTCAGGAACGTCTCTGGAGGTTTTTCCCCCCTCTTTTTCTGGTACTTTGCTTGTGTGGAGTGACCATTCAAAGTTACAATGGCACTGAAAAAAGTGACTTATTATCGTTTTTGACACTTATGACTTTTGCAGCATCCCCACAGTCATGAGAGGCCAGGCGAGGAGATGCGTGCCTCGATGTGAGTGATATTGAGTTGGCCACACCCAGCCAATAATATGACCACCAAGCCACACCCACCAACTAAGCCACACCCACAGAACCGGTTGTTAAAAAAATTGAATCCCAACCCTGAATTACATGGAAGAATCCTAGCCAAGGATTAACCAGGACTGATCCTGCTTAACTGCTAAAACTGTATAAAGTCAGCCTCTTCATCTTAATAAGACATATCATTTTCAGATCTGTTGTAAATATATTAACCACTGGTGAATATATTTTCAGGTACATTATTAATCTTTTCTGTAAGTGGGCTTACAAGTTTGAGTAGAAGAGAGATATATTTAGTCCTTCTGCTGAAATCCATGAAATTCAAAAGTACTTACATTTTGCCAGCTAATGCACAAAGAAAAGCAATCCTAAACTAAATAGCATTTGATGTTTTGTTTTTGTTTCATTTTACCAACTGTATGTCAGCATTCTGAGTGACAAACTCAAACAAAGCAAGCACCCTTGAGATCTTCTAATGTCTGAATGCAAAACTTTATGGAGTACATCATTTCAGCACCAATGAAGGCAAAATCAGTTCTACCTAATTCCTGCACAAACATACATAATTACAGTATAGATCCCCACCGCCTTATTAGTGCAGGTCAAGTTGTCCAATTGAGTTTCATTGTATTGTAATGAGAAAAAAAGTTTCTGATATTGGCAAATACCTGCTGATGTGTCCTTGGCTCTCACGGCTCATCTTCTTGAACTCTGGACCTTGCATTCCATTTCATTCTTCTCTCCCACCTGGTTCTTTGGCAAATTGAGAAGTGATAATGGTTGCAACAGCATAAGTGCAGTTCAAGCTTGTCACCGTACTTATGTTTCCATTTCATTTTTTGCAGGTTAGAGATTTTTTTCCTTCAACTGGGGCAAATTAGTTAGTTGTTTTTTTTTTGTTTGTTTTTTTTGCCCAATTCAACATCCAAAGTACATAACAAATGTCATTATTTTCTTTCTTTGGAACATTTTTAGCAGCTTGACACATATCTTTAAATTCTTGATAATAACACTAAAGTTTTGGCAATAGTCGGGAAAAGATAAGCAAGATGATGAAATGTTTAAAGGCTGTTTAACCAGACATAGGCATCAGAAATAAGTAACAGAAAAACATACTTAAGGCTTAGTCAATAAAGCTTTAACAGACTGGGACACAATTAATGCTATTTTCAGAAGGATGAGGGAAAAAATGTCAGCTTGATTCTGATCACATTTTTATAATGAGCTAAATTGAAAAATGCAATTTGGATAATATTTTCCCCAACCTTCTAGGAAACTAAGGAATGTCTTACAGGTAACCTTGTTTTCTGTCAAGTCTCTTCATGGAATATTTCTACTTTCTTCTTGTAATATTCAGAAACTTTTAATGCAATGTGTGTTTCCTGCTTTTCTCTTTCATATGAATGGTAGATGCTCAAAACACATTCTGGATACTCAATATAAGAGGTAGCAAAAATGCAGATAACAAGATTCATGAAAATCCACTGATGATTTCAATTTATTGGATAGAGATCTAATCAATCCTTCAGTGGCAAACAGCTTGAACTCTCTATCAAAAAACAGGATATTACCAACTTTTATTTATTTATTTTTGTAAGGGCACAGAGATGGTTCCAGATATAACGATACTTCATGGAGGCATAAAGAAATCAAATCAAAGAAGGTGGCAATACCTAGCTAATCTTAAGAATGCTGGTCAGTAACAACAACAACAACAACAACAACAGTTTTGGGATTGCACCCAAGGTGGTAGTACCAGTAGTAATAGATGCCTTTGGGTGCAGTCCCAAAATAACTGGAGCAGCACTTGAACACCATCATTGGCATTGACAAATTTGCCATCAGTCAATTGCAAAAGGTGATTTTACTTGGAACTGCCTCCATGTTGCAATGAGATCTGTAACACTTCAAACATCCAGATTTGCCTTTCCCAGGTCCTTGGTAAAGACTTGATAGACTGACAAAAATGCCAAACCCAGTCTGAACATCTGGCTGATTGTGCAATGATTAATAATGATAATATCCCAGAAAAAGCAATGAAAGACTACTTCATGTAAACATGACAGATGAGAAGGAAACATATATACACAGTCCACATAATTATATACAAAATCTCCATGGGGATATGGCAGTGGCATCATAATTGGATGTCCAATTCAACTATCTAGGCAATCACCTCTTCATGAAGGTCTTCAAAGGAACCAGAGAGTGAACATTGTGTACAATATTTTACTGACTAGTATATAAATGTAAAGCTATTTAAATTTGATAGTGTAGTAGATCAATAGACATTTTTAATGGATCATCTTTTTTTTAAAAAAAATGAAGAATAGGGAACTAAATGGCTGGTTCTATATGTCTTCTTTCAATTCACAATATCCAAGGGAGGAGGAGCAGGAAAAAAATTGGCTCACATATAGGATCTCAGAAAAGCATATCCTGATGAAAACCAAACATTGGATCCCATGGTTCATAATCCTGAAGGACAAAAGTGATCCAAATAAACAACAACAACAATCCCTAGAAAACCCTACCAATGCAATATGGAAATGTGATCACAAACATTTCTCTACAAATAGTAAAATCAATGACAAAGTATCTAAAAAAGCCAGTGTCAAAACATACAGGGTTCTCCATAAACTAGAAAAAAAGGAACATATTTTTGAAAATGAAAGGAGGTCCATATCTTCCAGGAAGAATACTAAATGGTCTCCAGAATGATGCCAGAAATGATAAATGCTCACAAAGAGCTGATGCTTGCAAGGACAACAAAAAAGGGGATGATTTGACTACTTTATAATCAAAAATAAAGTTGTGAGGATTGTAAGGAAGACAAAAATCTCTTAATTTCTATTTAGTATTGCCTTTGGTTTAATGTTTATGGAGATTGTCAATCATCCAGGTCATGAATGTCCTATAGATGCTTTTCAAAAGGCAAATGGACATTCTTGTTTTTTTTTCCTTGAAAATATTTTCCTTTCTCATCCAAGAAGCAGAACTGAAGAGGCTTCTTGGATGAGAAATGAAACATTAAAAAAGAAAAAGAAAGTTGGTTGTTATTTCACTGGGAGAAGGAAACAACCACATTGAAGGACAGGGAAGGAGAAGGTAAAACACACACACACACAATTAATATAAATGGTTTTAGGATACCAATGCCAAACACTTATATTCTGATGTAATGTAGGAACTAAAAATAGGGAGGGGGTGAATAAGTTGAATATGTTAAATTGAACCCACTGATCTATATATTTTTTTCCTGAGTCTTAGCTCATTATTTAGCTCAAAGGAAACAAATGGTATAATCAAGATACACCAATCAGTCAAATGAGATTTGCCTAATCAGCTGACTTCTCAGTTGATGTTGGGAATTTCTTTGTGTTTGTACAAGCTTTTGAATCAATTCAGAAACCCCCCAAATTAGACGAGACAAGTTGATTTGGCTGTTGGACTAAATAATCAATTTAATTTGGAGATTTAATCAAATCCCTTTTGAAATTAAGTTTTGAACCTGGGGAACACCAAGGTTACAGAACATTCAAGAACATTATTTCACTACTTTTATTGAAGATTTTTGTCCCAAAAGATATCACTTTCCCCTTTAGAATTGATTATGACATTCATTGATTCTTTAGTTTGAAAACTCAAATTGTAAACAATCAGTGCAATTCTATAGCAAAGAAATATTGGGGTAATATTTTAATACTATTACTTAAGAAAGGAGGTTCTGAAAGTGAATATAAAGATAAAACCAGGTGATTTTTTTTGGGGGGGGGGGATTTAATGGATAAAGAACTTGAAAAAAATTGTGGATCTTTGATGTTTATTTATGTTGACAACAGCTAGAATACTTTATGCACACAAGTGGAAGGTTACTTTGATTTCCACAATGGATGAATGGGTTACAAAAGTTGATGGAATTAGTAGAGATGTCTAAACTGTTTTGATTAAAGAAAAAAAACACAATTAATTTTGTTTCTACTTGGAAACCATTTTGGACTTTGTTCTTGAGGTGGAAAAAAAATGAAACTTTGATTTTGGGTTTGTTGTTATAGAAATGGCTAGTATATATTATTATATAAAAGTAAAAAGTTGAGGTTTTATGTTACTACTCTACTATACCGAAAGGAATCAGAAGTCAATGCTTTCTATTTTTTCTTTTCCCTTTTACCCTACACTTTTCTCTCTTCCTTTTCCTCCCTTATTTTCTTTTTTCTTTGTACTTCTGTATTTTATACTTTGATAAATGAATACAAAAAAACCAAAGAAGAATCAATGCAATTCTATATGCATTGAGGAGAATCAAGACAGAATGATAAAATGAATGTCTAATTGTACATATGCACTACTTACATTACTTGAAATGTGATTACTGTAGTGGGGTTGTGTTTGTTTTTGTGTGTGTTAACTAAGGCAGTATGGCAAGTGCCAAACCAATTCCTCTATCTTTAATACTTTATGCATTATTCCAAAGGCAGGCCTCTGGTCTAAAATGGCATTTGTATTCAGCTCGTTGTGGCGTTACGAATGCTTATATTTCCTACATTTATTTAAACATAATGTTAAGGTGCAGAATGGAAAATCACAGTGACCTGTGAGGCATGTTCCTCTTTTTGTAATTTAAAACCTTTCAGTGTTTTCATTCCTCTCCTCTACCCACCCCTACAACTTTTTTATTATTATTTTATTTCTTTTTCGGTTCTACAAAATGGATTTTCAGCAAGGCAATAACAGCAGGGAATCTGGGAAAGGAACAAGCCAGGAAATAGCACTGCCATTGCCATTGTCAGGGGGAGAGGAGGAGAGAGTTGGAAGGAGATTTGGTTTAAATGCAATTAGGTTGACCTAGAAGAACCAAATTCTGATTTAACAGCCATGAGCCATTTAGGCCCAGCAAGAATAACATGCCCCAAAGAATTCAAATTGTGGTTCTCCCATCAAAAATTGTTTCTAAAGTACCTGCTGTGAGTAATGGCTTGAAACTGCACCGGCCATGAGTGCTTTACTCAAGAAAAGCAATTGAAATGAACAAGCTTAGCAATTGGGCCTGAGATACAAACAGTTGTCATTACACACACACACACACACCCTAGTTAAACAACATAGGCTACATTTCATTTTCCTCTGTTTTACCTGCTCTGTCTTTTTTTTTTTTTTTTAAAGAAACAACAACACAGATTTCTTTCAAGCTTTGTTGCAAACAGCAGGATCTACTGGTATATTACAATGTCTTCAGGAGAAACGGGAAAAGGTTTTCGATTCTTAATTACACAATTCCCCGCTCCCCCCAAAAATCCTATATTGCAGAATTAACAACACTGTGCCAGACCATTGGTGGGCTCAAGAGGCTGGGCATCAGGTGAGGAAAATAAAGATTAAAGAAATCAGCAACCTCTTGTAGACAAGAGATGACTAATTGGTGTCATGTAAGTTTGATCAGTTTCGTGAAATGAATGCTCCTTACTTATCAATGAGCTGTAAAAAGGGTTGCATTTTTTACATGTGGGAAACAGAATGAATAGATACCATAGGGTGCAAAATGATAGTGATTTCATGGTGTTGTCTTCTTTGCATTACAGGAATATGGTCACTGTCTTACATGGTTCTTTGCTCAATTTTTCATGCAGTCCAGTTGTTTATTAGCCTTCAGACCTCCAGCTCTCTCATTCAAATGATGAGATTGTATCACCATTGAAAGTTCAGCCCCCTACTTTGCTAATATTGTACCAAAGGTTCTCATTAACCTGCAGACAGTTCTGCATTTATGGTATGGGTATCTACAGGGAAGAATCCTTCCTATTTATGATGAATGCATAACAGGAGAATAGATGAGCATCAAGACTTACAACCAGGTGTTGTAGTATCATCTAGATATTTTTCAGGTTAACTGTGTGTTGTTCTTCTTTAATTTTGTTTTTGCTGATGAATAATAGAAACTGTGTTCATGGCTGGTGCAGTTTCAAGCCATTACTCACAGAGTTGGAAGGGACCTTGGAGGTTTTCTAGCCCACCCCCTGCTCAGGCAAAAAAAAAAAGCCTATACTATACTCAGAGAGCCTATACTGTTTCAGACAAATGGTTGTCCAAAAACCAAGATTTTTGTGTCAAATAAATGTATTCCCATGCTTTTGGGTGTGATGAGATGGTCAAGGCATTGCAGAAATGAGCAGGGTGAAACATAACAATACAGTCTCACAATTTACTAGCGAAGGGCTAACTCTTCCAAACAGTTTTCCACAACATTAGAAATCTTACAATCATATAATTTTAGGGCAGATTAAATATCTTGTTTGGTTCCTATTTTCTCCTGGGTAAATTGTTCTGGAAGCTTTGGAATAGGCATAGCTTTGTTAGATCCCCTTCTCTCTTCCTCCCTCCCTCTCCCCCTCTCTTTCTCCCTCTCTCTCTCCCTCTCCTTCTTCCTTTCACTCTCCCTCTCCTCACCCCTCCATCCCCTCCTCTTTCTTGTGTATGTATGTATTAAAGGTAGGCAATGGAAGATCTTAAAAGTTGGCTGAGTTATCAAACTGAGTTATACTTTGGTAGTGTTAAATTATACAGAGGTGTTGCAGAGGTATTTTAACTGTGCTGTGTGTTTACTGCAACATATTCAGAGGAGTTTGGTAATACGCATATGATAAGGCAGGAAACTGTACCTTTAATATCTCCTCTTTCTGATATTACAGAGCATTTTATTAGGTATCTTTTCTCCCTCTCCTTTCCCCAATGGGTGGATAAGAATCATGAAACAATGACATTCTATGTTATGGTCCTATCTTATGTAGATTTTTTTTTTTCCATTTTCAGTTTCCAACCAAATAAACCTCAATCCCCTGATATTCCATATATATGATTTATATAGCTGTTCTTCTGGATGAGTCTTTGGAATAAACCCAACCGTGGTAATATTTTCATCTGACAACAGAATTGTTAAAATACACTAGGGATTGAAATCAGGCTGCACAGCAACCAAAAGAGATTAGAGTTCTGGGGACTGCATGTAACACTGATAGATTCAATATTAATAAATGTAAAGTCCCAAAATCATAAGGAAAAGAAATGAAAACAGCGTAAATACAATGCTGAAAGAAGTAACCAAGCAACAGCATCATTGCAGCCACAGAGTCCTGTTCTTCTTTTTAAGAACAATCTAAATGTCCTTTTAAATAACTTAAAAATGGAACAGGAAAAAGAAAGATAAAAGCTAAAATAGATAGATAGATGGATAGATAGATAGAATCCACCTTTCTGTCAATCATCTATCTATCTATCTATCTATCTATCTATCTATCTATCTATCTATCTATCTATCTATCTATCTATCTATCGCCATAGTGGCACAATCGTTAGAATGCAGTACTGAAGACTAATTCTGCTGACTGCCAATAGTTCAAGTCTTACTGACTCAAGATTGACTCAGCCTTCCATCCTTACAATGTTAGTAAAATGAAGACCCAGATGGTTGGGGCCTGACTCTGCAAACTGCTTAGAGAGGACTGTAAAGCACTGGTAAAGCACTGTGAAGTGGTATATAAGTCTAAGTGCTGTTGCTGTCTGTCTGTCTGTCTGTCTATATCTATCTATCTATCTATCTATCTATCTATCTATCTATCTATCTATCTATCTATCTATCTATCTATCTATCTATCTATTCTATCATCTATCTAATCACATGGCCATGTTACATTATCCACGAGATTACAATCTAATACAGAGACGTTATTTGTCTGCCTTAAGACTGCAAGTTCATTCAGTTCACGCTCATGTGCTATGGATAAAATCCAAAATTAATCTACTATAAGTCCATAACCTTCAATGAAGGTTATGGACTTTAATCTACATGTTGATCCAATACAAGGTCACTGAACTAGCTTCTATGCCTAAGGAATACCATAACTCATAGTTTTCTAATTTCTAGTGTAATATCTTAATCACTGCTTAAAATTATTACAGTATCTGGCATACTCTTGGGTGGATCTTGTGGCAGGTTACATTTGCTAGAAACCAAAATATCTGATTTTTTAAAACTGTAATTAAAGAAACACTGGTAAGTTGAGGACTACCTTATAAAGGGAAATTTAGAAATCTTATTATGTTCTATGGAAAAAAAAAAAAGTGCCACTAAGCTGAGGTGGCACAGTGGTTATAGTGCAGTACTGCAGACTACTACTGCCGCCTGCCAGCTGCCTGAAATTTGGCAGCTTGAATCTCACCAGCCTCAAGGTTCACTCAGCATTCCATTCTTCCAAGGTTGGTAAAATGAGGACCCAGATTGTTGGGGGCAAGAAGCTGACTTGTAAACCATTTAGAGAGGGCTGTAAAGCATTGTGAAGCAGTATATAAGTCTAAGTGCTATTGCTATTACATTTTAACAGTTTGTTTAAAAGAAATGGAATATCTTTGGAAGAAATAGATCAACATTTTACATGCTTTATTCTCAAGTCTTTGATTTCTTTTTTCTTTTTAAATATTGTTAAGGCAGTTTACAGACACAATCCTTACCAATGCAAGTCTGTATATGGTGAACAATAGTGAAACAATAGTTCAAATTTTAGCAATGTAATATGACTGCAGTAAGTCAATGTAAGTTGACTGCAGTAGGGAAAGTGGTTGCTGATTCATTGAGGAAATAATTATTTACTAAGAGAAGGTGGCAACCTACTGATTTTATTTAAGGGAAATTTGGAGAGGATACAATAAAATACCATCTTTTTTCTCTCGGAAATACATTTGTGATCTCTGTTTTATCTGGAGAGCAGCTGTCCCAACCTTTTAGTAATCCTATCCATGATACCACAGAAATAAATGAGTTTAGGATCTGATATAAGGATGTGTGAGATTATCATCTTGATATTTATCTCTCATATATTTCTTGCATTAATAAAATGAATAATCTGTAGCATTTTTCTTTAGCTTCAGTTCATGGTTTTAGTTGATGTCAATGAACACCATTTTTCATTTGGAAATGGAAAATCACAGTAAAATAAACAGTAACATTTTTGGATTGAGGGAGCTACACTATCATAAACCAACTCTGATTTTTCTCACAATATGATCTACAGTATTGGTTATTCCATCTTCCTTCCTTCCTTCCTTCCTTCCTTCCTTCCTTCCTTCCTTCCTTCCTTCCTTCCTTCCTTCCTTCCTTTCTTTCTTTCTTTCTTTCTTTCTTTCTTTCTTTCTTTCTTTCTTTCTTTCTTTCTTTCTTTCTTTCTTTCTTTCTTTCTTTCTTTCTTTCTTTCTTTCCCTCCTTATCACTATCATCTATCTATCTATCTATCTATCTATCTATCTATCTATCTATCTATCATGTATCATCTATACAATCTATTTATCATCTAGCTCCCTTTTAGTTTGCTATATTGAGATAAGATGGATGGGATGTGAACAGAATTTGAAATATTTTAAAATAATGATTGATAGTTATTATAAACAAAATAACACATTTTCATCTTCCCTTCTTCCAGAATGCCAGGGTAGAAAACTCACCCAAAGAAACACCCGCAACCAAAGAGAGTAAAAAAAAACTTTTTCCAACAAATAACTACATAGTTTTTTAATCATTTTTTCATCAGTACCTGTCAAAATCCTATCTAAATCAGTCAATTTATCATAAAATCCTTCTATTTTAGAATCTTTAAGATATCTTGCATGTATTTGCGCATATGAAAACCAATTCATCTTTATACCTTGTTCTTCTAAATTTTGCATCGTTTTAAGTTCACCCTTTTCATCCAATATTTCCCCATATCTAACTGTTTGTTCCTTCTTATAAGTTATAGGATACGAAAAAGCTTCAATAGTTGATAACCAAACTGGGATTTTCAAATAACATTGTTTCTTAATTTTCTTCCAATTCAACCATAACGATTCCCGTATATAATGCCTTCTGAAATAACCCTGTGATTTAGTTCCCTTATACCATAAAAAAGCATGCCAACCCAATAATAAATCATGACCTTCTAATGCCAACAATCTAGTCTTTCTTAACGTTATTCATTCTTTAACCCATATTAAGTTTGCAGCTTGATAATACAACTCCCAATTAGGAAGGCCAAATCCTCCTCTAATTCTAGCATCCTGTAAAAATTTTAATTTTATTCTCGCTTTCTTGCCTTGCCATATATACTTCAACACAATTTTATTTAATTCTTCAAAGTAATCCTAACTTAACTTAATTGGTATTGTTTGGAACAAATACAAAATTCTGGGTAAAATATTCATCTTAATTGTTGAAATTCTACCTATCAATGACAATTGTAGGTTTTCCCATTTTTTTCAGGTCGGATGCTATCTGCTGTTTAAGTTTAATATAGTTATTCTCTTTCAGTGTAGTACATCTTGATGTCAGATATATCCCCAAATATTTAACTTTGTTTGTAACTTGAATTTTCAATAAATCTGCCAGCTCTTCTCTTTGTCTTAATAACATGTTCTTTGTCAGAATCTTTGTTTTGTCTTTATTTATTTTCAAACCAGCCATCTCACCATACATCTCTATCTTTTCCAATAGTTTTGAAGCTGTCTCTAAAGGGTCTTCCAAAATAAAGACCAAGTCATCCGCAAAGGCTTGCAATTTAAATTCCTCCTTTTTGACTTTCATTCCTTTTATGTTTATATCCTCTCTAATATTTCTTTTTAAGACTCCCAAGGTCAATACAAATAACAAAGGAGAGGAAGAACAAGTTAAAGAAACAATGATTGCTTGGGGGAAGAATTTTGGATATGGGATTGATTTAAAGAAATGGCAAAAATTGTGGTCACAAAATTATAAAATGACAATGTCAACAGCATATAAAGAAAATTTGTATAAGATGTTTTACAGGTGGCACTTTCCCCCGACAAGAATAGCAAGAATGTTCAAGGATAAATCTGAAAAGTACTGGAAATGTCATCAGATACCTGGCTCATATTACCATATGTGGTGGATTTGTGAGGAGGCCAGGAAATACTGGACTAGAACTCGCATATGGCTGGAAAAAATGACAAAGAAACACATAGATTTGAAACCAGAGATTTTTTTTATTGGGAATCTTACCTGATATATATAATAAAAACTTAAAGTATTTGATTGTAAATGTATTAACAGTGGCTAGGATTATATTTGCTAAACATTGGAAGAGTGAAAAAATACATTAGAGGAAGAAATTATTAAGAAAATATTGGAATGTGCTGAAATGAGTAGATTGACGTTTGAAATTAGAGAACAAGAAGATAAACAATTTTATGAAGTTTGGGATTTCTTTTATCAATGGTTAGATAATACAATATAATAATAGAATATTTAGAAATTTAGGAAATAACAAATATATAATTTTTCTTGGTTTTGATAATTATTTAGAATATTTTATTAAGATAGATTTGGTATGATTCTATGATCTGTTATAAAATAATTTAACTCAATTATAGTTATCTCGCTTAAGTATGAATTAGTAAAATTATAGTCAAATGATTGTTCAATAATGATATTAGGATACTTAACTGATGATTGATAATGTGAGCTTTATGTAATATAATTATTTTGATGACTATGAAATGGATGCACAAAAGGGAGTGGTAAACCAACCGATACACTGAAAATTTATGAAGAATGATGTTTTTTTTTTTAATGTTATGTCTTATGTTTTATATGTTTTTGTTTGTCGTTAAAATCAATAAAACTTTTATCAAAAAACACCCCAACTTTTTGTTTCTCAAACTTTTCATTCAGAGCAGTCACAAACCAAAGCCATACATTTACAACATTCTATTATATGGAATGTTGATCAAAGATAGGTTGAGTTTTGGATTTGTGAACTGAAGCCCCTAAGTACAAAATGAATTACTGTACAACTATTAATGGTACCAGACAAGAGAAAGGAAAACGGGTATATTATTCAACTTATTTTTTTTAATGCGACATAGCAGCTTTGATATATGGGAGGTGACAAGTTTCAAATTGTTATTTTAACAAGCTGACCATGTATTTTATGGTGGAAAGAAGTGGGAAAGATAAACTAGCAGCATTTTGCATTTCTGAATCAACCCTTCCTGCTAAGGGCAGAAGTTCCAAAGGGATTTGAATCATTTTCATCATGCTGGCAATGTTATTAAGATTAAAAGACCTTATAGAAAATTCCACTAACTGTACATAGGTAAAATATGGCTGTGCATTAAAAAGAAAAACAATTATAGAAAGGAAAAATAATTAGGAATAAACTTCAAAAAACATTGCAAGTTCACCATGTTGGAGTTAATTCATGGGCCTTCAGGGTAGCATGGAACAGTGTGTGTTTCAATTAGCAGACTTGGTTACACCGAGAAATTGTTATCTTCAATTGTTCTAGTATTATCCCCCAATCTGTTTCTCTTGGGAATTTTGGAGAGATCCAAGCAATTACACCAAAGCTATTTTCCAGGGCTAAATCTGGACTCTTTTTTAAAAAAAAAACAAAAAAAAATATTATTATTCTTAAGGATTCCCATGAAAAGGCATATCCTTCTTGCCAGTGTTTTGACAGATCCTAAAGGCAGCTATTCTTCTAATTTTCATTTCTTTTGTTGTAGACATAAACCATCTGAAACACAAATCCATGACTTTATCCCACCCATACTTCAATGGTTGATAATTGGTTATTGGTAATTATTATCATGCAGAGAAAAATAATATGTAAAATATTCATATTAATGCCTAGTAATATGGTTTTAGGATTGATTGAGAGAGTGAGTGATTGATTGAAGCAGAGTTGGTTCTAATTAGAAGTGGGAAAGATAAACTAGAAGCATTTTGCATTTCTGAATCAACCCTTCCTGCTAAGGGCAGAAGTTCCAAAGGGATTTGAATCATTTTCATCATGCTGGCAATGTTATTAAGATTAAAAGACCTTATAGAAAATTCCACTAACTGTACATAGGTAAAATATGGCTGTGCATTAAAAAGAAAAACAATTACATTGATTGATTGAGAGAGTGAGTGATTGATTGAAGCAGAGTTGGTTCTGATTAGAATTTGAATGGGAAGCATCAGGAATTGCAAGTTGCAGATATCTAAGGAAGAACGGATTTGAGATTAGATATTCCCAAGTATGCGAAGAATATTAGGAATATATGATAGATAGGTAGGTAGATAGATAGGTAGGTAGGTAGATATTAAAAATTTAAGATTATAGCAATCATAATCCATTTCTGTACCATGCCAAGAAACATGTAGATATAGTCCTTGACTTATGACCCCAATTGACCCCCAAATTCCTGTTTTTAAGTGAAACATTTGTTAAATGAATTTTGCCCCATTTTACAACCTTTCTTGCCACTTGTTAAATGGATCGCTGCAGTTGTTAAGTTAATAACAGGTTGTTAAATGAATCCGGCTTCCCCATTGACTTTGCTTGTCAGAAGGTCTCAAATGTTGATCACATGATCCTGGGACACTGCAACTGTCATAAATATGAGTCGGTTGCCAACATCTGAATGTTGATCAGGTGTCCATGGGGATGCTGCCATGCCATAAGGGTGAAAAATGGTTGTAAGTCCCTTTTTTCCAGTGACGTTGTAACTTCTAGTGGTCACTAAATGAACTGTTGTAAGTCGAGGATTACCTGTATTTGATTGATCAGAAATTGAGCTACACTCGCAAATATCATCTCCTTTCCTTACGTAAACCCTCTATTTTAAAAATGTTATTATGCCTGAACAGGTTTTGCCAGAATCTAAGACATTTCTTTAAAAACATATTTAAGAAAACAAATGTTATGGGTTGGTTAAAACTGAACATTTAGGACATTAGATGTTGGCATTTTGTACTCGTGAAATGAAACCTCATGGTCCATCTCTGATAGGATTAGAGTTCCATGCTATCCTTGATGCTTCATCTGAAATAGGTTTTTGTATTGTTTTTTAACAGAGGATGTACAATTTTGTGTTATAAACCTTCTTAATCTTAAAGCTAACACCAGATGGAAATACAAGCTTATACATCTTCTGGGATTGGAAAGCATTTGTCAAGAAGAGCATGATGTGATATTTGACAGATGGAAAAAAAAAACATATAGGGACACTGACCCATTAATTTCGAATGATTGAACTAAGGAATACACACACAGAGACACAGACACAGACACACCTACATATACATATACACAAATATGTGTGTTTGTATGTATGTGTGTATGTGTGTGTGTGTGTGTGTGTATGGCATTCAGCTTTGTTCGGGTATTTTCCCACATCATTGTAGTATTGTAGTTGTGCTTTTAAAGTTGTAGCGACGTTAAAAGCCTGATGATGGCAGATGAGATTCTGCTGAAATGTTGCTACAACTTTAAAAGCACAACTACTATGATGTGGGAAAATACCCGAACAAAACTGAATGCCATACATGTAAGTACCCGCGAAAACTTAAGAAATCATATATATATATACACACACACACACACGCACACACACACACACGTGTATCTATATATGTGTGTATGTGTACAGACAGACAGACAGACAGACATTATAACTTCCAGTGACGTTGTAACTTCTAGCGGTCACTAAATAAACTGTTGTAAGTCGAGGATTACCTGTATTTGATTGATCAGAAATTGAGCTACACTTGCAAATATCATCTCCTTTCCTTATGTAAACCCTCTATTTTAAAAATGTTATTATGCCTGAACAGGTTTTGCCAGAATCTAAGACATTTCTTTAAAAACATGTTTAAGAAAACAAATGTTATGGTTGGTTAAAACTGAATATTTTGGACATTAGATGTTGGCATTTTGTACTCATGAAATGAAGTCCAACAGAAAGATAGATATCCCCATCTGGTTAAGGAATGAAAGGTATGCTGGCTAAAGAAATATAGTAAATTATCTTCCAGCCTGCCCCTTTGTGAAATTGGATGATAACTATATTCCAATTACTTCTCAAGTAAAAGGAACATCAAACTTAATTGCTACTATTCAAATAGCTGTGTCTTTTAACTAAAACTGGATAAAAATGTGGATCTAGGAACTATAGGAAGCTAAGTTGTTCTTTTTGTACTTTTTTCAATGGACACTGAAATGTTTTTTCAACAGCTGCAGTTCAGAACTTCTGAGGTCAATTCCTTGCTTAAAACCCAGCAGCCTCTAAGTACGTGGTGAAAAACATTCCTACTGGGGAAGAAAATTCAGTTCCCCAGGGACTGGCTCTACAGTAGGCTTACTCTCAGCATTTCTTGGTTTAAGGGGGAAAAAAAAACATACACACACAGCCAGCAATGGGAGAAAAGTGTTGATCATCCAGCTGGGTTGTCATACCTGCCCCAACTTGGGTTCTTAGGAAAGAAAGTCCCTCGGCTCCATTTGTGCAAAAGTTATACTTTTACTAAAAGCCAAGTGGTTATAGTTCAGCAAAGCCATAACTAAAGGTTTGTGTATAAAGATTTCCAACTTAACTTTCCCT
This sequence comes from Hydrophis major, assembly GCA_033807585.1. Lineage (NCBI taxonomy): Eukaryota > Metazoa > Chordata > Lepidosauria > Squamata > Elapidae > Hydrophis > Hydrophis major. The sequence goes on along the minus strand of CM066332.1, from coordinate 12,560,970 downwards.
TTACTGTCCCTCTTCCCTGTTATCTTCCTACTGTCCAATTACATTCAAAGAATTGTTTTGGTCATCAGTAGGCTAGATGGTGAGCCATTGCATTTTCCTCCCAGGTTTTTGTCCTTGGGGTGATGAGCCGATGTCTCAGGAAGGCTCAGCGAGTAGTTTCAGTTTCCCGGTTTCCAGCAGCTCCCTCTGCTCATAGTCTATAAGAGTGGCACAGTGGTTAGAGTGTAGTACTGCAGGCTACTTCTGCTGACTGTTGGCTGCCTGCAATTTGGCAGTTCAAATCTCACTAGGCTCCAGGTTGACACAGCCTTCCATCCTTCCAAGGTGTGTAAAATGAAGATCCATATTATTGGGGACAATATGCTGACTTTGTAAAGCACTTAGAGAGGGCTGTAGAGCACTGTGAAGCAGTATATAAGTCTAAATGCTAATGCTAATGCTAATGGTATAGCAGGCTTGCATCTAGCAAACCAAAGCTGAAGTCCAGGATGGCATCTGGCTTTTAATGGCTTTTATAGAAACCTGCTTGACTGTTCTTTCCCCTTATGCCCCCATATCTACCATTATGATATGCCAACATGCGATCTTGAAAACAGAATTCTATTTTTTATCCATAAGCCAATGAGCCTGAGAAAAGCCTTTGAGATGATGGGCAGGAGAGCACCAAAGATCAGAGCCAGTCAAAGTTGTGCAGAACGCCTATACATTTCAATAAAGTTGCACTTTGCTCTAATGCTCCTGATGTGGATTGCTAAAATTCAGGTGATATAAACACACAATTCCTGACAGTCTTCGCTTTTGATTTATGATGCTGTTGTATGTGCAATACCTGTGCATTTAGTTTTTCACAAAGGGAAAAAGAAAGAAAATTGCAATCATGTGTACACAGTTCTATCCCTTTGTTCGATACCAAAACAAATGTAAAATGATGACGATGAAGATGTTGTGTAAACAAAGTGGTTTTCATGCTGTTAAACAAAGATTATCCGTAAAATAATATCTACCCAATTCTTTTGGGAATATTTTGGTAGTGCTTATAGTTTTTGTAATTTGATGTGGTTTCTGACATGAAATGTGTGGAGATACAATGTGGAGAGCTGCAGCCCAATTCTTTTAAAGCTGCACTATTTTCTGCCCCTTGGTGAAAAAGAAGTTATAATTCCATGTTTGTGACAGCCAAAGACATTTGCATCTGAACTTATTTTCCTCTGCCCTGTCCAATAGAGATTTATTACCTGGCTCAAGTGTCCATGAATCAGTATTGGCAATTTACAGATTATTGGTGTAAACAACAATAAGTCTCAGCTTTAATGTCTGCTATAATGATTGAGCTTCTCTAGAAGATAATGTGTCACTATTTTTTACCTGACTGCTTTCTTGTTCAAATGAATTAAGAATGGTTCTTTGGAATGGTGGCTAGCCAGTCAAAGCAATTTACCTGGACCGTAGCTCAATATGGAGATACATACCCATAATTAGAGGTTACGTTTTCCTAGCATGGAAGATTGCTTTCTGTAATTGTGTTATGTTTTTTCATCTGTCCACATGGGTGCCTTCTTTATAGACCTCTCCAAAGTTTCAACTTTCCTTGAGTGTGAAGTAAAATATGACAGTAAAGTGAATATTGTCAGTGTTGGCAGCCATGTTGAAGGACACCACTGAACCTTGTACTGGCCTATCTCCTGCTAATTAGCAGTATGGAGGAACTGTGTGCCACAGGCATAGTTTTATCAAGAAAGGACATCTTTGCTGTTCCCACTGACAGCTGAAAGGCAACTCTTCATGAAGAAAATGGCACACTGAGCAGGAGAACAGGAGAGGTGAAGAGGCTTTAGGATAAGTGACAGTTCTACTGTTCTGAACTGAGCCATTCCTGAGTGATCATAAATAATAGAGATGAAAATAGAAAAGGTACCATAGAAATTGGAGTTATGAAATCAAATTTAGTCACAAGGGAGGAAGCCACAGAAAAAGGACATGGACCTTGTGATACAGAAATTAGAATGAAACACCATGGTGATTGATACAGGGTTAAGGCTTTTCAGCATGAACACAATCCAGGAATTATGATTCTGGGTCTCTTGGAAAAGAGGACCTGGAAACACTAAGTGTGTCTTAGAACAAGACATGATGTTAAACAGACTAAATAATGTAGTGTAGTCCAGATTTTGTTGCTTTGATGGATAGTTAGGATAAAAATAAGATTTTTGTTATGAAAAAGATTCACTAAGAAAATCATAAGTGATATCTATGGATTCAGAACATTGGAATTGTACTTGGAATAGCCAAAGCTGTTGGAGTTTTGGTCCTTATTGAGATGACCATGCAATTTCATTCATTCATTTATTCTTAATTGCATTACTACCAGCATAGGAAAATGGTGTCTAGGGAGATTTCCTCTAATTAAAGCAGCAGGAGAAGGAAGAAAAGTCAATGGATTTGTTTATTTCTTTTTTCCTTTTGATAGATAAATTTTATTAAGAATTTTGATTGTAATGGTAAACTATTATGCAAATTAAATTTAAAGAAAACAGTAGTAAAAATGCAGGAAAAAAAAAGAAAAAGAGAGAGAAAAAGATATAAGAGTATAATGACAGAAGATAAAATAAATATATAAGGAAGTTACTTCCAATCTTAATCATACTTAATTTGTTATGTATGTATTGACTCTAGAAATAAAAATTATTTCTTTATACTATATTCTGATAGTTATTTAAAAATAAATCCACAAAACATCAACTTTTTAGTTCTAATAACAGCAGAAAGTTCATAAAGGATTGCCAGAAGAAACAATATATTTTGTTTTAACTTCGATCAAATAAACTAACTTTGTATTATCTTAATCCTTAGTTCATTCAAACACTGGAGTATGATTTGATTTGATTTCTTCTTTTTCCCATCCCACAGAATTCTTCAAGGCTTTAACAAGCATTTTTTTTTTTTTTTTTAATGAAGTAGGGAAAATAAAATACCCAGTTCACTCTTTTCATCTGTCATTTCAATTTGTTTTTCCACATGGAGAACATATGGGCAATCTCCCATCCTCTGCTTATCTGGAAAAGGCTCCTTGGCCTTTGCATTGGACTTTAGCTCCTCTTTTGCAGAACCCCTTCAGTTTATCATACATCACCTGGGGTCCACGAAAATACAAAATTTAATAGACAACACCACATTTTATTCTTTCCAATCCATCCAACAAAAGAAAAAAAAATCATACCCAGTTTTCCTGAAATTACAACCTATCCTGAAAATAAGTCCTAGCTTGATTTTTACATGCATACCCAATATAAGCCCTACCCCCCAAATAAGCCCTAATTAAGATCCCACCCACTCTAAGGTGGACAGGTAAAAATTAAGGTAGGGTGGGGATAGAGATGCGCTACTACTTATCTTTGGACAGTTGTAGCCAGGCCTCACACACCCCGACACCTGCCATTTCTTCTGCTGGCAAGACTTTCATGAAGGCCTGTGTAGCTAATAACAAAGCTGAGGATTGATTTGGAGCTCTTTTATTGGCTGCAGAGGCCTTCAGGAAAGCCTTACCAGATGCAAAAAGAAGTTCCTAAAGGCCTCTGACAGTGAAAAGGAGGCTGGGGGTGACATTAGTCAGTGGATGACATCCCCCCATAATGAGACCTGGTGCCTTTTTGGTGGCAAAAATATAAGATAAGGTCTTATTTTCAGGGAAACATTAGGGTACTCTTATCCTGTTGGTGACAGGGATGTGCCTCAATTGGCCTTCTCAGAAAATTAGACAGCATACAATCCCTGTGGCTTAGTCAGGTCTTCCAATACTTCAGACTGACTTTGTAAATGTTTACTGAAGGAACTGTTAGCCACTGAAAATCCCAGGTATTTTTCCATTTGATGCTGTTTGTACCAAGATATCCAATAAATACCTGCTTTTGGAATTATGGTTCTATAATAAACTACTGGACTCATTTAATAATGAATAACCACAGTTAAACTTAAAAAAGACAATAATGCTACTATGCTTCAGCTACTTAAGTGCATAGTGTACAATAATAATTCAAGATTTCTTTCTCTAAAAGCTTTGTTCCAAAAACACATAAACTGTGAGAGTGGGAGAGAAAAAACCCTCTACTTTCCCACAGAGGCTGAGTGGGAATAAAGTCCATCCATTGGATATCAAAAAAAAAAAAAAATGTCTTTTATCTCCCACTTTCTTCAGGTTTCATTTTGATTTAATCTGTGATTTTATTGAAGATTTACTGCTTATTGGCTCTAGCTGTGGTTAGCAATTCTTGGACCTACCCATTCTGTGAAATTAAAAGACTGCCTCTGGACGTATGAGATGCAATCTGTTTGTTTGGCATACCTCTCTGTTCGATGCGTCTGTTAACATATGATTAAAAAAAGCTTGCTTGAAGCTGCATAATTTTTTTAATCTAAGGACTCTGATAGATGCAGCTTCAAATCAAAACACTTTATGGAAGAGAATAATGTGCAGAACATGTGATACATCACATCAAATGTAGCCCCACAGATAGGCTGGGGGAAAATTAGCAACCAGAGACGTCTTTCGCCAAATCTCAGAACTATGCCAAAGATTGTGCAGACCTTGGTCAAGCTATCAGGGGTGATTTTGGGTCAGCTGAGTAGCTACAAAAAGTGGAGGTGTGCTTGGAGGAGTCTTTTGCAGCATCGTAGAAAGATAGCAATAAAGCTTTCTAACAAATTGGCTAACTGTGTAGTATTGCAATTATGGGAGATAAATCCTGCCCCTTATAAGAAGCCCCTGCTGATGTAGCATAGTTGAAACAAAACTGTGGTGAAAGGAAGTAAACACCTGATTAGTTCTGATTCAGCAACGGGGTGCTAATCTACCTTTATGCATTATAGACACAATAAATTTGAAGGCATGTTAACACATAGGATTTGGCAAAGGCCTTTGGCTGTTACATATTGGTTTAATATTTTTAATATTGTTAATAAAGTTGAAGCAAAGGACTTAAAACTAAAAATGCCAATTATATTGTTAATGTCTGGAATTTGTCTACTGATGAAGAATGTTGGTTCAATTACACCAGATTATAAAAAGGGCTTATGGAAAGAGGTTAGTAAAACAGATGTCAAAAGAACATTTCAAGGAATGTGTTCAATCTCAGCCTTTTAATTGGTTCTTTACTCATAGTCATACAAAATGATATGATTCTTTGTGATCAAGGTTAAATGGTTGTCTAAATGTTGAGCTATAATATTCTTATTTCTACACATAGAGAGAGAGAGAGAGACAGAGAGAGATACACATATCAGGTTAATAGTCAATTAGTTTTATCCTATTGCTATTATCTCAGATTCCTTATATTTCAGAACTTGAGTTAGTTTACTTTATTGTCATTGCATCTCATACAATGAAATTAAATGCCATCTTCAATGTACATTATAACTATAAAAATATAACACAAACACACATCATTTGCATTCTATACAATTGAATTGAAAACTCCTGATATTTCACTCTACAGTAGAATTCAATATAGTTACTGTTCTGGGATAGAAGCTGTTTTTCAGTCTATTTGTCCTTGTTTTTATTATCCTGTACCATCTACCAGATGGTAATAGTTTGGAGAAAAAAAGGGGGGTGCCCAGGATGAGATGGATCTTTAAGAATGTTTTGAACTTTCTTAAGGCAGCGGGAACTATAAAGCTTTTCAAAAGAGGGGAGAGGACAACCAATGATCCTTTGGACAATAGCATTAATCCTCTGGAGTGCTTTCCTATCTGCCACTGTGCAATTGGCAACCCTTACACAGGTGCAGGAAGTTACTCTCTATGGTGCAGTGGTAGAAGGTCACCAGCAGTTTTTTATTCAGTTGTTGTTTCCTGAAAAGTCCCAGATAGTATAATCTCTGCTGGGCCCTTTTGACCAGTGCTGCAATGTGAGTGCCCCAGGTCAGATCCTCTTTTATGAGAACACCAGAAACTTAAAACTGGCCACTAGCTCCACTCGGTTTCAGTTGATAAGCAAGGGCTGAATGTCTGATCTATTCCTTCTATAGTCCACAATAAGCTCCTTGGTCTTATTGTCTCCACACCACAAAAAGCAACTGGTCCACCTCATCTCAATAGGCAGAATCATCCCCCACCCCAAGATGAGTACCACCACTGTTGTATAATCTGCAGATTTAATAGATGGTATAAAATATCCTTCTTTATGTCTTTCTCTTTTTCCTGAAATAGTAATAGCAATAGCAAAAGCACTTAGACTTATATACTGCACTACAGTGCTTTTACTACAGCACTCTCTGAGCAGTTTACAACTGTCAGGAAATTACCCCCAAGAATCTTGGTCCTCATTTTACTGACTTCAGAAGGATGGAAGGGTGAGTCAACTTTGAGCCAGTCAGGATCGAACTCCTGGCTGTAGGCAGAGTTATTCTGCAATATTGCATTCTAACCACTGTGCCACCATGGCTCATTAATCTTGCCTACATAAACAATCATGGAGCCATTCATACAAACACATAATGGAGCCATTCGTACAGTTCAACAGTTTTCTCCAACTTAATTTGACTGGTATAGGGAGTAATAGCTGTTACAGGATTTGAGACTCTATAAAATCAGTACTCATTAGTCTTCATAGAACCAAAGTAAGAACTGCTAGAAATGACCAATGTCTCATTGAAAGTTTGAGTCTTCTTCTATTTTTATGGAACACAAGAATGTTGTTGTTGTTGTTATGAGTACCAATGAAAGCTAGCTTTCACTTACAGGTAGTTCTCGACTTACAACCACAGTTCAGAGTTATGACAACCTGAGAAAAAAGAACTTATGGCCTATCTTCAAAGTTATAACTTTGGTACCATCCCCATGGTCACATGATCACAATCCAGATGCTTGGCAATTGGTTCATCTTTATGATGGTTACAGTGTCTTGGGGTCACATGATCATGATTGGTGACCTTCACAGACATCCTTCAATAAGAAAAATCAATTGAAAAAGTTAGATTCACTTCATGACCATCATAAAAATGGTTATGGAAACCATTGTTCTAGAAAACCTAGAACTACACCACCTTTGGTCCAATGTAAGTATAGTATATAAAATCATACATTGCAATGTCCTACCTGTCAATAAATACTTCAGCCTCAACCATAACAATACAAGAGCATACAATAGATAGAAACTCAAGGTAAACCACACCAAACTTGATTGCAGGAAATACGACTTCAGCAACAGAGTGGTCAATGTCTGGAATACTCTACCTGGCTCTGTAGTTTCTTCCCCAAACCTCCAAAATTTTAACCTTAGACTGTCTACTATTGACCTCATCCCTTTCCTAAGAGGTCTGTAGGGGGCGTGCATAAGCGTACCAATGTGCCTACCATCCCTGTCCTATTGTTTCTTTTTATTTTTTCTTATATGTATCCATTTCATGTATTCATAACTATGTTTATACTTATACATGTTATCTTATAATCGTTTGACAAATAAAATAAATAAATAAATAAATAAAATTCAGTAGTATAATGCCTCACTTACCAACTGTATAACTTAGCAATCAAAATTTGGATATCTATTGTGGTTGTACATTGAGAACTATTTGTATGGCTGTTTTTTTTTTTTTTTTTAAAGAAGAAAAATAATTTTCCAACCATACCCAGCAACAACTAGCTTTAAGGATCCAATGACTGAAGGAGAAAGTTCACAGAATGTTTGATTCTTCATGCCATTCAAATTTTTATTTTTAGGCATCATATAGGATGCAAATGAATGGACTCAATCAAAATGGGTCTCTCAGTCAAAATGGGTCCCTTACAAAGGAAAACTGTGCCGAAATTAAAGGAGCGCGCATTCTAAAAAAAATATCTCAGGATAGGAGCAGAACTTCAGGGAAAGAGAAAAAAAAAATCAGTTGTGTTTGCAAAACAGGAAATGAAACTTAGGGTTAGTGAAGAAACAGGGTATGAAAAAGTGGTGGTCCAAAAATAAACAGGGCAATAAAATATCTGAATAATTCAATAGTGTATTCTAGCTCGGTTCATCAAGATTTGAAGTCAAATAAGTCCATAAAGAAAAGAAAACCTGACACAAGAATGGACAAGAATGGGAGATAGATGGGGGTACAAACAGCTTTTAAAACATTGTTTGTTTTTCTTCTCAATGGAAGCATGATAGAAGTAGGGAGAATTTTGCTCACTGAGAAGGATCTCTATTTGAAACCCTGGTAGGCAGGAAAATAAAGTCATTGACAGATGACCTGGTTGATAGTTAAATTGGGGGGATTTACTCACCCCCAACAAATTGTGGGGATCAACCAAGCGATCTCCTCCTTTCTATTCAATTTGGGGGAGAGGAGGCTGCATCCCATGTCTTTGAAAAAATTGAGATTAAGGGCCTGCTGTTCTCATATGGAAGCATCAGTGCTCAGTGGTCTTGAGAATCTTTTCTGATCTGATCCAATAATGCAAAAGTAGGAGACAAATATTTTTAGTAACATAAACTTGATTATTGATTGATTGGTTTTGATGTGCTGTTTCCTCTCCAACAAACCACTGAAAGGTACAGGAGACCTATTTTTACTCCCCACCCCAAGAGGCTGGTGTGAAATGCTGCAACAACTTTTTCCCTTCCCCCACCCTCCAATAAGAGATGAGTTATCACAGAATGGCTGATGCAAACTGTGAAAAAAATCTGGAGAGATATTTTGCTACTGGGTTTTTTAATGAGGTCAATAACCTTGTTCTCTGCAGCCATTAATTTCTATGGCACCTTTTCTGCTGAATTTGCTATGGGTGTTCAGGTTTCTTTCTCTGTCCCCCTTCTCCCCCACACAACAAATTCAGCTGTGCTTTGCATTCATCCATAACGAACCTGTTGCCTCACTTTAATTGCTTTTCCCTTACTCCTGCATGAGAACTTTTAAGAATCAAACTTGGCTCTAAAAAGTTGCAGGCAGAAGATATTGCTGAAGGACCAGGTTACAGGAAATGATTCCTAGGACTTTGTAACTCTAGTCCTGCCTCCACATGAGCTTCTCTAGTTCATCAGCTTGTTAAAAGTACTCACCATCCACAAAAATTGTGTGTGTGTGTATGTATGTATGTTTGTATGTCAATCAGAATAGAGCTGGAAGGGACTTGGAGGTCTTCTGTCCAGCCCCTTGATCAAGCAGGAGAACCTATACTATTTCAAACAAGTGACTGTCCAATCTCTTCTTAGCAACCTCCAGTGATGGAGCACCCACAACTTCTGAAGGCAAGCTGTTCCACTGGAACATGTGACAACGGTTATATGTTCACCACTGGAACCAATTTGGCCTTCAAGTTCTACTTTCTATCTAGAGTAGAATAACAGAGTTGAAGGTCTTCTAGTCCAACCCCCTGCTTAGGCAAGAAACCTTACACCACTTCAGACAAATGGTTATCCAAGGACTTTTTAAAAAATTTCCAGTGTTGGAACATTCACAACTTCTGGAGGCAAGTTGTTCCACTGATTCCACTTTTAACTGTCAAGAAATTTCTCCTTAGTTCTAAGTTGCTTTTCTCCTTGATTAGTTTCTATCCATTGCTTCTTGTCCTGCCCTCAGGTGCTTCGGAGAATAGCTTGACTCCCTCTTCTTTGTGGCAGCCCCTGAGATATTGGAACACTGCTATCATGTCTCCCCTAGTGCTTCTTTTCATTAAACTAGACATACCCAATTTCTGTTACTGTTCTTCATATGTTTTAGCCTTCAGTCCCCTAATCATCATTGTTGCTCTTCTCTGGACTCTTTCTAGAGTCTCAACATCTTTTTTTACATCATGGTGACTAAAACTGAATGCAATATTCCAAGTAAAAAATCTAGTTGCTCCTTCACACTTCCAGATTTTCATATTCATTTAGATAGATGCTAGATGCTTGATGATAGATAGATAGATAGATAGATAGATAGATAGATAGATAGATAGATAGATAGATAGATAGATGATAGATAGATAGACAGATAGATAGACAGATATATAGATGTGTGTTTATGTGTGTTGATTTCCACTTTCTATCTAGCACCCTGACATTTCCACCTTCTCATATTCTTTTAGATAGATAGATAGATAGATAGATAGATAGATAGATAGATAGATAGATAGATAGATGATAGTCCAGACATCTTGTAGAGAATCTGGGATTGAGGAAGACACCCATATACATATACACAAATATACAAACACACCTGCATATATTGTACATATACATATGCTAACATGATTTAAGTTAATCTGATCTCATCTTTGTTAGCAGCAGTTTATGCAATGTTATTGGGCCTCATTTATAGATCAGAAGTTCATTCTTGAAGCTTTTTTATTTTCCCAGGCTCATGAACTCTTACCTTGTCCCATTGAATGAGAAGACTTGAAAAACATTCTACTCATATTTCGTTGAATAGAAATAGGTCTCTGCATTGTCCCGGACTCTACTTTATCAGATTGTCATTTTCCTAAAAATCTTTCTGTAAGCAACTGAACATAGATTGGAAAAAGACTAGTTTGAATATCCAAGTCATTAAGAAAATGGAAAACTATGAGAGATAAGACAAAAACAATGAATATGTGTAGGGGAACAAAAAAGCTTTGGAGAAAGAGATGGCTGCAGTTTTATTAGCTAGCCAGATGTTGTGACTAACCACAACAGATAATGTATCCTAGCACATTCTCTCCATCCAAAAGTTATTCAATTTCTGACCCCTTTCCTGAGTGTCAACTGTCCCATGAAGTGAACAAGGAGATCTGTCCAAAGCTTGATTCAAAAATTGAACACCCTCGATAGTCACAAAGAAGATATAATCTTGAAACAATGCCCTGAGTTTTGAGGAAGATAGACATGTTGGGCCTCTCAGCTGTTTAGCCCTCTTCTAAATTCTTCCCTTCAATATCTTTGGGAGACACAGAAAATTGGGACATTGAAGAAATGATAAATTCTGTAGAGGATGATGGTCTTTATGTCCCCAGGCATTTGGTCTAAGAGAAAAAAAGGGGGAGAAAAAAAGGGGGGGAAACCCCAAACGGTAATGAAATGAATGTGTCCCCCCCCCCCCCCAGGGAAAAAGTCTGTGCTATTTATTTTGTACTAGGATGTATTGAGCAGTGGCATCAGTAAGTCCTCCAGGCAATGTACAGAAGCAATGAGCCACTTTATCATTGTTCTAAACATATTAATATTTTTTTTTTGCTATAGCATTTATCAATAGCATCTACCCTTTGTATGTGTCATGGCAGCACAGTGGTTAGAATGCAGTACTGCAGGCTAACTTACTTCTTACTCCGGGAATTTGATTCTGAGAGGCTCAAGGTTGACTCAGCCTTCCATCCTTCTGCTAAATGAGGACCCAGATCTACTGCTTAGAGAGGGCTGTAAAGCACTGTGAAGCAGTATATGAGTCTAAGTGCTATGCTATTTGTGCGTACATTTTGTGCACATGCTGAGCCATCTCGCTACTTTCAAATCTTTTTCCCACCTTTGTTGAACAAATGTAATGAGTGATATACCAAAACTCCAAAATGTACATTTTAACTATGAGTCAGGTTATAACATGCAGTTGTAAAAAAGAAGAAAGAACTAGAACTAGAATACTCCAACTTGAGTAATTGGCATAACATATATACCCACAAATCCCACTGAACATTTTCCCAGCATTGATTCTTAAAATCTTTTAGTTTAGTTTTGCTTTTTTTTAAAAAAAAAAATGTAGAAACTTCAACTTCTCCATCATAAAGCTGAATAAAAGGGGTTAGATTTAGATTTATGTGTTAGCTACTCTTTGAAATCAGTGCCATGGAAGGCAGACATGTACTCAGGAGTAGAATGATCATTTGCAAAACTTGAAGGAAGAAACACATCAAAGGATAATTTTAACATTTTCTTAAATTGGGTTTAGACCAATCTGCATGCTTGGCTCCAGTTTAGGGACATGTGTTAAGTTATATTTTAAATACATATTTTAAAAAGTGATGGAGAGTTGAATTTACTCAGTCTGCTATCCACACACTGAAATTAATTTTCAGAGCTCATCGTTTCTCTTCTGCATGTTAGCTCTTTTCTCTTTTATCCAAATAATGATTGGACTAATTTTAGGAGATTTTCAAAAGAAAGGTCAGTCTTGTCTGTACTTTAAATAGTTGTATATATGGAGACCTACTTGCATGCATAGTGACTGTTTGCCATAATTTACTTTTTCTCAAAAAAATCAAATCATAGTCATACATCAATATTTTCACTTTTCTAAATTACACAGTGCCATTCTCCGGTTTCTTTTTTTTTTAAGCATACTACATTTTACTATTGATTAAGGTCACATATCAATTGGAAATTTGTCTAGTTTAGCTACTGGGCACACAGGATAATCTAATTTATTCATGTGCTTAATGCAATTCTTTCTGGATCTCCCCAACACATTCAATTGATTAACCTTATTGTTGTGGCCCGCCAGTGGCCCACGGAGCTGGTGGCAGATTCAGACAGTGAGGAGGTTGAAGAGGAACGTGGGCCAGTCCTGAAGTCTGAAGAAGGCTCTGATGAGGGCTCTGCATCAGAGGTAGAGATGGGGCAAGGGCCGTCTGACAGTTATCAGCTGCCTTTGGAGTCAGTGATCAGTGGGGCAGAAGAACAGCTGGAGCCTGTTCCCGATGTGCACATGGACAGAGCTGCCAGGAGAAGGGAACAGTTAAGTAACAAGGTTCAATTTGAGAGTAAAGTCACAGGTGGATGGGGAATGGCCCCTCCCATAAGGAATAAAGAGGAGCTAAAGAGGAGTGATGTTTCCAATTTGTTTGTTTAATTAGTGCGGAGATTTGTTCGTGACTCTCAGAGACTCCTTGCCAAGTATTTTCTTGTGCTTGGAAGCTATCGGTCTGGCAGCTCTCCAAGCCTGATAAGATCTGTGATTATAATTCCCCCTTGAAAGACTGTTTGCTGGGACTTTGCTGAATGTGAATGATAGGAATTCACATTACCCTAATAAAAAGGTGTTTTGTTGGGGCAAGAAGTCTGCTTCGTGATTTTGTGAAGCTGAGGTCAGAACACATATTGTGATAGATAGCATTAAAGGTACTAAGAAGATATTTTCATTTTCTTTAATGAATGAACAAAATTATATAGCATAGAAATGTGACACCAAATACTTGTTGTTTAAGAAATCACCTGGGATTTACACCTCTCTCCACCCTGAATTATGTATATTTGTACATCAATTCCTAGTTCTTTCATGAAAAAAAAAATATAACACAAACTTGCTTTTCTTTCAAATAATGTCTTGTAATAAGTTTATGTGGATTCCCAGATGCAGAATATATCTAAAGCATTATTGAAAATATTTTTAGAACATTGGCACAGGTGATATGTATTATTTATTTAAATCCACAGCAGGTTCCTAGTGTTCAATTAAGAGATGATATAATGAAAATCTCTTAGAAATTCTAACCATTTCCTAGGAATATTTATTACTTCTCTTTAAAAGCTTTAGGTGGTTTGAACAAGGATAAATTACCCTTGTGTTTCTCCTAAAATAAATTTATAACCAATATATTCAGGTTCTTCATTGTTAAAATTGAAATATCTATTTATTGAAGGTTTTTCATTGGTGAACATTTCACCTCTGGGATAATTTGTAAAAACAGACTTAATAGGTGAAATGTGTTATGAATTATATATTTTTATTCTGAAATACAACTGCAGAGAAAGCTTCTTTATCCTGGTGTGCTAAACTATTACAAATCCTATCCATCACAACTACCATTTTTGAGATCAACTCTCCTAGAATCCAAGAACTTTTAATACACTTCTACATTGAATAAGGTGGGGTTGGATATCAGTGATATTATCAATCATTGCTGCTAGCAATGCAATCTTGCCACTGAACTTCAGAACAGATTTGCAAATATTCACTATGTCATATGCTGAAGCTCACTAACTTATCAGATGGAAAAATAAATGATGCATGGTAGAGAAACTGGATGTTACTAGCTAACACATATTTCACGTTTAAGATGTCCAAGTTTAATTTTCAATATCTACTGTTCAAAAAATATCAGGCGACTAGGTTTTTGGGATAACCAGCAACTAAATCTTTTTGGATATCATGAAGAAAATAAATTCACTATGACAATTGGATGATTTAAATTATGATATAAGTCAAAGTTAAATCACTTTGTGCCCTCTTACATGTTGTCAAAAAGCAAAATACATAGTGTTTGCTGAAATAGTGGAAATATGTAAGCAATTTTGTCTGGGTCAGTCCATGTCTTCATTAATTTGAATGTCTTCTGCCACTTAAGAAAATTAATTAAGTCTCAGTATTTATTCAAACGATAGTATTTGAAACCCAAGCAAATATAGTTTCTTCAAGAGTTAAAGCACAGCATGGAAACAATGTTTCATTTCAAGATTTGATTTCAAAAATAACTATCGCTCCACTCTTGAGTATTTCTATTGTATTTTTAACTACAGGTGACAATGAGAATGATTAATCAATGGAACAGTTTATATGCCAAAGTTGTGGGTGTTCCATCACTGAAGGTCTTCAAAAAAAGATTGGACAATCATTTCTCCAGGGTAAGGGTAAGGGATTGGATTAGAAGATGATTCTAGGTTTCTATGCTCTTCACCCAACCCTCATACTTGCTGTGTGAACAAATCTAAAATGGCTAAGAATTTGTTAGGGATACACCCTAGCAGAATCTGCACGGCAGGCAGGCAGGCAGGCAGATATGTGAGATAAACGTTTTTGTAGCTTACACTCAGTAAAACAGATACACTGTGCTAGTTAAGTAGTTTATTCCAGTAAGAGTTTTAGCATAGTCAAAACAGTCCATATATCATTCACTAGTTCAGTCCATCCGGTATTATTCAGTTGCAAAATCCAGTGTCGTAAAAGGTCAGTAAACTTACAAATATCAGTCCAGTAATATATCTCTTTGCAGTAGAGGTATGAAGAAATCAAACCTCCTTTCTTCCTTCAGCAGCAGGGAACATGCAGTTAACAAACCATCAATTCTTCATAGTCAGCAAGCAATCCAGTACGCCAGCAATACAGCAGGTTATCTTGCTCCCTCTAATGGCGGTTTTACAACCGCACCCCAAAATTACATGCTTTGCAGTTTAAAATGACACACACTTAAATTCACTATCATAGTTTATATTATTTTACCCAAACTACGTTAGGTAACCTTGTTATTCTAAACAACATTTTAAACAGTTTGGGAAATAAATGTCAAGGGTCTTTTCCCTGAAAGCTAGCATTAGGGCTGTGAATTATATTCTTGAGGTTTAAAGATTTGCAAAGAGGTTTTTCAAAGACAGGTTTTCTTGGCATGAAAAAAAGTTTGCAACAATGAAGTGTGCTTTGTTTATGTGCTACCAAAGGTTATATTTTTCAGTTTCATGGGTGAAAACAGTTTGATAAATTGTTGAAGCATTTTCACAAGAGTTCTTCATGATCTCAGATCTACCAATGCCAGTTCCCTAAATTGGATGAGCTGGTCTTTGCTAAAGTTTGTGATGATCTTCCTGTGAGGTTGCACTTAATCAAGGAAGAAGAATGGCAGCAATTGTTCATTTCATGTATTTATGAAATGAACAATGGAGCTTTGCTTAAAACAATTTGCTGGTCTCTGTGACTGATTTCTGACTTGGCTGTAGTTTTTTTTTTTTTTTTTTTTTTTTGTTCCTCCTCTACAATAACAAAAGTTGTAGGCATCCTACAAAACTATTAAAAGTGTATCCTACATCTGACCTCAAATTAGCTTGACAGACAGTGTTCTGCCACTCCTAACATTTCCTGAGAATGATTGATCAATTGATCAATTTGATATGCACCAACCCAGACATTTAGAAAGAGCTTGGTGAGTGAAAACGTATTAAAGGTGATTGCATTTGAGATGCTCTGATACACTTCATAGGTGAAAGTGGAATCTTCAGTTGCTGATTATATCAGCTTTTTACAATTTTGTACCCATTTTGCATCGTTTGTGTGTGTGTGTGTGTGAGAGAGAGAGAGAGAGAAAGAGAATGAATAGAGAGAGATGGAGAGAGAGAGAGAGAGATGAAGATAGAGAGAGAAGATGAAGAGAGAAAGACAGACATGGATAGATAGATAGATAGATAGATAGATAGATAGATAGATAGATAGATAGATAGATAGATAGAAATGAATAGAGAAATGAATCAAGAGATGAATCAAGAGAGATGAATAAAGAGACAGATGGAGAGAGAAAGAGAGAGATGGAAATTCAGTGGTGGGGTTATACTGATTTGGCCGGTTTGAGTGAACCAGTAGTAAAAAATGCTACCATTCAGCCAAACTGGTAGTAAGAAAACAGCTAGCAGTTTGGCTAAAGCGGTATTTTGCTTCCTCCCCCCCCCCCCCATGATCCATTTTTTGGCTTTCTGGGCCGCCCCTCAAGAGGCTTCCCTGAGGCCCAGGAGGCCAACAAATGGAGTGCGGTGGGGGCTGAACAAAAAAAAAAAAAATAGAGAAGCCACACCCACCCAGTCACATGGCCATACCCACCTAGCCCTTCCACCTAGCCACACCCACAAAACCAGTAGTAAAAATATTTGCACCCCACCCCTGTGGAAATGAATAGATAGAGATGAATAGATAGAACAGATAAAAATAGAAGGAGATAGGAGAGAGAAATGGAGAGAGAGATGGAAGAGAAGGAGAAAAAGAAGCAGCAAGATGTAGATGTAAATATTTATGTAGATGTACATGCATCAATGTAGAGTGTTATTTTATGGTAAGATGGGAAGGCAATAAATTTAATAAATAAATAAAATAAATCTACTACATGGACAAACATATACATATATATACTGTTGCAATTCAAAGGCATTACTTTACTTATTATGATGACTTTTTTAAAAAAAAAAATATTCTTCCTTTTAAAAAATGATCAATAGAAATATACAGAATAGTTTCTGGGCATGTGTGGACAGCACAAAAAGGCTGACCTGCTGTTCAGAATATTTTCCACAGCTTCCTTCTCCTGGGAGCTGTAATTCTTTGTAGTCCGTCTTGTGTCCCTGTTTCTCCTTCGGATCTTTCCTTACAACCTTCTTTGCCATCACTTTTCAAGATGTCCCTTCCTCCTTTCTCCATGATCCCTGAAAAGTAGGTGAGGGACAAAGAAATCCAACTGAAAAGGAGGTGTCTCCGACATTTCTATTGATGGGGAGGAATGATTACCACCATGGGAAAGCCTGAACTAGTTGCTAAAGCAAGCAGAAACAAAAGGAGAAGAAGAAAAATAAGTCATAAAAGGAGAATCTTCTGAAGGAACACTTATTCTCACTGCTAATAAATATTTTAAAAGCATGTTTTCTGGCCCCTAAACAGATATTGAATTATTTTTTCCCCTTCTTACATTTTTTTTTCTTTCATTGCCCCAGGGCTCCAAAGGACATACAGCAAATAGATCACCTGACTAGCACTTTTTACAGGATGTCCACAACACAATGTTTTCTTAAAATCATTTTGCTTCGCATCCCAGAAGCTTCTTCAGTTCCCCTACATTTGAAGGCTGTGCTTCACTGGATTTAAAAAGAAATAAAAAGAAACCTATTCTGCTGTAGGTAGAGAAAACAGTATATCCAGCTATACCC
Source organism: Hydrophis major (assembly GCA_033807585.1). Classification (NCBI taxonomy): domain Eukaryota; kingdom Metazoa; phylum Chordata; class Lepidosauria; order Squamata; family Elapidae; genus Hydrophis; species Hydrophis major. Next base: position 12,543,371 of record CM066332.1, on the reverse strand, counting down.
TGATCTCAGCCTATAGTAGTTGATTCCTAAGGGCAACACTATTTAGGAGTGAATTTATGGGATGCTTCTTAAGTATAGAGGGGGAAAAATAATGTATAAAAGTGTAATTGAAACAAAAACTAATGACAGGCAGGTGGCATAACTCTGCAAGTATTAAAATCCATTCCTCAGAAAGCTTTCTTCATGGGCATTAAAGTATAAATATATAACTGAACTTTAAAATATTAAAAAAAATAGAGAAGTTTAAGAGCATTGTGACATTTAGAAAGATGTTGTTTTTTTGAATGAGAGTAGAGAGGAAGCTTACTGTTCAATTGTGCATTTTCTTTCAAAGTTCCTAAAGGAATATTCATCTGAATTTTGATTACAAATATTCAATATCCTTTCTAGCAGGAAAAGCAATAAAAACAATGATTGAGTGTGCATCAAATATTTCTGTGATATTTCTTAGCTAAGGTGGAACTGAAAATAACAAGCTTTTTACTGGTCTTAGAAGAGTGTTGTATATCTGCTTCCATTTTCTGGTCCTCAGTCCAGAAGTGAAATAAATGAAATGAAATATGGTTATTAAAAATGTGGTTAATAAATCTGGGTTTCACATTTATAAATTCTATCTGGGGATGACTCCAGTATTAACAAGTAGCCAACCAAGACTGGAAAAGTATTGATATTATTCCACATATATCACTGCCTAAACTGAAGACCAAATTATGATCCTCTCTTTCCTATATGACAGGGCCCAGAGGAGTAATATTAATTATATGAAAATCAAGCAATTTAGGTTTCTTTGCACTGGAAAGCTTTCTTTGATTTGGAAAAAAAAATAGTTAATTTTCTTTGCAAAAGAAACTGGTTCAGATGAGTTTAGGGCTTCTGCCTTCCTTCCTAAAAGTGACAGGAGTTAGATTAGTAGTGTCTCTCTTAGTAAACATGCAAAGCACATGAAATTGTGATAATAAGAGTATATAGTCACGTTGTTTTTTTAAAAACTCAACTTCCATGATAATCCATGACAGTATATGCCTATGGGGGTTTCTTAAAGGCATTAAAAGAGCAACATTTTTGTACTACTTGTAAGAATATGAGAAATCAGACTCTTATAATTAGGATCAAAATCAACAATGTGCACAAATGGTAATAATCCAGCAAAGTGGCTTTTGAAATTCTTCATCCTGAGGTCAACTTCTTTCCGATCATTCCAACTGGAAAGATATTTTCAGGGTCTGAAATGGAGTTAGCTTAGGAATCACAAACCTGTCTGGTTTTCAATAGTAGACCAGACCCTTCTGAAATTGCTTCAGAAGATGACATCAGGAGGAACAGAATCTTCTCCAGGTCTCCAAGAGTACAGTGTGGTTCTCTACAGGTTGATTCATTCCTCACCATCCACCCAGTATTTGTGTAGGTACACACATAGATTTTCATTTTTATTTTTTCATCCAAAGTTATATTGCATTTTAATGCATTATGCATTTTGTTCAAATTGTCAGAAAATTCTTCCTTATTTCCAGGTTGAATCTCTCCTTATTCAGTTTCCATCCATTATTCTTTGTTTGGCCTTCAGGTGCTTTGGAAAATAGCTTGACCCCTTCCTCTCTGTGACAGCCCCTCAAATATTGGAACACTGCTATCATGTCTCCTTTGGTCCTTCTCTTCACTAGACTGGCCATGCCTAGTTCCTGTAACCATTCTTCATATGTTTAACCTCGAGTCCCCTAATCATCTTTGTTGCTCTTCTCTGTACTCTTTCTAGAATATACATACTTCAGGAAATAATAACAACAGCAATAAAAATGACAATGTTAACTGACTGTTCTTTCCATTAGAACGTTGGGAGAATGTGATTGATGTGACCAGATAAATTACTGAAAAGTTTGGAAATTAACAAATACTTTGTGGGAACCTCAAGCCTTAAAACAGTTAGAACATTATACATGAATATAACTATGAGAAAGGAAGAACATTCATGTGACCATCTAATAGCTATAGCTTATTTGACCTTGTTGAAGACGTAGAACCCAGAAAATCAAAATTTCCACTTCTGTGTAGTTCATGTGCAGAATAACTGTCTTTCAGATTTCTTGAAAAGGATCACAATTTTCCTCAAGAGATTTGGAAGCAATGTCTCCTAACAGCTATAATGATTAGGATTCCTGCTTGCTGACAGAAAATGTTTATATTGCCTTAAAATGTTGTGATGATTAGCTATAGTGTAGCTGGAAGTGATAGCAGCGAGAGGAAGTGTGTTGACAGAGTGCAAAAATGGAGAGCATAACATAAAATAAGACTTTCCTTGAATCTAACAGTTGCAGATAATCCTATTCTGCCAGTAGATATATCGATATAAAGCCCAGTCTGGAAGGTGTTAATTGATTTTTATGTTTGTCCAGCAGGGTCACAAATAATGACTAAATCTTGTTTAATGGGGTCTATGAGATTCACCTAAGGAACTCCATTGTCCACTCTGGAGAAACAGTTGACTGATTAAATGGACTAGTATTATTATTGATATGATGCCTATAAAACCTTTCTTCAAGTACTACCATCATTATAAGTCTTAAGATAAAACATATTGCATTTTGAAGGAGTGGAGAAGAATACCATCAGGTTTATCAGAAAGAGAAATCATGAACAATTGACTAAGTTAAATAAAACAATGGCAGAGGCCAGTTTGCGGAAAGAAAACTCTTCAGAAATTCATAATTATTCTATTTCTTCCCTAGACTCATCCTGGGGAAAATGTGTTTACATATTGTTGTCTTTATGTTGTCTTTATTTAAATGTTCAGATGTTTTGTTGGCTGAAAGAGCATAAATATTATCTTCAAATTTATTTTCTCACAACGATTGGGTTCAGGTATTGTACCAAGATTTATTTGCTTCTGGCTTTGTTCATTATGTAAATCTAGTATTTATGATTTGTAAAATATTGCTTATGACTTAGCAGATTTGCTGATTCTAGCTTCTGGTGATTTATCCAAGAAGTGACAGTTGTTGTTGTTGCTGTTTTTAAATGCTTGATTATGATGAGTCATATAACCCAATGAAAACATGGCTGTATGCATCTTCAAAAGCCCCAGACCTTTAAATTCCCTACTGAATTTATTTTGACTTTGATTTGCTTTGGATTAAATTACAGGGTTTCTGCTGCTAATTTAAGGCATGTTTCTCTAATGATAACTATCATATTTCTTGCATGCTTTTATTTCTGTCAGGGTCTATGCTACTTTTGTATATAATATTTGCATTGGTATAATTCAAAAAAAATCAAATCAAATCAAGAATCTCAAATATAGGACAGATATTCACTATCTACTAGTGATATATACCCTGTTGGACAGGAGATGCTATCTTGCTGCATGACTGGATGGATAGAAAGATGGATAAACAGATAAAAGATGTATGGATGATAGATAAATAGAAATAGATGAGAAAGAGAGATAGATGGGGGATAGATGGATGAATTGATAGATGGATGGATGGATGAATGAATATGGATTGTCCCATAATGTCATTCTGAATATTACTGGGTCTGGAAACAGAGATATTTTAGTAAGCTGTTAAACATTAAAAGATGCAAAGGTTATATATGAAACACCCACAAAATACTATAGAAATTCAGGTAATAGTCTTTCATTATAAAGAAAATATTTTTTAATTATAAAGAAAATATTTTTTAAAAAAATCAGGTACAGCTGCCACCAATCCTTTCATTGATTGTTGGCACTTAAAAATGTTTGTGAGTGAAATAACAAGAGATCAGATCTCTAGAGAAGGGGTGTCAAACTCACGATGATACATCATCATGTGACATTTCACAACTTTTCCCCCCTTCGCTAAACCGTGGCCAGCCCAAACCATGACACATCCAGCTGCAAATTTGACACCCCTATTCTAAAGTGACTCAGGGACCACAACCCAGTTTTTATCAATTCCTTCCCATTTTTCTCTTTATAATTATGTGGCAAACACTTTGGTTTCATCTGCTTTTCTATAGATGGAAACAATTCTTTCACTGCTTGTTGGTTATGAAGGATAGATTTCCATTCTGCTTCAACCCTCGCTCGATGTTGCATGGAAAAAAATAGCATTTATCTGCTAATCTGATGCAAATGAATTGTTCAATCATGCAGTTAGCTAAATTGCTGGCTCATCAATTCTTTCAGAACCACAGCATTTTGGTCTTTCTTTCTCTCTCTCTCTTCTCTCTCTCTCTCTCTTTTTCTCTCTCATTAGACTATTGCCTAAGCACTTCAGGACATTCTCAGCAGGTTGCAATTTCTCTTTTTATTTTCTTTTTGAAGAGGAAGATTTCTCTGAGTTCTTTGAAGCATACTAACCCCCACCTTCCATCCCCACCCCATGTTACTAGTGGTATACAAAAGGGGTCTATTTTGTTTTCTAGATTTGGAAATGAAATAAAATAGAATAACAGAGTTGGAAGGGACCTTGGAGGTCTTCTAGTCCAACGCCCTGCAAGAAACACTACATCACTTCAGACAAATGGTTATCCAATCTCTTCTTTAAAACTTTGAATATTGGAGCATTCATAACCTCTGGAGGCAAGTTGTTCCACCAATTAATTGTACTAACTGTCAGGAAATTCCTCCTTAGTTCTAGGTTGCTTCCTTCCTTGATTGGTTTCCACCCAGTGCTTCTTGTCCTGCCCTCAGGTGCTTTGGAGAAATCCCTCCTTCCTACTTTCCTTCCTTCCTTTAAAAACTAAATTAAGTGTGTCCTAGGATAATATGCATCCTAGGATAATGTTGATTATCTGGGTCATGATTCAATCTGGATCAGACACTGAGAACAGAGGGTTAATTTCCCAAGCTTTCAGACTTGGAAGTCGATCTTCAAGGAATTTGTCTCTACTGAAATATGTGTCTTGGGTTATACTATGTGTGGTGTTTATGTGGTGCTTTCCTATTGTTTGGTTGGTGTGGTGATTGCCGGCAATTGGCTGTTGTTTCCTTGTGCTGCCAAACCCTCAGCTTTTAAGTATCTGATGTGTGTGTGTGTGTGTATTTGTTTGTTTGTTTGTATGTTTATTTAGTGTATGGCATGTGTTAGCCAGGGATCAATGAGGTAGCTGCCTGCCTCTGAATTTTTTTCTGGTGGTGTTATTTTTACCTGAATGCCGGTAGGCAATCGGAGGAGGCTCCTTACTTGTCCCTCTGCAGTTTATTCACTCACAGCTGCCAAGCTGCCGACCTCAGTGGTGTGCAGGCCCAGTGTCTTATCATGTGAGCCACCGCAGCCCTGTATACATACATATATACACATACACATAACCCAACAGGTTGCAGGTTGTCTAGTGGATGGATGTGTGTGTCTGTGTGTCCGTGTGTACACCAGAGATGGTATTCAGCCAGTTCAGACCAGTTCTGGTGTATTGGTAGCAGAAATTTTGACCAGTTTGGAGAACCAGCAAATACCACCTCTGACTGGCCCTGTCCACCCACCTCCACTCTCTCCCATCCTATATTCCATTGTTTTTTAGCTCAGCTGATTCATGTGGCAGAGTAGATTGCGGTGCCTCAGCTGAGCTAAAAAACAGCTCACCTCACTGAGGGCAAACTTTGAGTTCTGCATGTGCGTGAAGTGATCTTTGAGTGCAGCACATGTGCAAAGCGAAGCACACAGAACTGGTAGCACACAATTTGGAATCCCACCACTGGTGTACACACACACACACATCCATCCACTAGACGACCCCATAACCTGTTGGGACATTGTTTCATTGATATTTTATTGCCTAAAGAGAGAAGCAAAATGACAGCAGATGAGCAAAAAGCATAGTGGGAACAGAAGTGACTTCCAACTTCCTGCCAGGTTTCCCTTTGACTCTCCTTGTGGGAAGCTGGCAGGGAGTAATGGAAATGGCAATCACACTACCACGATGGTGGTGAAGCAGCTACATCTTTGCCAAATTTCAGTCCGGCTGGAAGAATGGGTCCAAATTTTGGACACATTCTTTAAACTAGTCCATTTAAAGCACTTTTGTATTCATGCCCAGTTTCACCCAACCAAAAGTTACAAACAAATGGTGGAGTTTGAGTAATATATAGATTGATTCACTTTAAAAAGGACCATTTTGCTAGTGAAAGGCAACAAATTGGCATGCCGGATGCCTAAATTTCCGTGATTAAGGATGCAAAGAATCTTTTGTGGTTCCCTAAATCTTGTTAGGGGCTAATCACCGGAAATCAACAGGAAGCACACCTGCTGAAGCTTGGTTGATGGTTCTAGAAAAAAAAAATAGGACATCAGTTGCATTATTCTCTTGGAATTCAGTCTGGGCTTGCTGTAACTGACAAAAATCACATTTCTGACTGCAAAATGCAAAAATCCCTGAAACCCTTGAAAATGTTTTGAAAATCATAGATCAAACTCAGTGGGGTTTTTTTAGGCAGTTTGACCACTTGCTCTACTGGCTGAGATGAAAAATGTTGTGTGATATGTAAGCAAGCAGTGAAAGATTAAATTATTTTTCATGGGTTTGTGTGCGTGTGGTCATGTGTGCATGCTACAATTTAAAATTCAAAATCATCAAAATATTCATCAAAGTTAGGGCAATGAGTTAAAGGCGTCACTCTAATTAGTGTATAGGAGAAGTATAGTAAAAGAAAAAAAAAATGAATGGATAGCTGGAAATAGAACAGACAAAGAATGTTATTGAAAATGGTAATAAGATAGGGAAGGATATATAAAGTGAATATGATGTGTAAATTTCATCTGTGTGAAGAGTTTTAACTCGGGATCAAGCAGCTTTCAGAAAAGATTTTTTAAGTTTTGTTATGTTTTTTTGTGTTTTGTATGTTGATAAAAGGCAAAAAAAAATTAATTAGCAAGAAATAATTTGGATGAAAAGGAGAAGTTGGGATAAGATATGAAGTTAAATAGATAAAGTAAATATTGATATTATAATTTAGAATCATTATGTTCTATTGGTTTTCTTCTTTAATTATTACTATTTTATTTTATTTTTTTAGAAAAGAATTTATAAGCTGTTATGCCTTGATTGTCTGTGCACTGTTTTTGTAAAATTAATACAATTTGTTTAAAAAAAAATCATCAAAGTATTCTAATGCTTTTTGAGAATGTTCTACACACTGGAAAAGCTGGATCTTAAAGAAGTGGTGACTGCTTGACTTTTAATGCCATTCACAGAGATTAAACTGGCCAAGGGAGGGAATGAAAATGACAAACAGGTATCAACAGTATTATGAGGACAAAATAGTAACACTAGATGGCCAGACAGAAATAGAATACAAAAGCAAAAACTTATCTGTGGCTTTCCTCCCCTAAATTTAAAGTATATCCATACACTCAGAAATATATTGTATTGTACATGTGCACATATATGCAGCAAGACCCACAAAATAATTTATGTTGTTGCTATTATCTCAGATAAGAATCCATATATGTATGTATGTATACATATACGTATATGTATACGTATACACATACACATACATATAAATATAAATATATGTATACGGATGTGTGTGTGTGGGGGGGGGTATTTGTATTTCCATTGAGGATTGATTTTTGTGCCAGATCAGCACTGATTCTTAGCAACCACATCGATAGAACCACATGAAAATTTGTCTACAACCTAATCCTAGTCTTCTAACTTTATATCTATCACTAATGAAATTGAGTCCATCACCTTCCTTACAGATTAGCAGAGTTGGGAAGGACCTTATGAGTCATCTAGTCCAGCCCCAGCCCATGCAGGAGACCCTACACCATTTCTGGCTAGTGGCAGTCCAATTTCTTCTTGTGATGAAGCTGCCACAATTTCTGAAAGCAAGATGTTCCATTGGTTGATTGTTTTTTCTGTCTGAAAATTTCTCCTTATTTCCAGGTTGAATCTCTCCTTGATCAGTTTCTATCCATTATTCCTTGTCCTGGCCTTCTGGTGCTTTGGAAAATAGCTTGACCCCCCTCCTCTCTGTGGCAGCCCCTCAAATATTGGAAGATTGCTATTATGTCCTATCTGGTCCTTCTTTTCACTAGACTAGCCATGCCCGGTTCCTGTAACCATTCTTCATATGCTTTAGTCTCCAGTCCCCTAATTATCCTGGTTGCTTTTCCCTGCACTCTTTCTAGAGTCTCAACATCTTTTTTATAGTATGACCAGGCCTTGCTGCTGGTCATTGACTTCTTTGTACATGTGTTTCCATATTGATTTTTTTTTTACCCATTTCCTGCAGAAACAGCTGCTAAATCTCACTGTGTCAGATATGGAAAAGCAAGGTCTGCATAGATAGCTTCAGTTTGACTTTTACCCAAAGATGGCTATTTTGTAGCTTGGAATTATATGGTAAGAGATTGCTTCTTCAGGAGGACTTATTGCTTAGAAGTTTTCACTCTGAATATCTTTTGATTATCTTCAGGGGAAATAATAACTTCAAATTAGTTTCCAATTTTGTATGCATTTCTATGCAATTCAGGATTCAGTTTTAGTGACAGGATAACATTGACTGCTGGCAGTGCTTGATAAACACTGGTGCAAATGTAGACTCTTAATTTGCAAGCAATGATGATAAATAGGGCTGTTTGTGGGATTTGAATTTGTGAATTTTCTTGGCTAATGCATGATTTGAATTTAAGGTATCTGTTGGATGCACAGTTCTCAGCTAAATGGGAAAAAAGTGATATTATACCGATTGATGAAAAATGCATTTAGAAATGCATTAAAAATACATATTTAAATTTGATTTAAAAATAAATAAATCTTCAGGCTAGAAAGATATGGAACACACTAAATAGCAATCACAGTCCCTGAAATTGTAGCACAACCTCTAGCTGATTTTGATTGACTTTGAGGTGCAAGATCATGTAGGAAGTTCTGAATTTCCTGGAAAACTAGGAAGTGAATCTCTGTAGAGATTCTCAGTCATCCCAGTCATGGTTGTACCAAAGATGCTTTTTCAGGAGGCAATTGGACTTTCTTATTTTTCCAGATTTCCAGGGGAAAAATTGCAGACTACAGAAACTGGGAGTACTACTCAGGTGACCCTGAGGATAAACCTCCAAGTGCTTCAACGACCCTCTAAAAGGATGCAAATGACCAGCTGTCTGCATGGAATATAAATCCTTCCATTCCTCACTATTCTGTCAGAGCCAAAGAAGAAGCTTCTTGGATGAGAAGCGAAACATCTCCAAAAGAAAAAAAAACACAAGAATATCCAGTTGCTTCCTGAAAAAGCACCTTTGGGATAGAAAGTTGAACAATAACCCAGAAGATGACAATGGTCACTTCCATAATGCTGCCTGGACTTTACACAGATTCACATGTGATCTCCAGGACTACAAGATAATTCAAAGTTGACTTTAACAGTACAGAATGCAACAATGTCAGTCTTCTATTGATGTGTTTTCCATTAATTCTCTACTGTGGAAAGAGACAGCAGTCAGCTGAGCCTGTAGTCTAAACTGGATGATTCTTATTATTCTTGGGATTTAATGTGACAGAAAAATCAGATTTAAATCTAGACCTATTTTGTACTGATACAAAATGAAGAAGGCATGTGAGATTTGTCCTCCTCCATATGAGGGATTGTTGGGTAGCAGATAGTTTTATAAAGGGGAAGGAATGGGCAAAGAAAGAGAAACACTAAGTTTATGACTGTAATTCTTTCTAAGAAACTATTTTTTGGGTTGGTGCTTGAATGAAACAATAGTACAACCACTAGCTTCATTTAGGAAATAATTTTCTGATAAAGGTAAAGATATCCCTGTCAATCATGCCCAACTCTAGGGCATGGTCCTTATTTCTGTTTCTTGTCTGAGGGAGCCAGCATTGTCTAAAGAAATTTCCATAGTCATGTAGCCAGAAGAACTATACAAAGGTGCATGGAATGCTGTTACCCTCCCACTGAAGTGGTACCTATTAATCTATTTGCATTTGCATGCTTTCAAACTGCTAGGTGGGCAGGAGTTAGAGCAAATAATGGGAGCTCACCCCATTGTACAAAGCTTAGGTCTGCAACTTGAGCTATCAGCTGTCTGCTGACAAGCTCAGTCTCTTTAACCACTGAGCCATCAACAACCCCTAATTTGCTGATAGGAAAATCTAATTTACTTAGGTTTGCCTGCAACTTAGCACTGTGTTTTCCTCCATTATGGAAAGAGAAGTACCTGGACTGTGAGGGGAAGGAAGTGAAGAATGTCCTGTATAATAAACAGGACAGAGGGACAGTTTGGTGTAGCAGTTAAGGCAGACAAATCAAACTCAAGGCCTGCGAGCCATACCTAGCTCGTGATTTGTTAGATCTGGCCTGGAAATGGTGAGGGGCTGGCTCCTACCACCTCAGCCCTGGCCCACCCCAACCTGGCTGAGTACTCCCTGGGTGCACACATAGGAAGCTTTGTCAAGCTGGCCACACTCAACTTTACATGCCCACCCAGCCGTGCCCACCTGGCCGCTGTTAGTCATCACAGTCTTACATGCAACTGGCCCTTTGAGAGCAACTAGAATGCTGATGCAGCCCTCCATGAAATTGAGTTTGACACCCCTGGGTTAAGGCTAGAAACAAAGATATTCGGTTCTGATCCCACCATATGCACGAAGCTAGCTAGGTGACTTTGGGCCAGTCATTCTATTTCTCTGCCCTAGATAGCAGACAATGGCAAACCACTTCTGAAATCTTAGCAAGAAAAACTTCAAGGACTAGTCCAAGTAGTCTCCAGGAGTCATCTTTTACTTGAAGGGACATATACAATAAGAATCAGGTTAAATAAAGGCATAAAAAATAAGCCCTTGAGAAAAAGAAAAGAAAAAAAAAGTGCAGTGCCCCTCTGCTCTCTGTATACCCATTCTCCCCAATTTTCAGGGGGTCTGTTGGTGCAGCAAATAAGGACTTGCAAAGATGAATTCCATAAACATATTTAAGTACACAATGTTACAAATCACTCTGGCTAGACTTTCCACATTATTCAGAAAAGCTGGTGAGGACACAGTCATGTTAGGGTTCTCTTTATCCTCTGAAAGATGGATTTCTCTTTTTCTTAATACTTGGAAGGGTTTCTGTAGAATGTACAAAAGGGCCCTACAGTTATAGTTAAAAGACAGGCTTTACAAAATTTCCAAGAACAATTCAGACTCCTGGCTTTTTCACACTGTTGCCTCATGCTCTAATGTATTGAATTGTCAGCTTCGAGTAGCAGGATTATGTTCCCAAGCTTGGCTGACTTTCCTGCATTTTCAGAGCTTTATAGAGCTTTGAATTATATATCCTGCATGAATTCTGGTGCGCAACGGAAGACTGGATTAGGAATTGTGAGGAATGGGCATAGGGACAGTGAGTAGAATATTACTCAACTCATTATGGACTGATTATCTAAGAGTATTTGTAGCATATTCAAAAGGCTATTATTCGTCAGACCACATAGAAAGAAGCAGGAATCCATTTAAGAGTCTACCTGCATAATGCCAATGCCTGCAATCATACTGTATTGTTCAAATGAGGGAGAATATTTGCAGCTCAGGTTTGAAATGATGGGTCCTTGATGTTTTCTGAGCTTGGTTGTTTTCTGGCAAGATGTTTCATTACCCATCCTAGGTAGCACTGAAGATGTTACCTAGTTTGGGTAAAGAAACGTCTGCAAGGAAACAACCAAGTTCAGAAAACATCAAGGATAGTGGTGGGATTCAACCATTGTCACAATCGGTTTGATGAACACGTGCTTCTCAGTGTTTGAAAACTGCCCAGTTTCAGTTCTAATACTTACCTTCTACTGCAGCCCTGGTGACTAAAACAGCAACTTGCAGCAATCCACTGTGCTGGGCGAATCAGCTGAGCTGCAAAACACGGAAACAAAAGGACAAACTAGGGCAGGGACAGGTGGGCAGGGCCAACTGATTGCTGGAACTACTAGTTCACCTGAACCTGTCTGACTCCAACCCCTGATCAAAGACCCCTCATACTATCCATCTTATTCACACATTCGGTTTCAAGAAAGCACCACCTTTGGAGACCATCAATCCAAGGCCAATCAAGGAGAAGGTGACTCTCTCATCCCTCCACCTGCACGCACTATTCTTGTGATTTGTTATACTTCTGCTCCTTAGTTGCATGATGTCAAGAAAAGGCTTTTAATTTCTGTAGAAGGAAGCCATAATATGGAAAGAAAAAGGTTTCTGATACATTGCATTAGTCAGCTGAAAAAAAAATTGAGGCTGGGAAAAGAAAAGCCAGTTGCAACAGTGGCTGTAAACTGACCTTCCTTTTGTAGTTCCCTTGGACTCTTTCCATTACTATGTGCAGGTCAGAAGTTCAATCTGCTTTTATTTTATTGGTGAAGAGAGCAATCATTCTTAAGTCGCTTGCTGCTAGAATACAACATATCACCCAACCTGCAGATATGTAATGTCTTCTCTCTCTGTGTGTCTCTCTGATTCTCTCTCTCTCCCTCTCTCCCTTCCCTCCCTCTCTCCCTCTCCCTCTCCCTCTCTCTCTCCCTCTCCCTCCCCATCTCCTTCTCACTTTCCATGTATTATTTTGCTGAGAAACTCTTGCAAAGCCCACTTGTGTTTCTAGATGGAGCAGGTGATACTACATGAATTGGCATTTCCACTGAAACCTTTTTGCTGGTTGTTGTGAATGCGTAAGGTTTAATAAAGTTATTTTGAGCTTGGAGTCAAGTGCAGGGTTTTGGCCCTGCACTTCTGATTGGCTGTTAAATGGCAGAATCTGATTGGCCATTAACGGAGCCTTCGTATTGGTTAATGGAGCTAGCGCTCCTGGGTTATTATTAGTTAAATAGATATTGGGTTGCCTATATAAAGAGGGCTTTAGCTGCCCTTGTTTTTGAGCAGTCACCATGTAAATAAAGAGTTGAAGTTCACTGTTCCAGAGGCTCATCTCCATTCTTTCTTGCCCATTCTCCAACTTAACACTGGCGACGAGGATGGGATGTGGAGACGTCAGAGCTGACTGAACTAGGAAGAAACATCGAGCACGTGGCTGACAACGCTACACAATGGAACCATGTCCGGCGGCGTCATACCACCCGCTCCATTAGATCCAGAGAAAGAGGACTGGGAGTCCTACATAGATCGTTTCCAAATGTTTTTGGAAACTAACAATTTGAAGGATGCCACAGCTGGGAAGAAATGGGCGGTATTCCTAACTCATTGTGGTCCAACCGTATTTAAGATGGCTAAAGCACTAGCCAAACCTGCAGAAGTGAAGGCGATGGACTGGGACGTCCTCGAACCCCTACTGAGAGCTCATTATGCACCGACCGTGCCCACGCTCATGATGCGGCATGAGTACTATCAGAGAAACCAGCGAAAAGGCGAAAGCGTCACTGACTTCATAGCTGACCTCCAGAACTGGGAGGCCTCTGCGGATTCGCCGATTTAGAAGAGGCACTGAGAGATCGAATTGTTCTGGGGTTAGATGCACCAGGCGTGCAGAGAAAGCTGATGGCAAAGGGCAACATCAGCCTTGCCGATGCCATCGCCGATGCTACTGCAGCAGAAGCAACCAGGAAGTCGGCTGCACAACTTCGACGCAACCGCGCTCCGGTCCACCAACCGACAGGTGAAATTTTATCCAAGTCAGAAGGCCGGCTTTCAATGGCCCACCACGAGGACCTCTCTTCGTCGTCAGACAGCGACGAAGAAGAGGTCCATCGACTGCGGTCCGACCGGGACCCCTACCCAAAGTCCCTACACCCTTGCACTGGCTGTGGAGCTAACCATGCCAGGTCCGAATGCAAATTCCGCGATGCGCTCTGCCATGAGTGTAGAAAAAGAGGCCATATCGGACGGGTCTGCCGAAGTTTCCAAGTACCCGGCCAGGCCTCAAAAGGGGCTAATTATCGCCAATCGACAGGAAACTGTCCTGTAAGACGAGAACCAGTAAACCACTCCTACAGAAACTGAGTTTCAAATCGCCCCATGAAGCGAGAAGAGGCTCATCATACTATCACTATCGGTCACGCCTCTGCCTTAGACGCCAAGAAAATCCAAATTACTGTGGTCATCGAGAACCGGCCCTGCCAAATGGAAGTCGACTCGGGATCGTCCCTCTCGATGGTGTCCTGGAAGACCCTCAAGCAACTCATTCCCACTATCCAGCGCCAAGACCTCCGTTATCAAAGACTTATCCTTAAGGACTATCAAGGGAATCGAATCCCTGTCGTCGGTTCCAGTCGAGTCAGAGTCTCATTCAAGAATCGCACAGCATACTTACCGCTAACTGTGATCGACAAAGACCGACCTAGCCTGATTGGCCTTCAATGGTTTGCGCCACTTGGCATTGAAGTGGCAGGCATAAACCGGGTCAGCGGAAGTGACTGGTAGGAGGACCTCGTCCACGAATTCAGGGACATCTTCGCAGAAAAATTAGGCGAGTACAAGGGGACCCCAATATTGTTCAGCCTAAATCCAAAGATAGCTCCCATCCGCCTTAAGCCCCGTCGAGTTCCGTTTGCCTTAAAGTCGAAAATCGACGAACAGCTCGATAAATTGAAAGCTCAGGGGGTGCTAGAACCTACCGATCACTCTCCCTGGGAAACCCCAATCGTAACGCCAATTAAGCCGGATGGGTCAATTCGAATTTGTGGGGACTACCGGGCCACTCTGAACCACGCCCTATAGCAAAATGCTTATCCGGTGCCAGTGGTGCAGCATCTCCTTCATTCCCTGGGGGGCGGAAAAGTCTTCGCTAAATTAGACTTAGCTCAGGAATATCAGCAACTACCTATTGATGAAAAGACGGCACAGGCACAAACGATAGTGACGCACCAAGGTGCCTTTAAATGTACCCGGCTCCAATTCAGAGTCAGTGTAGCCCCGGTAATTTTTCAAAGCCTTATGGAGAGGTTACTACAAGGGATTAAAGGCGTAGTCCCATACTTTGACGATGTATTAATTGCTGCACCAACAAAGAAAATATTACGAGATCATTTAAAATTAGTCCTACAAAAATTTCAAAACGCCGGTCTTAAAGTGAAAAAGAACAAGTGTAAATTGTGTACCGATCGTGTCAAGTTTTTAGGGTACCTAATTGACAGTCAGGGTATTCACCCTACCGACAGTAAACTGAGAGCAATAAAAAACGCTCCCAGGCCTCGAAACAAGGCTGATCTCCAGGCGTTCTAAGGCCTTATCAACTTCTATAATGTATTTCTACCACACAAAGCAACTGTCGCTGAGCCGTTACATCGTTTGCTAGATAAAAAAGCAATTTGGTTATGGGGTCATAAAGAAGAACAGGCATTTTGTAATGTTAAAAAACTACTGACTTCTGACGCTGTATTCATGCAGTACAATGAGACTTTGCCGTTAAATATCACATGTGATGCTTCGCCTTTTGGAGTAGGCACAATTTTGAGCCATGTACTGCCTAATGGTAACGAAGCCCCTGTTGCATATTTTTCCAACACTTTCAAAAACTGAGCGTAATTATAGCCAGATCGATAAAGAAGCCCTCGCAATTGTATCAGCCGTTAAGAGATTTCACGAATATGTGTATGGCCGGGCTTTTACTATCGTGACTGACCACAAACCGTTACTGGGGATAATAGCCGGAGATAAGCCGACGCCTTACATATTATCCCCCAGGATGACTCGCTGGTCAGAATTCTTGGCTGCTTATAATTATCGGCTGCAATACCACCCGGGGAAAGCCATTCCCCAAGCCGATGCATTGAGCCGAGCACCACTACCAGAGACTCTTGATGATACCGCTTCAACGGTAACCACGTTACAGATTGAAACACTACACGCGCCGCCATTAACCGCCTGAGATATCGCAAGAGAAACCAGACGTGATCCCACCTTAGCGCGAGTCCTGAGCTGGGTAGAACGCGGATGGCCATTGGACCAGCTATCAGATGACTTCACACCATTCAAGACGCGACAAACAGAGTTGTTTTCTCAAAAAGGCTGTGTCATCTGGGGTGATAGAGTTGTTATCCCAGAACGACTCCAAAAAGCAGTACTCAGGACCTTGCACGATGGCCATCCCGGTATTGTGTGAATGAAAGCCCTCGCGCGAAGCTACACATGGTGGCCTGGCATCGACAAGCAAATCGAGAATTGGGTTGAAGCTTGTCATAGATGCCAGGAAGTGAGCAATGCCCCACCAAAAGCCATTCCGACCGAGTGGGAAACGCCACGGGGACCCTGGTCTCGTATTCACCTGGACTTTGCAGGGCTGACCAAAGGCTACACCTTTCTTCTAACTGTCGACGCCTACTCGAATTGGCTCAAGATTCACCGCATGATGAACACGACCACCGAAGCAGTCATCAAAAGATTGGAAAGACTGTTTGCAAACCATGGACTGCCAGACGTCCTGGTATCTGACAATGGGCCCCAATTTACCGCTCTGTCCTTCGAGAAATACCTGGCTGACCACGGCATCCACCATGTGCTCACCTCGCCTGCGCATCCTGCCACCAATGGAAGGGCTGAGTGCATGGTTCAATTCGTCAAAAAGACTTTGCAGAAATTAGACTACCAATACATCGACAACAAAATCAACCGAATCCTCTTTCTACAACACATCACACCTCACAGCGTCACCAACAAAACTCCCGCCGAATTACTAATGGGACACAGGCTCCGCTCCCACCTTGACCGGTTACACCCAGCTTACGAACTGGAAAAACTACTCGGATCCAGCGGTCGATGCCGTACCTTCCAGGTAGGCGATTGGGTATACGCTAAAAACCTATCAGGTGATCCGCTGTGGGTGGAAGCGACAGTAATACGTGTAACCGGCCCGAGATCCTACATTGTAAAAAACCTTGACGATAAAATTTGGAAACGCCATATCGATCAATTACGATCACGGCTCTGGTCAGGCATTTCTGAACTCCCCTATAACCAAACTGAGGGGGGAAGAGATACAGAAGAAAATGAATTTCAACTAGAAGAAAACCCGTTCGAAGGGAACGATAGCGGAATAGAGACACAGGAACTGGAACCAGAGACAGGAGTAGGTTCACCTCAGGGAGTTATCGAAAATATTGGTGAGGATGAAAACGTGAACTCTGAACCAGAGGAAACCCCTTCGTTAAACAACGATCCACCTCAGCAAGATTGCAGCCAAATGCAAAACGTACAGCGAAAATCAAACAGACTAATAAAGCAACCGTCCTATCTCAAGGACTATGTAACTGCACCCTATAAAAAGAAGCCAGGGGGAAGGGTTGTTGTGAATGCATAAGGTTTAATAAAGTTATTTTGAGCTTGGAGTCAAGTGCAGGGTTTTGGCCCTGCACTTCTGATTGGCTGTTAAATGGCAGAATCTGATTGGCCATTAACGGAGCCTTCGTATTGGTTGATGGAGCTAGCACTCCTGGGTTATTATTGGTTAAATAGATATTGGGTTGCCTATATAAAGAGGGCCTTAGCTGCCCTTGTTTTTGAGCAGTCACCATGTAAATAAAGAGTTGAAGTTCACTGTTCCAGAGGCTCATCTCCATTCTTTCTCGCCCATTCTCCAACTTAACACTGGTGTCAGCCTAGGAGAAAAAAACATAAGCAGAGGAGGCAAGGAAGATTAGCAAGCTGAACTTTTTGTTTATTTATTTGAGGCAATCCAGTTTATAATAGCTTAAATTGTATTGACTGACAGGAACTGAATGACTCCTACAGGAAGTGATGAGTTTGACTCTTTCTATGAACTCCAGCAGATAGTAACCAGCTCTCTTAAATAATTTTACACATCCAATAACCCAATTTATCAGGAATGGCAGGACATTTTCCAGAATCAAAATTGAAGAGATATTTCCAGAATGGAAGGGAGTGTGTGGAATTAATTAGGGAAAAACATGAGAAAATGTTTTTCCAAACTGTTTTCAAACTTTGACAAGGGTCACTTCAACACTGTACCCTTGAGGATCGAGGTCTGTTTCTCTTTTTTTCCTCCAGGATTTTCTTGTTGATGTTTGTCAGTTTCTTGATGGTCATAGTAAGAAAACACCACAAACACCACAAACACCACAGCAACCGCAACCACAACCACAACCACCATTATTATTATTATTATTATTATTATTATTATTATTATTATTATTATTATTATTATTATTATTATTATTATTATTATTATTATTATTTACCACTACACATCAGGGACCCACTCTCAAACATGTGGAAAACTAAAGATGTAAAGAACAATCAAAGAAAATAATCAAACTAGAAGTTTGGCCATACTTTTCAAATCTAGTATTAGTTTCCTAATACTTCACAAAAAGCACAGGTTAATAGTTTTGAGAAACCCTACTTAATGTTCATTTCATTTATCAAAAGTCCTTTGTCATTTTGGGATGAATATTTTCCCCATGCCACAGAGTTGTGGGATAAGATGAGGGGTAGAATAACATATTTCAATCTGGGAAAAAAAAGAGATATTAATCCAATACCCGCTATCTTTTATTGTTGACAATATAGGTTCGTCATTTTTACTTGCTTCTATTCCAGACCTTTACTGTTCTTCAGAACCTTATTTAGTTCTATATTTAGAACCATGGTGATGCAGTGGTTAGAATGCAGTTCTGCAGGCTACTTCTGCTGACTGCCGGCTGACTACAATTTGGCAATTCAAATCTCACCAGGCTCAAGGTTGATTCAGATTTCCATCCTTCTGAGGTCAGTAAAATTACCCAGATTGTTGTGGGCAATATGATGTCTCTGTAAACTGTTTAGAGAGTGCTGTAAATCACCGTGAAGTGGTCTATAAGTCTAAGTGCTGTTGCTATTTAATCTTGAGAGTCAAGCTAATTGGAATCCAGTGAAGTTGGTTGTGCAGTAAAGACAACAAGTTCATATAATGTTTTCAGTTATTTATATGAAGCCAAGCCTTAAATGTTCCCATACCATCTTCTGATGATAATGAGGAGAAGGAGGAGGAGGAGGATGATAATCTCTAAATTATTATTGCTAATTGTGTTGCAATTCCTTTTTTCCTAAAACATTCAGAAACACTCAGGAAACTCCACTTGGTGCAAAATGACCACATGGTTTTGTGCAGACCCCAGTGCCGATTTGCTTCTGGGTGCAATTCAAGGTGCTGGTTGTCACCTTTAAAGCCCTTCATGGCTTGGGACCAGATTATCTGAGGGAACGTCTCTTGCTGGTCACATCTACCTGACCCATTAGAGTGGGGAGACAGGGAATGCTGTGGATCCCATCCCTGAGGGAGACACACCTGGTGGGACCCAGAAGAAGGGCCTTCTCCATAGTGGCTCCCTCTCTCTGGAACATCATTCCCCTCAGAGATTAGAATGGCTCCCTCTCTAATACTCTTCCAGAAGGCCCTGAAGACCTGGTTCTTCCAACGGATCTGGGGAACCCAGAGTGGGATGGAGCCCATCAAATGG
Organism: Hydrophis major; assembly: GCA_033807585.1. NCBI lineage: Eukaryota > Metazoa > Chordata > Lepidosauria > Squamata > Elapidae > Hydrophis > Hydrophis major. Next base: position 12,524,016 of record CM066332.1, on the reverse strand, counting down.
CTCATTGATTTGCTGTCATCGGGACAGAGGGATGTGAGTTGGAGGTGATTTTTTATATATTTTTTTCCAGATTATGTTCTATTGTACTTTATTAATTTATTTGATTCGTTTTATTAGCTTTTATTGTTTTTGTTTTTGTTTTATTTTAAATATGGTTTTACATTCTGTAAGCCACCTCAAGTCGCCATGGGTGAATAGGTGGCAATATAAATTCATTCATTCAATCAATCAATCAATAAGATAGTTACCAAATCATGAAAAATATAGGTCTGCACCTCCCCTCTTTTTAAAGTTTATTAAGGGTGTCTTTATTGAAGCCCTACACAATTATATGATTTAGCTTCAAGAATTTAATTTAATTGTACCTTATGGGATAAACTCAAATGTCAGAAGCATGTGTGTGTATGTGTGTGTGTGTGTGCGCGCGCGCGTGCGCGCATGTGTGTGTGTATGGTATTCAGCTTTGTTCGGGTATTTTCCCATGTCATTACAGTTGTGCTTTTAAAGTTGTAGCAATGTTTCAGCAGAATCTCATCTGCCATCATCAGGCTTCTGTATTGTATTCATCTGTGAGTCAAACTTTCACAGCTGTTTCAGTTTTAAATTTGATGCTAGCCTACTGCTGTGCCAGAATGTTTTTTTTCTTCATCCTGATTGGTTGGGAGTCTTGGTCTGTGTTTATTGGTCTTGGAGTTTGCTGTGTTCTGCTTGGTTGGTGTTTCTAATATCTTCTGTCTATTTTATAGCTTTTTTTTGTCTTGATTGGCTGGCAACATTGTGTTTCCTGTATTGCAGGCTTTTAGTGCAGCTTGGCTCCTAGTAAATGGACAGCTATCATTTATTATGAAGCTCGGTTTCATCTGGGTGTCTGGTTGGGGTGTGTTTGAACTGGAGGTATCAGGGGGAGTCTGTTTGTGCCCAGGTGTTTGCCTGGCTTGTGGTGTGGAGATTTTTTTGTTTGAGAGTGCAGGCTTCCAGATAATTGAGTCTGGTCTCTTCTATTCATGATTTCAAGTATTTTTTCAATCTCTATGGCTTCTCTGATAATTCTGCAGCTGGGGTTTTCTATAGTGGCTAGGGTTTTGGTGCCATTGAAGTTGATGCTATGACCTGTGGCTTCCATGTGTTGGACTAGCGAGGAAGTATGTTCCAGCTTTTTTACTGCAATTTTGTGTTCATCTAGGTGGGTACTTATTATTCTATTGGTCTGTCCAATGTATGTAGCAGGGCATGATGCACAGGGGACTTCATATATGCCTTGGTTTTCCAGGTCAATTTTATATTTGGGTTTTTTTAGGATGGCTGCTATTTTTCTGTCTGTTTTGAAGGCAGTCTTGATGTGATGCCTGTGTAGTATCTTACTGATTTTGTCTGTAGTACCTCTTATGTAGGGCAGGACAGCTTTTCCATAGGTCTGTTCATCTTCTAGGTCTCCATTATGTCTCAGTGTGTTTTTGTGAATCAAGCCAGTGATTTTGCTTTTTTGGAAGCCATTAGCTGTCAGTACTTTAGTCAGGGTGCATAGTTCAGTCTTTATGTGTGTCTTGTCTGCCAGGCGTTTGGTTCTGGCGTGTTTTGGCTATGGAGTTTATCTATGCTGGATGGTGGTGGGATTGGGTGTTGAGGTTGCGGTTGGTGTGTGTTTTCTTCTGGTATAGGGTGTGTCCTAGTATGCCATCTGTTTTTTTGTAGATTAGTATATCTAGGGATGGTAGTTGTTTGTTTGTTTCCATTTCCATGGTGAATTTGATTTTGGGCTGTGTGCTATTTAGCTGTGTTAGGAAATTGTTTAGGTTTTCTTTTCCATGGGGCCAAATCACCAATGTGTCATCGATGTATCTTTGCCATAGTTTGAGTTTGTGGGTGGCATTGGCTAGGGCTCTGGATTCGAATTCTTCCATGAACAGATTTGCAATGACGGGTGACAGTAGTGATCCCATATGAGCTCCTTCAATTTGCTTGTATCTTTGTCCTTTGTATATGAAATATGTGTTGGTTAAGCAGTGTTCTGTTAGTTCCATGAGGTGTTTGGGTGGTTGGTATTTATTTTTGATGATTCCAAGGGTTTCTTTTATCAGGACTTGAGTGAATAGTGATTCTCTTTGAAAGAATTGAGACAAGTTGGCAAACAAGGGAATTCTTCCAATGTAGTTGCTAACTTCAGACTTGGTAGCACAGGAGAATATTGTTAGTGAATATAGTCAAAAGTTCCTTTCAAGACCAGCATTTCAAAAACAAAAACAAAAACAAAGCATCTATAATTCAAGAAAAGTGATATTCAGAGAAGAACATTGAAATCCTTGTGACTTTTCATAGGAGCTGACAGGAGGGTTTGATGTAAAAAAAAATCTGATATTTATATCTTTGAATGCTGATTCCTTTTCGCTGGACAAACATGTCACACAGATATTGCATCTTCATTTCGATTATTCATAAAAGATCCTTATCCTTTAAAAATTGACTAGAATATAAAGTGAGTGGATTGTTGCCGGTGAAAACATGAAGCCAAGTCACTGTTTTGAGAAGCGAAATACTGTATTGTAGGAATGATGAAAATTATAGTTCAACGTTTTTGGAGATTATTAGGTGAGGAAATCCTTCTTTACTTTTCAGGAGACATACAAATGAGTTTTTTTTGTTTGTTTGCCAATACAATGATAATTAACCTGAGTTTACATATCAACACTAAGCCAATATTTGTTAACTGTGTCTATTAAATGAATCTCAATAGTTTGGGTTTGCGTGGAATGATAAGTTAGGAAGCCATGGTTGAACATAGAACATAAAATAATAGCGTTATAAGGGACCTCAAGGACTTCAAATCATATCCCCTGATTGAGCAGGAAACCCTATATCATTTCAGAAAAATGGTTGTCCGGTCTCTTTTTGAAAACCTTTAGTGATGAAGCACCCACAACTTCTGAAGGCAAGCCATTCCACTGGTTAATTATTCTCACTGTTAAGAAATTTCTCCTTAGTTCTAGGTTGCTTTTCTCCTTGATTAATTTCCAACCAAATGTTTCTTCTCCTGACTTTTGGTGCCTTGGAAAATAGTTTCACCCCGTCATCTTTGTAGGAGCCCATCAAATGTTGGAACACTACTGTCATGTTGTTGTTTGTACATTTCAGCCTTTAAGATTCTCTGAGATTAGGTTGTGATTCATGCAATCTTTTCAGCCAAATCTACCCAATCCAGTTAGTTTAAGAATGAGCCAGAAACAATACAGGGTGATCCCTAAAAATAGGACACGTGAATTGTATTTCATCCAATTTAGCTCCCATCTGGAGCCATTAATCTGCTAGATGTCCTTGTCAATTAATCTAATCCTATTTTCCCACTTTTCCTATGTGGACAATAAGGCCATTAGGGCTAATTGAATTCTTATACAAATCCTGGAGACAATGCGAATTATGTGGAATGCACAAAACAAGTAGGCCTCCTTGGCAACCATTATAGGTCTCTTTCAAATCCATTTACTTGGTGGCTTTCTTTATTTGTGTCAGATGCATCACAATTAAAATAAAGTGTACTATAAAAAAAAAAAACCCTCCCTTTTTACAATCCTGTAATTCGGGGTAGAATTGGGACAACTGGATGAAACAGCGTTTCCTGGCCGGATGCCTTTTCTGACACCACATGGAGTCCATAGCAATTTTTTTTTTTCCTTTTGCTCCCTAGGAGAGAAATAATTGCTGCTACCTAGGATTGAACTCAACCTTCCAAGTAGGTGACGAGTGTCTTCATCACTAGGTCACTCCACTTCTCTTAAAACAAATATATATCATAAAATATAATTTAAAACATGTACAAGTTAAACATATCTTGCCCAGAGCATTAATTGTATTCTGTCATGCTCCCATGAGGTCCTCACTGATCAAGACACAATCTTCCATGTATTTCTGTTGGGAAGCCCATGCATGAATGTTGTGGCCCCCAACATCAAAATCAAGCTTAAATTTGAAGAGGTTTCATTAATATGTTTTTCTTTATTAATTTCAAATATTATATTGTATCATGTTTTCTAACTGCTCAGTGTTCAAACTAGTTTGGTATTGATACTCATATATCAAAACCAGGCCTGAATTTAACTCCACAGGAAGTCTACACTACTTCCATTGACATTGATTACAAGAGAATTTTGCAAGTCTGATTATCCTGTGTCTTCTCTTTCTTATACTCCAATGAAATAGGAAGACTTCTGCTTGCATCTTTTCCAAATATTATCTTAATCTTGAATGTTGAAAATTGTTTTATCCCTTTTTCATAAGTAATGAAGCCTGCATCTGTGTTAAATTAATTTTCTTTACCCTCTACAATGTCTCTTTTAATGTAGACATGCTTTCTCAATTTGCTTTTGATAAGGTATACAAGTCATTTTGGTCAGTGACTATTTTGAAGGAAAGTAAAGTTGGGTCCAGAATGATCAGAAGTTACCTTTGATGGATACAAGCATTCCAAGTTGTTTAGATAACTAGCTGTAAAAAAAATTTCAGCCTTATCATTGGGCAAAGGGAAGATCTTAAGAAATCAAAACTGGTGTAAAATTAGTAATCTTCACCTTTATATTTATATTGTACTATTAGGACTTGGAGATGTTTTCTTTTATCCTGAAAATTTCTGCCTTTGTTGCCATGCTGCCATTATTTGCCTTGAGTACTGTATACCACATAATTTGAAGAAAGAGAATCATATAGAATGGATACTGAAGACCTATAACCAGTATGAGAAAAGCTCTGTATCATGTTTTGGTTTTCTGAAGGATGCATCAGTATTGGTGAAGCACTTAAGGGTTACTTCAGCTTCTAATTGACCACATATTCAGTTTCAGCTGATCACAACCAAATGGGAGATAGAAGTGTGATGTGGTTGCAAAAAAGACAGAAGCATGATGTATAAGCCACTGGAAGTAACAGTTCTTATCTCCACAGGATTAGAAATGGATTCCTCTAAAGAGAAAGTGAAAAAGTTGAACACATTTAGACTGGAAAAGACAGAGGAGGGATAAAACAAAGGATATCTGTTTTCATGGCTGAGTGGATGGATAGAGATGATGGATGGATAGACAGATGAATGGATGGATAGAGATGAAAGGTAGATATAGAGATGATAGATAGATAATTTCAAATAAGAGTAAAGAAGACAGATGATGGCCTCCTCTTCACTGGATTTGTTCAAGCAAAGCTTGGTAGCTCACTGAGACTTCATTTTGGATTCCTGCCTTAATTAGTGGCTCGGACTTCATGTCTTCAGTGATCTATCCCAGTTCTATGATCCCTTGATCCTAATTTTGGAATCCAGAACTGAACAAGCTTGAGAAGTTATAACTGTGGCTAGATCCAAAACCAACCCTTTATAATGGTGAGAAAAAAACAACAGGGCTCAGCAGTAATTTTCTATTGGTTAGAAATTTCTTATAATTAATAGAGGGCTATTCATCTATAATTTATATGATTATTGTTAAGTCCGCGTGGAAGGAAGCCAGGAGTCGGTGACTTTGTATCAAGCTCTTTTATTTCAGTCAGGAACCGAACTGGGGCAAAGAAAAACTTTGCGGCTTTTTATTTCCAAGCCGCGGCAGCCACAGCCAATGGCACCGCTTTGAATCTCCCGCGATTCGAATCTACCAATCGCGGGAGGTTCTCAGCGAGCCAATCGGCGCGGCTCACCTAGCCAATCCGATCGCCCCGCACTTTGGCCAATCAAAGCGCAGGGATCTCAAGAATTCAAATGAAGGTACAGAACACCTCTCCCCTCTTGGTTCAGTCCTACGTAGTGTACTCCCGCAGGTAGGCAGGGCTCCGTCTTTGCCTACTGGACCTGCGCAGGTCAGTCGTAGGTTGGATCCCGGCCGGTTCGGTCAGGGTCTCTGTTTCTCCAGACTCTGTCGTGGGAACCGCCTGGTCTGGCTGGCTGGGCCGCTCTCCGCAGCTCCCTTCTGGGCTACCCGGGTTGGTTGAGCTGCGGGTTTCCCTGCTCCCGCTTGGTCTTCCCGGGTTGGTTGAGCTGGCCTGGCTGTCTCTTCCTGGCAAGGTTTCGTGCTGGCTGCTTGCAGTTGAGTATGGCTGGTTGCTTTTTTCTGGGTTTTGGTTCCCGGGATATCCCCTCCCCTCTTGGTTTGTGTTGAGGGGGTTGGTTTTGTTTCGTTGCATGTCGGTGGTGTCTTGTGTGGTCGTCCTCAATCTTAACTGATCAATGTGGCGTTTCCACGCTCGTCCGCCGGTTGTTTGTAGTGAGTACGAGTGTGGGCCTGTTAGCTGTGTTATGATTGCTGGTACCCATAATGGGTCTCCAGTTAGGTTCTTCGCGCAGACAGCGTCGCCTGGTGCGAAGATTTGGTGTTTGCTGGTGGAGTCTGGAGGTTTCTCTGGGTTGTAAGTGGGGTGTAGTCTATCGAGTGGGGACCTTATTTTCCTCCCCATTAGCAGTTCTGCCGGGCTTTTATTTGTTGTGGTGTTCGGGGTTATGTGCTGTATGAAAAGTAATTTATTTATTTTGTCCTGGATCTCCCCGTGGTCTATTTTCTGGATGTCTTTTTTTTTTTTTTTTTGTGAATTGAACCATCCGTTCCGCCCTACCATTCACCGCCGGATGCCCCGGGTCTGTCAGTGCGTGTTGTATGCCCCTTTCCGCAAGGAATTTTTCAAATTCTAACGAGGTGAATTGGGGCCCGTTGTCGGAGACGAGGACGTCTGGGAGGCCGTGTGTTGCGAAGAGTTTGCAGAGTTCTTTGGTCACGGCCTCCGTGGTGGTTGTTCTCATGTTGCTTACCTCCAGCCAGTTGGAGTAAGCATCTATGGTTATTAAGAAAGTGTGTCCTTTTGTGGGCCCGGCGAAATCTATGTGGATCCTACACCACAGTCCCCTGGGGGTTTCCCACTCTAGGATGGGTGCTGTGGGTGGGCTTGGTCTAGTTTCCTGGCATCGTTGACACCTTGCTACCCAGGCCTCGATCTGTTTGTCCATCACTGGCCACCAAGCGTAACTTCTGGCCAGGGCTTTTGTTCTAACGATGCCCGGATGCCCCTCGTGTAACAGTTCCAAAACCTTCCCTTGTAGTTTTTCCAGGATGACCACCCTGTCCCCCCATAGTATACACCCTTTTAGTAATGAGAGTTCCGTTTGCTGGTTCCAGAATGTCCTGAAGGACTCGTCGTTGTCCTTTTCCGGCCACCCTTTCTCTACCCAATGCAAAACCTGCGCCAGACGTTTGTCTTTATTAGTTTCTCGGGCAATGTCTGATGCGGTTATGGGTAGGTTGGGTAGAGTCTCTATGCTGAGGGTGGTCGTCGTGGGTGCTGGGTCAGTGTCTGGTTCGGGTAACGGTGAGTGGCTTAAGGCATCCGCATGTGAAATAGTCTTACCGGGTCGGTGTGTGAGCCCGTAGTTGTAGGCGACCAGAAAGTCAGACCACCTTGTCATTCTGGGAGACAGAATGTTCGGGGTGGCCCTGTTCCCTGCGAGTATTCCCAGCAGCGGTTTGTGGTCAGTGATGATGGTAAACGTCCGGCTGTAGAGGTACTCGTGAAACCTTTTTACTGCGGCGACGATAGCCAAAGCCTCTTTGTCCAGCTGGCTGTAGTTCCTCTCCAGTTTAGTGAGGGTTCTTGAAAAGAACGCAATGGGTGCTTCCTTTCCATCGGGGAGAGTGTGGCTGAGGACAGTGCTGACACCAAAGGGTGAGGCGTCACATGTGATGGCTATTGGTAGGGTCTCATTGTACTGGATGAGGACGACATCCGAAGTAAGCAGGTCCTTGGTTTTCCTGAAGGCAGCTTCCTCGCATTTCCCCCAAGTCCAGGTTCAAAAGCCTATGCAAAGGCTCCGCCGCGATCGCCTTTTGGGGCAGGAAGACATTATAAAAGTTAAGTAGCCCCAGAAACGCCTTCAGTTCTGTTTTTGACCTGGGTGTGGGGGCTTCCTTGATGGCTTTAATTTTTTTGTCAGTGGGGTGAATGCCGTGTCGGTCTAGGAGGTATCCTAGGAATTCGACCCACTCTGTGTATAGGTGGCATTTTTCCCTCTTCACTTTAAGCCCGGTTTCTTTGAATCTCGTTAGCACCTCCCTTAGGCGACTCTCTAGTTCAGCCTGGTTGGTTGCTGATACTAGTACATCGTTGAAGTATGGTACCATCCCCTTGATGCCTTGTAAGAGTCTTTCCATGAGGCTCTGGAAAATTCCAGGCACCACGCTGACTCCAAATTGGAGGCGGTTGCATCTAAAGGCTCCCCGGTGGGTGACTATGGTTTGCGCCTTTGCAGTTTCCTCGTCGACCGGCAGTTGCTGGTATGCTTGGGCCAGGTCGAGTTTCGCGAAAACTTTGCCCCCACCCAGTGAGTGTAGGAGATGCTGCACTACGGGGACGGGGTAAGCGCTTTACTGCAAGGCGCCATTTAGGGTGGCCTTATAGTCCCCGCAGATTCTCACTGACCCATCAGGCTTGATTGGGGTGACAATGGGGGTCTCCCACCGGGTGTGGTCTATGGGTTGTAAGACCCCTTGCTTGATGAGCTTGTCAATTTGCTCGTCGATTTTCGGTTTGAGTGCGAAGGGTACCCGCCTTGGTTTTTGGCATTTCGGGGGAATGTTTGGGTCTAGGCTGAAGGATATAGGGGGCCCTCGGTACTTGCCTAGGGTGTCGTCGAACACTTCTTGGAAGTCCCAGGCCAGTTGCTGCTCCTAGTCGGCTTCGGCGATGTGGTCGATGCCCGTGACTGCGATGCCTAACGGTGCGAACCATTGAAGTCCCAGCAGGCTAGGTCAGTCTCGATCAACGATGGTCAGGGGAAGTCTTTCGGTGTGCCCCTTGTATGTCACTGTGAATTTTTCTGTTCCAACTACAGGGATGCGGTTTCCCTGGTAGTCTTTGAGGATTAGTCTCTGGTTTTCTAGTTCCCTCCTCTGGATGATAGGCACCAAGCATTTAATTTCTTGCTATGCTACCATTGAGAGGTAGGACCTGGAGTCCACCTCCATTTTACAGGGTTCGCCTTCGATGCCTACCTCCACGTAGACCTTTCTGGTGTCTGTGGTAGTTGCGTGGCCGATGGTGACCGTCTGATGTGTCTCTTCTCTCCACCAGCTCTCGTCCCCTCGTTGGGCTCATCCGTTCCATTCCCAACGGTTGTCTGCTGGGCGGTCTCTGGTCCTGGGGGGTGGGCTCTCTCATTTCCGCTCATTCGGGTCCCATCGTCTGGGGCTGTGGGTTTTCTTGAGGTGGCAGACACGGGCTATGTGGCCTTTTTTGTCGAAGTGCCGGCAAACGGAGTTGAAGAACCGGCATTCGGATCTGGGGTGGTCGCCTCCACAACCGGCACACGCAGTCCTCGACTTACGGCTCCGCCGGCTGCGTTGGTCGCGGCCTGCCTGGAGACGGTGGATGTCTTCCTCCTCGTCTGACGTGCCCGAGGTGGAGTGGAGTTCGCCCTGGTGGGTAGTAGTTTCAGGTTGGGTCTCAGTCAACCTTGCAGGGTTGTTGTTTGCGGTGCAGTCCCCGGCGTTTGGTCTCCGCATGCGGTCTGCTGATTGTCGGGTTGCTTCGGCTGCTGCGGCTTCGGAGATGGCATCGGCGAGGGCGATGTTGCCCTTAGCCATCAACCGACTTTGGAGAATGGGGTCCCAAAGGCCGAGCACGTTTCAGTCCCGCAGGGCCTCGTTCATATTGGAGAACTCGCATAGTCCTCCAAGGTGCCGCAGCTCTGCAACGAAATCACTGAAACTCTCGCCCGACTGCTGGTCCCGCCAATAAAATTCGTGTCGTTGGATGAGAATGGGTACGGCTGGAGCGTAGTGTTTCCGGAGTAATGGCTTGAGGTCCGCCCAATCCATCGCGGTAACATTAGCGGGCTTGGTTAGCACTTTTGCCATCTTAAACACTGTGGGCCCGCAGTGCGTTAGGAACATGGCTCATTTCTTCGGTCCCGTGGCATCCTTCAGATTGTTGCATTAGAGGAACATGTGGAATCTGTCCGTGTAAGATTCCCAGTCCTCGCTGGCAGGATTGAAGGGGGTTGGTGGCGCGATGCTGGCCATCTCGTCGGTTGGCTGACTTCCATTGGACACGTGCTTCGGTTCAGGATAAGGATCCCACCTTCGTTGCCAGTGTTAAGTCCACGTGGAAGGAAGCCAGGAGTCGGTGACTTTTTATCAAGCTCTTTTATTTCAGTCAGGAACCGAACTGGGGCTAAGAAAAACTTTGCGGCTTTTTATTTCCAAGCCGTGGCGGCCGCAGCCAATGTCACCGCTTTGAATCTCCCGGAATTTGAATCTACCAATCGTGGGAGATTCTCAGCGAGCCAATCGGCGCGGCTCACCTAGCCAATCCGATTGCCCCGCGCTTTGGCCAATCAAAGCGCGGGGATCTCAAGAATTCAAATGAAGGGACAGAACAATTATATTTGAATGAAACTGACAGAATTTTGATAGCAGCTTCAGCCATTTATAAGCATGGAGTAGTGTGCACGAATAATTTGTTTTCTGCATTAATCACAACTTATTATAAAGTTCTGCTTTACATGGTCAGAGCTGATTTATAATAGCTTAGTAACAAACTTAATTGTGCAGTGAATATTTGTAAAAGTTCTTTCTTAAAACAAAGTAATTGATTGTCTCACAATTGTAATGTTATTGTCAAGAAGACATTGCATCTTGGACCATAAATGATTAATTTGCAAATTTATGAGCCTGAGGATGAAGTTTCTGTGTTGGAATTAACTGAAGTGTGACTGTAATTGCCTTAGTTTTGTATAGATTGTGATAGAGATAATTTTGGTATATTCTTGCAAGATCACATTTATCAGTCTTATTGTCTATGAGGCAGATAATAATGTGTTTTTGCCTGTTACCACACTCAGCTTTCAACAATATTAAAGTTGTTCCCTCAAGTGTTTACCTTTTTAAATTTGCTAGCTCTTCAACGTAAATCAGACCAGAAACCCAATGCCTTATAAGTCAACACTACTTTTATTGCAAAGCTATATTAACAGAATCTTACCAGTCTGAATGTACCTCTTGCTGCTTTCTTTTACCTTCATGATAACTGCTTTTCAAAATGTATACCTTGTGTCTTGGTTGCAGAGTCAGAAATGAGTAAAGTAATAACTAGAAGTCAGAACGGATTTGTTAAAAACAGATCATGCCAAAATAAATCTTATTTCATTCTTTGACATAGTGACTAAATTAGTGGACCAGTGAAATGCTCTGGACATATTATATTCAGAAATGCATTCGACAAGGTAGAACACAACCTACTTCTTGGTAAGCTAGAAAAAAAATGGGATAGATGGATTTGTAACTGGTTGACAAACCATACTTAATGAGTAGTCCTTAATGGTACTACATTTTCAAAAAGGGAAGTAAGTAGTAGGGTACCACAAGGTTCCATCTTGTCCAGTACTGTTCAATATCTTCAACATCCATCTGTTGCCTTGGTAGAATATTCTTAACATTCTTACTATTCTCTTAGTAGACATAAATAAACTTTCTGGAGCACGTCCCTTTGAGGAAGTGAGCAATGATGTGGCAATAAAACTAGATTAATAGTCTAGCTATCCTGTTTCTCCAACAATACGGCCTCCCCCAATAGGAAGTCCCAGCATGTTTTATAGGCATGAAATGAAATTAAGCCCCTCCCCCCAAATTAAGGCCTATATTAAAATATGCGAAATTGAGGGGAATGGTGGGGCGGTTTGCCATTAGGAAGTACTTTTGTTGCACATCCGGATATGATGCTGCCTCCATTGACCCCAGTACGAAGTGCCCCACCAACACCAAGGTCAACATCCAAGCTGTCACCGCCCACCCACCCAAAGATGCAAGGGGGGGGAATTAAGTCACCCCCGAAAAGACGACCTAGCCATTGGGGGGGGGGGGGCTCAAAAAAAAAAAAGACCCGGCCTTATTTTTTTTTTTTTTTGAAAAAAAGTTTTATTGATTTTAACAATGAACAAAAACACATAAAACATAAGACATAAAACATAAAAACATCCTCCTCCTTCATAAATTTACGGACAGTGTATCGGTTGGTTTGCCACTCCTTTTTGTGCATCCATTTCATAGTCTCCATTGTAATTGTATTACATAATAGCTCATATTATCAAACAACAATTATATAACCTGATATCATTATTAAACAATCATTTGACTACAATTTTATTAATTCATGCTTTAACGAGATAACTATAGTTTACTTAGTTTATTTTATAACCAATCATAAAGTCATACCAAGTCTATCTTAATAAAATTAAGACCCGGCCTTATTATATGAGAAACACGGCGACATAACATTGTACAGTAATAACAGAAGTATTTTCTGGTATGCTTCTCTTGGAGCACATTATAATATGCAAGGGTGCAATAAGATAGCTTGTCATTTTTTATTTTTTTTGGTAATTCATTGGGAGGGGAGAAAAACTGTGTGATATGCAGCTACAATTAGGGAACTTATTGGGTAACAAAATATCATATGATTTTGAATCTTTCAATCAAACCTTCAATCATTTTTATGGCTCAAGGTTGATTCAGCTTTCCATCCTTCCAAGGTGGGTAAAATGAGGACCCAGATTGTTGGGGGCAAGAAGCTGACTCTGTAAACCATTTAGAGAGGGCTGTAAAGCATTGTGAAGCAGTATATAAGTCTAAGTGCTATTGCTATTGTCATAGATTCAGGCATGGGTAGAATGAATGGAGACAGTCTTAGTTGGTGAACTTTCAACTCTTTATTGCATAGTGACTTCTAACTTGTATAACAACAACTCTGCTTTATATAGACAATGCTAATGTGAAATAACCAATAGGAGCTTGTGAAACGCTAGCTCCAGTACCAATAAGAGTCCTTCGTTAAGGGCCAATCAGATTCTCAGAGCCCGACCAATCCGATCTAGCCGCTTAACACCCAATCAGAAGTGCAGGGCCTGAACCCTGCACTTTACCCCAAGCTTGCCTTTATTCAACTATTAACATACATAACACCCCTTCCCCCTGGCTTCACAATTAGTTTGTGACTATGTAGTCCTTTAAATAGGACGGTTGTCTCTTGGGTCTGTCAGATTTTCTTTGGACTGGTTGCGTGCAGTCCCATTGAGGTAGGGTGTTGTTTTGTAGTGGCTCAGCTTCTCGTTCTGGTGTGATTTCCCTTGGAGCGTATGATTCTTCTTCCTGTTCCATTTCCTGGGTTTCACTTGATTCATCGCTTTCCTGGAACAGGTTTCCTGGCATATTGTCATCTTCTCTTCCTTCCCCCCCCTCAGTTTGGTCGTTGGGAAGTTGTTGGCTAGCAGTTATAAGTCGTGACCGTAATTGGTCAATATGTCTTTTCCATAGTCTTTCATCAATACATTTTACAATATAGGATCTGGGTGTATTACCATTGCTTCAATCCAAACTGGGTCGCCCGATAAATTTCTTGCATAAACGGGGTCGCCTACCTTGAAGGTGCGGTAGCGTCCGCTGGATCCTGGAGGCTTTTCTGACTCATAAGCAGGGTGCAGTCGGTCGAGGCGGGAACAGAGTTTTCGCCCCATGAGAAGTTCAGCGGGAGTTTTGCCGTTTTCGCTGTGTGGAGTGATGTGTTGTAGAAGTAGAATGCGGTTTATTTTTTCATCAAGATTATCATAGTCCATCTTTTGTAAAGTCTTTTTTACAAATTGTACCATGCGTTCTGCTCGGCTGTTGGTAGCAGGATGCGCCGGCGAGGTGAGCGCATGGCGGATGCCGTTGTCAGCAAGGTACTGTTCAAACATTGGCGCTGTAAACTGTGGTCCGTTATCGGACACCAGGACGTCCGGCAATCCATGAGTTGCAAAGAGTCTATTGAGGATTTTAATGACTGCCTCGGAGGTTGTATTGGCCATTCGATGAATTTCTAACCAATTAGAGTATGCATCGACAGTCAACAGCAATGTCTGTCCTTTGATCGGCCCTGCGAAATCCAGGTGGATTCTGGACCAGTGTCCATGTGGCGTCTCCCATTCGGTCGGTGCAGCTTTTGGCGGTGCGTTGCTGGTTGGTTGGCACTTGGTGCAGGCCTTGACCCATTGCTCGATGTGTCAGTCCATGCCTGGCCACCAAGTGTAGCTCCGTGCGAGTGCCTTCATTCGCACGATCCCGGGATGTCCATCGTGCAAGATTTGTAACAGCATCTTTTGGAGTCGTTCTGGGACGACGACTCTATCGCCCCAGATAACGCAGACTTTTTGAGAAAAAAGTTCAGTCTGTCTTGTTTTAAATGGCGCGAAGTCATCTGGGATCTGGTCCAATGGCCATCCACGCTCTACCCAGCCTAGGACTCGTGCTAGGGTGTGGTCTCGTCTGGTCTCCCTCGCGACATCTCGAGCGGTCATAGGAGGTGAGTTGAGCGTTTCGATTTGTAATGCCGATACTGTTGGTGCCGATCGTCAAGGGTCTCTGGTAGCAGTGCTCTGCTGAGTGCGTCGGCATGGGGAATGGCTTTCCCCGGTCGATGTAACAATCGATAATTATAAGCAGCTAGAAACTCTGACCATCGAGTCATTCTTGGGGACAATATATAGGGAGTTGGTTTGTCCCCAGCGATTATCCCCAATAAAGGTTTGTGGTCGGTTACAATTGTAAATGTCCTTCCATATACATACGCATGGAATTTTTTTACGGCTGACACAATTGCAAGAGCCTCCTTGTCTATTTGTCCATAGTTACGTTCTGCCTGGGATAGAGTCTTTGAAAAGTATGCAATAGGAGCCTCATTTCCATTAGGTAGCACATGGCTCAAAATAGCGCCCACCCCAAATGGTGAGGCATCACAAGTTATAACCAAGGGTAATCTTTCATTATATTGCATAAGTACAGAATCAGATGTAAGTAAATCTTTTACGTTTCTAAACGCTTTTTCTTCTCGGTAACCCCAAACCCATAATGCTTTCTTATCTAATAACCGGTGTAATGGTTCAGCCACAATAGCCTTTTGCGGTAAAAATACATTGTGGAAATTGATAAGGCCTAAAAATGCTTGAAGATCAGTTTTGTTACGAGGTCTGGGAGCATTTCTAATCGCCCTTAATTAACTCTCAGTTGGGTGGATACCCTGACTATCAAGGCGATAACCTAGAAATTCAACACTGTCGGTATACAGATGACATTTATCCCTTTTTACTTTCAATCCCGCTTCTTGGAATTTTTTAAGCACACATTTTAAATGATTCTGCAGAATTTTTTTACTAGGAGCTGCAATCAGTACGTTATCAAAATATGGAACCACGCCCTTGATTCCCTGTAACAATTGTTCCATTAAACTTTGGAATATTCCCGGGGCCACACTCACCCCGAACTGCAATCGGGTACATTTAAAAGCACCTCTGTGCATTACTATCATTTGGGCTTGGGCTGTTTTATCGTCCATGGGCAATTGTTGATAGGCTTGAGCTAAATCTAGCTTAGCGAAAACCTTTCCACCTCCCAGAGAATGAAGGAGGTGCTGCACCACCGGCACTGGATACGCGTTCTGTTGGAGGGCGTGGTTTAGAGTGGCCCGGTAGTCCCCACAGATTCGGATTGACCCATCTGGTTTAATGGGGGTTACAATAGGAGTTTCCCATGGGGAATGATCAATGAGTTGCAGTACCCCTTGTTTAATTAGTTTGTCAAGTTGTTCATCTATCTTGGCCTTAAGGGCGAACGGAACTCAACGGGGCTTTAAACGGATTGGGGCGACCTTAGGGTCAAGGCTGAACGAAATTGGGGTCCCCTTACACTCGCCCAGACGATCTGCGAAGACATCGCTGAATTCAGACATAAGATCCTCCTCCCACTTGCAATCACCAACTCAGTTCACGCCGGCTAACTCGATGCCGAGTGGCGCAAACCATTGGAGGCCCAACAAACTAGGCCTGTCCCTATCGATGATCGTTAGAGGTAAGTATGCCGTATGCTTTTTAAACGAGACGCGGACTCAACAAGACCCGACCACAGGGATCTGATTCCCTTGGTAATCTTTAAGGATAAGGCGTTGCATTCGAAGGTCTTGGCGTTGGATGGTAGGAATGAGCTGCTTTAATGTCTTCCACGACACCATCGAGAGGGACGATCCCAAATCGACCTCCATGTGGCAGGGTTGGTTCTCTATGGCTACTGTAACTCGAATCTTCTTAGCGTCCAGGGCCGAGGCATGACCTATAGTGATAGTATGGTGAGCCTCTTCTTTCTGCAATGCTCGATATCTGTAGGAGTGGTTTGCTGGGTCTCGCCTTACAGGACGGTTTCCTGCTGATTGGCGAAAGTTGGTTTCCTTTGAGGCCGGGCTTGGTCCCGGTAAACTGCGACAGACTTGACCGATGTGGCCTCGTTTCCCGCACTCGTGGCAGAGTGCGTCGCGGATTTTGCCCTGGGATGGTTTGCTCCGCAGCCAGCGCATGGGCGTGAGGTTTTAGGACGAGGGTCCCGGTCGGAACGCAGTCGATGGACCCCTTCTTTGTCGCTGTCTGATGATGAAGAGAGGTCCTTGTGGTGCGTCGTAACGAGCTGCTCTTCTGACTTGGATAAAAGGTCGCCAGTCAGTGGAGTCGTTGGGTTTCAGCTTCGCCGTAGTTGCGCCGCAGACTTTTTGGTCGCCTCAGCAGCAGTGGCTTCGGCGATGGTGTCAGCAAGGCCGATGTCGCCCTTTGCCATCAACTTGCTCTGCTCGCCTAGCGCATCTAATCCCAGAATGAGGCGGTCTCTCAATGCTTCATCTAAATCTGCGAACCCGCAGAGGCCTCCCAAGTGCCGGAGATCTGCCACAAAGTCAGCCACACTCTCTCCTTTTTGTTGGCTTCGTTGATAGAACTCGTGGCATCTCACGAGTGTGGGTACGGTTGGCACGTAATGGTCTCTCAGGAGAGGTTCGAGGTCGTCCCAGCTTATTGCTTTCACTTCTCAAGGCTTCGCGAGGGCTTTAGCCATTTTAAAGACAGCCGGGCCACAGTACGTCAGGAACAGTGCCCGCTTCTTGGCTGGTGTGGCGTCCTTCAGATTGTTCGTTTCGAGGAACATCTGAAAGCGATCCATGTAGGATTCCCAATCCTCTTGGGATGGATCATACGGAGCGGGTGGTACGATGCCGCCGGACATGGCTTCCGTTGGTGGCACCGTTTTGACACGTGCTCTGTTTTTCTTCCAAGTTCCTTAAGATCAGATGTCTCCAAATCCCATCCTCGTCGCCAGTGTCATAGATTCAGGCATGGGTAGAATGAATGGAGACAGTCTTAGTTGGTGAACTTTCAACTCTTTATTGCATAGTGACTTCTAACTTGTATAACAACAACTCTGCTTTATATAGGCAATGCTAATGTGAAATAACCAATAGGAGCTGTGAAACGCTAGCTCCAGTACCAATAAGAGTCCTTCGTTAAGGGCCAATCAGATTCTCAGAACCCGACCAATCCGATCTAGCCGCTTAACACCCAATCAGAAGTGCAGGGCCTGAACCCTGCACTTTACCCCAAGCTTGCCTTTATTCAACTATTTACATACATAACAGCTATCCTGTCAGTTTTTCCAAGCAGATTAGACAGGAAACATAACTGGATGAACTAATTCTACTTTATTGTAAAGCTGCATTTAAAAAGAATATTGCAACTGGATGAACTAATTCTACTTTATTGTAAAGCTGCATTAAAAAAGAATATTGCAAATCTGAAAGTACAAATTTCTCCCCATCCCATTTATGTCCCAAGAACTTAGTGACACTCCTTTCCTGAGCCTATTCCTCCTCCCCTTGTGGAGCTGCACACTGCACCCTCTCTTATCTAGCTATTTCTTAGCCAGCATTTATTTGCCCTGTCCATCAAAGTCTTTCTCACATACTATTCCATCTTCCTGCAGGAAATGTAAAATATTAATTGATCTTGCTCAACTTCCTTTCTGAAATGCATTTACATTAATAAACAAAGAACATGTTGCAAATAATTACAAAATAAATTGTTCTTTTTAAGCAACCCCCACCCAAAAGAAGGTAGTTGGTTATCCAACAAATTCATTAATTTAATTATTCATTTGTTCTATTTATATAGTCATTCTTCTGGCATACTTATACCATAACAGTGCTTTCCATTAAGTTTCCAGGATTTATCTGTAATCTCTTTATCACCATTCATACAGAATTGTCAAGTGCCTTTTCCTGCAATATTTGTTAAATTCATTTACTTTCTTTTGTCTTTGGGGAGTCAGTTAAAAAAAAAAAACCCAGAAACCTGCATGAAAAAATAAATCAATCTAGCCTACTGGAATAAGTTTAAAGGAAATGAAGAAAAATGCAGGTTAAATATTCATTTACCACACCTGATTTTCATTGAATCTTTTAATGTTTTCTTCTAGAACTAAAGCTATAGAGTTCCTTCTAAACCACCTCTCCTCCTCCTCTGATCTTTTGATTATCCATATAAATCCATAGATCCAATGCATACTTTACTGAAGGAATGTGATCCCATTGTGGCTGTAACCAATCAGAGAATGAATAAATCACGGAAAGAATCAGTGAAGGAAGAAATCACTTCGGAGAGCTAGTCCCATAATTTATCAGTTCATTTCTGGTGCTGTCTAGCTTGACAGACAGAATGGTTTAAGTTCCCATATGATTTCACTCTATTATAGTCATTTCATTTGCTGCTAGGATAATAAATGATAAAGACACAGAAGCTTAATCTTCAATGTCTGTACTGGATTCTGTGCCACACCTTTATATGATCACTAATTGTTCAGAAAATGACGAACTTATTTCCTGCCAAATATATGCATATTTGTGTTTTCAATACCCTTTAAAACATAAATGGGAGTAAAAATAAAACCAACACCTCTCATGATTTGATCAGTAGATTAATATACTATTGTCTTATGGTGGTAAAACTCCTAAAAGTTTATTTATTAAGTAACATAGTAACATTATTTATTAAGTAACACAGTGTTAATTTATGCAATGGCTTCCAGTCAAGGTACATACTCCATTTGTAAGGTAGCAATGAAACTCTTGGAAATCAGATTCAAATGCCATTTGAAAATATAAGTATCATAATAATAAAGGCATTTTCCTCCTATAGAAGCAAAAGTCAGATTTTGAAGAAGCAGGATTGAAAGAGTATTAATGATTTTTTTCTTGGAGAAGAATTCTAAAATATGAAGGACAGCCAAGGAAGCAAAGAAATGTATCATGGAAAAAAAATCAATCTTATCTGAGACACACATGATCAGACTCAAACTATTCTAATTCAGACACATTATGAGAAGAGCCAGCTTCAAACTATTCTAATTCAGACACATTATGAGAAGAGCCAGCCTCATTGAGAAATCTATACTGCAGAGAAAGATGGGGAGAAAGAGAAGAGGATGACTAGCAACAAGACAGATGGATTTCATTTTAATAGTGATGGTTGAGCTATTGGAAGATTTGAAAGACCATGTTGGAGACAGGAGAACATCTGGAGAACAGATGGGCCAATAATTGATACCAAATTGATGGCAGTCAGTCAATGAACCAATCAATTATTGTCAATACCAAAACAATAATTTATAAAAGGGAATGACTAGCAACAGCAATAGCATTTAGATTTATATACCACTTCACAGTGCTTTACAGCCCTCTCTAAGCAGTTTACAGAGTCGGCATATTGCCCCCCCCAAATGTGGATCCTCATTTTACCCACCTCGGAAGGAGGGAAGGCTGAGTCAATCTTGAGGCTGGTGAGATCCGAACTGCCAAACTGCAGGCAGCCAGCAGTCAGCAAAGTAGCCTGCAGTACTGCACTCTAACCACTGTACCACCACAGCTCAGGAAAGGAAGGAAGGGAGGAAATCAGTGGCTGGAGATCTTGTGGGCTTCCAGAACAGAGGTGAAGAAGAAGAAGGGCTCAACACTAGATTGGAAAAAAATATTTTAAAATAAATCCTAGGAAGTAGTAATTTGAGTAGCAATGGCAATGTACCAATGGAGCCACGAGCATTCAGAGATTGTATTCTTCTAACACAAACAGAATAAATCAATGACAAATCAGTAATATTCATGCTGCTAGACTCAAATATTTTAAGTGTTTTGAGATGAACAACAAATGTTAAGAATCTCTCTGCAATCACCAGTAAAACTGTTCAGTATCTAAAGGACCACTTCAAATAGGCAGTATATACCTGTTGAAGTTTGTTTCTAATTAATTTCTTACCAGCTCAAGGTAGGAGGCATTTCTTCTCATGGTGTCACCATGTTAAATTTCAGTTTTAGTGGTTTGGATCACCCAGAGTCAGTGGTTTGAGCTGGAAAGTGAAAGGATCTGAAGAGCTATGCAGAATAATGAAGGCAATATAATGTAGTTCTCCTGGCTATACTTAGATGTGTTCCAAGTTGCCTACCCTTGCTGATATACAAAAGGAAGACCTGAGGCTTTATAGGTGCACTAATCATATTGACCTGTGGATACACAAATACAATAACTCATTAAGCTAAGCTTCTACCTGAAGATCCAAGTTTTTGCTTGACAGTTTTATATGGGAAAATATTTCTAAATGTGTCCAGAAATATTGAATGTTTCCTCCAAAATTAAAGCAGAAAGTAGTACTAAAGAATCATTTTACTTGATGGGGTGAGAGGAAAATCTACCTCCTTAAGGCATGTCTTGAATCCATCAACAAGGAAACAATTACAACATGTAGCCATTAACTGCCACCATTAAATAAGGTGTATGGTGGCTCAGCAGTTAAAGATATGTTGAGCTTGTCAGCTGACAGCCCGGGTTTGAGACCTGAGTGCCATGCAACAGGGTGAGCTTCCATTACTCGCCTCAGCTCCTGTCCACCTAGCACAAGAGTCTTCGAACTTGTCAAATTTAAGACTTGTGGACTTCAACTCCCAGAATTCCTGATCTAACATGATTGGAGGAGGAATTCTGGGAGTTGAAGTCCACAAGTCTCAAAACAGTCAAGCAGTTTGAAAGTATGAAAATGTAAGTAGATAAATAGATATTGCTTAGGTATGAAGCATTCCATGCACTTTGGCATACAGTCATGCTGGCCAGCTGGCCACAGAAACACTGGGTCTCTCAGCTAAGAAACAGAGATGAGCACCATTCCCTAAAGTTGGAAACCATGGGACAGGGGAAAACTTTTACCTTACCAACATTAAATAAGTAAAATAAAAAGATGTGAGGGCCAGGCTGAGCTTCCAATGGAGCATATTCCATATTTTATGTATAACAGGGAGAAAGGCAAGGAAGGAAGAACTTCCCAGCAGCTCCTGGAAGTGAATTTTTGCACTCCTTTAAAGAGAACTGTTCTTAATAATATGGCAGTTGTTTAAGGAGAACATGTTCCCATTAAGATGCCATTAACTGCATTCCATCAGTATATAAAGGTGATTTCACACAATGCACTCATTGAAAGCTTTGTGTTTAACCAAAGGAATGTTTTTTAGCATGCAGCAGGATTGAAACAAAACAAGCCAGATTATTCTTCTAGAAATTTCAGCGGGTGAAATTTAAATACACGCTATATTCTTACATTGACATCAGTGTCCCAACCTGCTGCCACAGTGTCTTTTTTCCCTCTCATTTCATTTCTTTTATATATTTTTTTTTAAATTACTACTTAAAAAACTAAAGATGCAAATGTGGCTTTCGAATTTATCTCAGTCATTTCAGATTTATCTTAAAGGGTAGCGTGAAATCTCTCCTTTCATGCTACTTTTTAAGATGCTCTTGCACTTATAGGCCACAATACTTAAAAGACCATACTGTTTTATTGCAGAGCTCGGTAGAGTAGAATTTTAAGTACAGACTTTTCTCCCCTAAATAAAAGTAATGCATTTTTAATCATTTGCCTATAAATGTTCATACAATGAGCTAGGGTGACTTCAAATGAAATCAGGAAAACGATAACAGAATAACAGAGTTGGAAGGAATTTTGGAGGTCTTCTAGAACAAGCAGGAGATCCTATACCATTCCAGACAGGTGGCTGTCCAGTCTCTTTTTGAAAGCTTCCAGTGATGGAGCATCCACAATTTCTGAAGATAAGCCGTTCCACTAGTTAATTGTTCTAACTGTTAGGAAATTTCTCCTTAGTTCTGGGTTGCTTCTCTCCTTGATTAGTTTCCATCCATTGCTTCTTGTCCTACTTTCAGTTGCTTTGACCTCCTCTTTTGCGTGGCAGGCTCTTCATATTGAAACATTGCTATCATGTCTCCCCGAGTTCTTCTTTTCACTAGACTAGGCATACCCAATTCCTGCAATTGTTCTTCATTTGTTTTAGCTTCTATACCAAGCCCTGAATTGATACCAAGCCTGTAATCTGTATATTGATTATTTTGTGGCAATGGAAACATTAGTAGCTGGCTATTATGTCAAGATGGCAGTTATCAACTACACTATATTCTTCCATTGACATCAATGTCCCAGCATGCCAGCAAAAACATCTTTTTTTCCTCCCCTGTGCCCCTTCTTTTTTCTTTTATGTTGTTTAAAAAAAAAAAAAAACACCTAAAAGCTAAACATGCAAATGTGGCT
Organism: Hydrophis major; assembly: GCA_033807585.1. Lineage (NCBI taxonomy): Eukaryota > Metazoa > Chordata > Lepidosauria > Squamata > Elapidae > Hydrophis > Hydrophis major. The sequence goes on along the minus strand of CM066332.1, from coordinate 12,501,529 downwards.
TTCAGATTTATCTCATCTGAAGCTCTCCTTTCACACTCCCATTCACAATGCTCTTGCACTTATAGGCCACAATACTTAAAAGACCATACTGTTTTATTGCAGAACTCCAGAGAGTAGATTTTTAAGTACAGACTTTTCTCCCCTAAATAAACATAATGCATCTTTAATTATTTGCCAATAAATGTTCATACAATGAGCTAGGGTGACTTCAAAGGAAACCAGAAAAAATGATATCAAGCCTGTAATCTCGATACCAATTATTTTGTGGTAAAAAAAGAATTAGTAGCTGGCTATTACGGCATCCATCAGCCACCTTTCAATAAGAAAAATAGAAGTGAGGCATCAATCATGCAGAAGTGGCTGCCATTGGATCTTTTTAATTTCCCCCTCTTCCCCAAAATGCTTTTAAGAAGTGTTCTAGTTTCATTAACTCCAGGTGGCTATTTTGGCACATGCATTACTTACTGCCTAGGACAGGGGTTGACAACCTTAAACAAAACCTCAAAGAGCTGCAAAGGTCCTAACCGGGAGCCCCCCCCCCGTTCAATTCTCGAGCCAACCAGAAGTCTGGTTGCCCCACCATAGAGTCTCTTCCTAGTGCAGCATCCTTTTTCCTCTGCTGACCGGAAATCTAGTTCTACCACAGAGCCTCCTCCTAGTACGGCATCCTTTTTCCTCTACCTGTCATAACTGAACACCCTATCAATTGGCTAGCAACAGGGAACCACAGCAAAGGGATGAATGAGCCACATGTGGCTCCAGAGCCACAGGTTGCTGACCCCTGGCCTAGGAAACTAACTTTAGCCCATTGGTCCTCAAGATATAGGGGAGTAAATAGCAATAACAATAGCACTTTAGACTTACATACAGCTTACAGTGCTTTCCAGACTTCTCAAAGTGGTTTACAAAGTCAGTATATTTCCCTCAACAATCTGGATCCTCATTTTACTAACCTGTGAAGAATGAAAGGCTGAGTCAAACTTGAGCCGGTAAGACTCAAATTACCAAACTACTAGCAGCTGGCAGTCAGCAGAATTAGCTACAGTATTGCATTCTAACTATTGTGTCACCAAGAACAAAATCTGTTTATGTTATGCAGGTGAAAAGGAGACAAAACTTTCTGCAAAACAGGTTCTGGGTTTTCTCCTTTTTACCAACACAAGCTCGTGGGTCAGTTGGTGGAGAACAAAGTTTGGCAACCCCTCAATACATGAATTAAAACCTAATTATTCAAAGTGGTTTATTTATTTCTGCTCCAAACTTAACATAAGGAAATGTATAGCTGTATTCAGGAGAGAGTGGGGAGTTGACTTAGATTCATTTATCACAATTGAGGAGGTCATAACACTGGTATTTTTGAGAACCGTTGCTTTACAGTAGAACAGGGCTGTCAAATTCCCAGCCTGTAGGCTGGATGCATCACATATTGCCCAGTTTAGTGAAAGGGAAAAAAGTCCTGATACGTCACATGACAATGTGAGTTTGACACCCCTGCCTAAGAACCAGTCTGTTGAACAGCTTGAAAACCAATGGGCTAAATCCCAACTTGGTGAGACCACTCATGAGCTGTTGAAATCAACTAAATCAATGCAATCATGTAATGGACTTGAGTAATATGGTGTTGATGTTCATGGTGTTTGAGTCCTATGGTTTGCTAAGATTCTCAAGACATTTCCATGTGTGGGACCATAACTTTCTAAACTCCTAACCAATGAGAATGCAACAAGATTGAGAGGGTATACTAAATAAGAAGATTGAGAATGATTCTTCTAAGGGTTTGATCTAGAACAGGTACATCTCTTTGCAGAACATCAAAATCCTCATGAGTGCATTATCTTCCATCTATGGAGAAAGCAATAACACATTTTCCTAACATGAGTGATTCTTGCAAACCAGCTCAGAAAGCTAGTGCAGATTTTTTCCCTGTTGCATGACACTTTTGTAATTAAAAGTATTTTTTGCAACATTTTTATTTTATTTACTTTGGCTCAAGCTTTCAGAAGTTTCTAGTTAAAGCAGCTGTCTCATTTGAGTAGAATTTCAGCAAGCAGAAGTTCACTAATTTAGTTGATGTGGTGGTGATGTTTGATTTCTTTTGGCACTTTTTAAAAAGTTGGGTCAATTGTTACAGCTACAAATGAGGTGGCAATTATATCAACATTCAGGTAGCTTCAATCCAACTAGGTGCTGTACCTAAACCATCGCAGTGAAGTAAGCACAGCAACAAGATGTGTTTTATATCTCAAGTTCATCTGTCCCTAATTAGTAGTGCTTAATGAACCCTTCACCCCCCTTGATTCTTGCATTTTTCCCCTGGGGGATTTCCCAGCTGTTTTTGCTCTCCTGTTATAATTAAAATCAAACTTGTTCCAACCTGTAATTGATAGTGAATTCAACCATTTTATGTTTGCTATGAGACTGACAATAGGTAGACGTAGGCAGCACAACATATGGGCCAAGGATGTGCTTCTATTGTGGAAAGAAAATGTGTATTGGGCTATCATTTGGTGATTTTCCAAAATAACTGATGCATACTTAAAACAAAGATGTATACATGTGCAGACAGTCATCATATAAAATTTATATTAGCTGGGAGTACCAAAAAGGCGAATGCTGGCATCAAACCCAGCTGTTTATAGTCCTTATTCAGGCCTCTGCACTGAGAAAGAAACTGTTGAGAAAAGATGAATGACATTATGAAGAGAATCCAGCCTTTGCTGATAAGCTGGTTTTTGGGAAGTGAGATGGGGTGGGAAGCAATAGCCTTTAGATTTACAGTATATACTGCTTCATGGTGCTTTTACGGCCCTCTATAAACAGTTTAGCAAGTCAGCATATTGCCTCCAACAATCTGGGTCCTCATTTTACCGATCTTGGAAGGATGGAATCAATCTTGAGCCAGTCAGGATCAAACTGCTGGCAGTCAGCAGAGTTAGCCTGAAATACTACATTCCAACTACTACTGCAATTAGAGTAGAGTAGAGTAGAGTAGAGTAGAGTAGAGTAGAGTAGAGTAGAGTAGAGTAGAGTAGAGTAGAGTAGAGTAGAGTAGAGTAGAGTAGAGTAGCAACAGCAACAGCAACAGCAACAGCAACAGCATATCACTTAAGACTTATATACTGCTTCATAATACTTTACAGTCCTCTCTAAACAGTGTACAAAGGCAGCATCTTGCCCCCAACAATCTGGGTCCTCATTTTACTGACCTTGGAAGGATGGAAGTTTGCATCAATCTTGAGCCGGTCAGAATCGAACTCCTGGCAGTGAGTTAACCTGCAATACTGCATTCTAACCACTGCACCACCATGGCTCATCATGTCCAGTTGGATGTAGTCATGACCAGCTACAAACCATAGTGAAGGCACTACAGACTGGAAGAGTCATGCTAGCTACATGACTATGGAAATGTCTTCTGACAAATGTGTTTAGGCTAAGAACACCATTCCATAGGGTCAAAAATTTTACCTTTACTTCTAGAGTCAATAAACATTACTACTCTTCTCTCTCTTTTTTAAGCTAATGTTTTGGTTCCATTTCTCATCCTGCATTCAATTACTTAAAGGAATGATGTGGATGGACATCAATTAGATGAAGGATTTCTGGACAATAGAGGCAACCCTTTTCTCACTGACAATTACTGCTTTTAATGTAGAACTTTGCCATTTAAGAATTTATATCTTACCTTCAGACAGTAATGCTTCAGGTACCTTTGACAAACTCTATGGAGATTCTCAGTCATCCAGATCATGGTTGTCCCAACAGGCAATTGGATTTTTCAACAGGCAATTGGACTTTCTTGCTTTTGATTTCCCTTGAAGATGTTTCACTTCTCATCCAAGAAGCTTCGTCAGTTCAGAAGAAGTCCTAAAGAAGCTTCTTGCACGAGAAGTGAAATGTCATCAAGGAAAAAAGCCAAGTCCAATTGCCTTTTAAAAAAGCACCTTTGGGACTTTGACAAACTCAAACATGAATATTACAAAACAGTGTAACTAGTTCAAAGAGAAACCTATTCAGCGTACTTCATTGTCATTGCACCTCACACAGTGAAACTAAATGGCATCTTCAATGTACTTTGTAACTCTAAAAAAATCACAAACACACATCCTTCACATTCTATACATTGAATTGAAAACCCCTGATATTGCATTAATATTGCACTATAGAGTAGAAATCAATAGAATTACTGCCCTGGGATAGAAGCTGTTTTTCAACCTATTTGTCCTTGTTTTTGTTATCCTGTACCATCTGCCAGATAGTAATAGTTAAAAAACGGGTTCTGAGGATGAGATGGATCTTTAATAATGTTTTGAACTTTCTTAAGGCAGCGGGAGCTCTAAAACTCTTCCAAAAAGGGGAGAGGGCAACAGAGGTGGTATTCAGCAGGTTCTGATAGTTCTGGAGAATTGGTAGTGGAAATTTTGAGTAGTTTGGAGAACCGGCAAATACGACCTCTGACTTGGAGATTTTACAGTATCCTTCACCTGCCATGCCCACCAAGCCGCACCCACAGAATCGATAGGTAAAAAAAATGAATCCCACTTCTGGAGGACAACCCATGATCTTCTGGGCAATGATGTTAACCCTCTGGAGTGCTGTCCTATCTGCCATTGTTCAATTGGCAAACCATACACAGGTGCAGTAAGTTAAAATACTCTCTATGGTGCAGTGGTAGAAGCTCATCAGCATTTTTTTGGCCTTGAAATAGCATCACCTTTTGTGTGATGGTGATGATGATAACCAAAGTATTTTGATTGACATGGCTTTGAAAGCTGGCAGATAAGCATTAGTGTATTTGCTTGTGGTTAGAGATGGAAGGAGGAAATAACATTCCACTTTTGCTTGTAACTTTTTCCTGGCTTTGATTTCTGTTGACCAGCAATAAATAGGGTAGTGGGTTTTTTTTTAACATTAGAAGTTTAAAGGCCCAGTTTATCTACACTCTTGATTCTTTATTTTTTTTTTAAAGGATGCAGATCAGGAATGTCAAAAAGAGACAACAGTCAATGAAAAGGGTCTTCAGTGGATAATTGAAAGGGATTTTATATGTTGTGAACTTCGTCAGATGTTGGAAAAACTCACTGTGGTATTTCTTCTTTTTCTTCTTCTGAGCCTTCAAACTATGATTTCAACTCTTTTAGATCAGGGGTGTCAAACTCAATTTCTTTGAGGGCTGCATCAGGTTTGTGTTTGATCTCAGAGGGCTGGGGTAGGCATGGCCATGGTGGTCATGGCCAGCTTGATGTCACTCATGTTGGGGGAAGGAGGCAAAGTGCTAAGGCACCTTCCCTCACTGTTCTGACTCAAGCCTTGTTCCAAGGAAATAAACACAAAACAGAGGTAACAGCTAAACTTTTTAATGATTCTTTATAAATTACGGTCCTTCACGGTTAAAAGACTGTTTCAAACTAATTGTCTCTGATAAGAACGAGCCTTGACAAGGTTGTGCATGGCTGGCAAGATCACTAGATAAAATTACCATGAAATATTTCAAACGAAAGATTCTCCAAAAACCAAACAAGATATTCCAAATGTCCACAAGGTTTGAGTGCAAAAACTTTTTTGCTTCCTGCAAAGAACTCCGGTTTCTCAGCTGGCTTTTATCTCCTCAGGGAGGGGCCGTTACCTTGCAGCCTTACTCCCGAGTCAACTGTGCTGCTGCAGCTGCTCTTTCCTTCGAGCAGCTCTGTGCACATTGGGCACGGGCTCCTGAGAGACCTCTTCATCTCTGCTGCCAGCTTCCACAATCTCCAAAGGCAACCCCCTGATGGCCCTGGCCCCATCCCTGCATCACACGCAGGCCCCTCATCTGAGTCCTCAGTCTCCAAGACCTCAAAAATCTGCACTTGCTGCCACCAAACCACAACTCTCACTCTCATAATCTTCTTCCTTCCCCCCCCCCTTCATTCTCCTTTCTTCTTCCTTCCCCTCTTCCCCTTATTTTTCCTTCCTTTCCCTTTTCCCATATTTCCTTATTTTTCCTTTCTCTTTCCTCTTTCCCTTTCTCCTTTCCTGTCCCTTCTTGCACGCTCAAATGCAAAAGAGGAAACATTTATCCTTTTGTTTTGTTTTTAGTTAGTTTTTGATAGCTCTTTGCCAGTGAAAATGGAACTCAAGGGGCATATTCAGCCCCCCGCCCCCGCTCCATTTTCTCTAGCAGAGGCACTGAAGACTAGTCCTTTGCTGTTTCTAGGCTGGCTTCATGGACCTAATCTAAGCACCTCACAGGCAGGCCCAGCCCATGGGCTTTGAGTTTGACACCCCTGTTTTAGATGAATACTTGGGTTGTTCATAGGTATATTGAAGGCAGTCAGAAGACGAGAAGGTTTTTTGGGGAGAGGGATGGTTTATCTTTGTATCATCTCTATCTCTATTTCTGTCTCTCTGCCTATGTCTACCATTTTCAATCTGGTTTGTAAGCTTCTGTCAGGAAAATGAAGAAAAGTCATGTTGTTATGCTTGTAAAAGAGAAGAGAAAAAAAAGCAGAACTTAAAACAAACTTATTTTTCAATTCACTTCTTAATAACCTATAAACATGTCAAGGTAGGAAAAAAGATTTTTTTGCCTTTAGTTTCTCCTGGGAAGTTTGTTGGTTGGTTTTCTAATTTTCTGCTCCAGCTTACAACTAAGGTTCTCTATCAAGTATCAAACAGAGCTGTCCATGCTTAACTTTCCAGAAATAAAATGCAAAGACAGATTACTGTTTTAATACATACATATAAACACGTTGTATTAACCCAATGAAAGGTTGCAGAGTTTCTTTTGTGCTTTGATAATGCTTTGGTAGTGCTGACAAAGCTGGAAATTCCAAGAAATGTTCCTATCCTCAGTTTTGTGGATCGGATTTCCTGATTTATATGAAAGCATAAGGGATTTAAGAGCCTTTTTCTACCATGAACAAGAAGGATTTTCCCCCATTGGATTATTGTCTCTTTATATGTGTAATATAAGCACATCAGAATCAATAACTGAAGCTAAATAAGTCCATGGAATCACATCTGGTGCATTATTTGAGCCATGAAATTTATAAAGACATGATTGCAGGCTCTGGGGCATATACAGGTAAAACTCAAAAAATTAGAATATTGTGCAAAAGTTCATTTATTTCAGTAATGCAAGTTAAAAGGTGAAACTAATATATGAGATAGACTCATTACATGCGAAGCAAGATAGTTCAAACTGTGATTTGTCATAACTGTGAAGGATTATGACTTACAGCTCATGAAAACCCAACATCCACAATCTCAGAAAATTAGAATATTACATGTAATCAATAAAACAAGGATTGTATATAGAACAATATCGGACCTCTGAAAACTATAAGCATGCATATGTATTCAGTACTTGCTTTGGGCCCCTTTTGCAGCAATTACTGCCTCAATGCGGCGTGGCATGGAAGCTATCAGCCTGTGGCACTGCTGAGGTATTAGGGAACACCAGGATGCTTCAATAGCAGCCTTCAGCTCTTCTGCATTGTTCGGTCTCATGTCTCTCATCTTTCTCTTGGCAATGCCCCATAGATTCTCTATGGGGTTCAGGTCAGGCGAGTTTGCTGGTCAATCAAGCACAGTAATCCCACGGTCATTGAACCAGGTTTTGGTGCTTTTGGCAGTGTGGGCAGGCACCAAGTCCTGCTGGAAAATGAAATCAGTATCCTCATAAAGCTTGTGTGCAGAATAAAGCATGAAATGCTCCAAAATCTCCTGGTAGATGGCTGTGTTGACCCTGGACTTAATGAAGCACAGTGGACCAACACTAGCAGATGACATGGCTCACCAAATCAACACAGATTGTGGAAACTTCACACTAGACTTTTAGCATCTTGCAGTGTGTGCCTCTCCATTCTTCCTCCAGACTATGGGGCCTTGGTTTCCAAATGAGATGCAAAAGTTGTTCTCATCAGAAAAGAGGACGGGTCTGTTTTTCTTTAGCCCAGGTAAGCCACTTTTGACATTGTTTGTTGTTCAGAAGCAGTTTGACAAGAGGAATACGACATTTGAAGCCCATGTCCAGGATCCATCTGTGTGTGGTGACTCTTGATGCACTGATTCCAGCCTCAGTCCACTCCTTGTGAAAGTCCCCAACACTTTTGAATGGCCTTTTCCTGATAATCCCTGATGCTTGTGCACCTTTTTCTTCCACACTTTTCCCTTCCACATAACTTTCCATTAATGTGCTTTGATACAGCACTTTGGGAACATCCAACTTCTTTTGCAATTACCTTTTGAGGCTTTCTCTCCTTATAGAGGGTGTCAATGATGGTTTTTTGCACAACTGTCAGGTTAGCACTCTTTCCCATGATTGTGATTCCTAGTGAATCAGACTGAGAGACCATTTAAAGTCTCAGGAACCCTTTGCAGGTGTTATGGCTTAATTAGCTGATTAGAGTGGGACACTTTGAGCCTAGAATATTGAACCGTTTCACAATATTCTAATTTTCTGAGATTGTGGGTTTGGGGTTTTCATCAGTTATAAGCCATAATCATCTCAATTATGACACATCACGGCTTGAACTATCTTGCTTTGCATGTAATGAATCTATCTCATATATTAGGTTCACCTTTTAAGTTGCATTACTGAAATGAATGAACTTTTGCACGATATTCTAATTTTTTTGAGTTTCACCTGTACAATGGGCATAGCTAGTGATAGCTTCTGCTGGCTTAAGCTCATACCAGAAAGTTGAGCTGAATCATATCTGGTTAAGACTTAGTTGGGAAGCAACCAAAAATCCAAGGACAATAGAGGAGGGGTCAAAAAAATAAAAGTTAGAAAAAGATATTAAAAAAACACTTGGGTACCACTGCCAAGAAAATGCAGACTCTCACAGTCTTACAAGTGCAACAGATTTTATCCTTCCATATAGAACAAATCACAGAAAATGGCAAGAGGTTTGCAATCCTAAATTTTCTATAAATAGATGGTGTCTGAAAGCAGATTACTTCCTAGAATGTTTGTACAGAACCATAAACTTCCTTCTAATAAATATCATTAACCAGCGCTTTGAAAAGGCCATTCTTTGACTGATCTCTTTTCATCCTAATGGCATGGAAGAAAGCTTGATAGAACAGAGTAATTGAAAAAAAGGTTTATTTGTTTGGGAAAGATCTAGTGTATGATTCCTGACAGCTAATGAATGCAGTGATACCTTCTTAACTGTGCCAGCCAATACAAATGAATTCAATCAATTAAATTAAAAGTGTTTAGTAAATCTTACAATGAGCCATTAAGCAAATTTCTTTTTTTTTTCTTTTCTTTTCTAACATTTATAATAAAGCATTATTCCAGTCTAGCTATTAATTTATTCTGAAGCCATAATGGCAGTTGAAAATGGCAAGGGAACCCCTAACAGATGTAATATCTTGGTTCAAATGGAACACACAATGTGAGGGGAGGTTGGAGGATGAGGTGGTGATACATTGCTGTCCTAATTTAACTTTTTGTTTAGAGGAAAATAGCTGCTAAGAAGGCAGGATATTTTGCTGCATGATGTAAACAAGGAGAAGAAACACAGAGAAAATATGTGATTGTGTTTTCTTTCTTTCTCTTTCTTTCTTTCTTTTTTTCTTTTTTTGATGTGCTCATAATATGGCAACAGAGGTTCTAGGCAAGGACTTCCTGCACTGTGAGGTTGGAAGAGGTTGGAGTGGAGTCACCTTGACTTCCTGGACACAATGGGATGCAAGTCTAATAAACCAAAGAATAACATGAGGGACACCCAAGTTCAAGTTAATTCTCAGTCATTGAAGCTCAGTAGATGATCTGTAGCTGGATGGTATCTCTCAGCTAAAGTTTTCTTCCAAGTTTAGGGAATAGGATGGTAAGAGAGAGTCCTATCTGCTATTTCATGTTCTTGGAGAAAAACTGGATAACACGTTTAATAAATCCTTATTATCATCATCAACACAATGAATCAAAATAGTAATCATGCATAGTCTCCTCCTCCTCCTCCTCCTCCTCCTCCTCCTCCTCCTCCTCCTCCTCCTCCTCCTCCTCCTCACCCTCCTCTTTCTCTCTCTCTCCTTCACCTTCTCATTAACTTTCTCTCTCTCTCCTTCACCTTCTCATTAACTTGAGTTCTTTGCTCTAAAATGTCATCTTTGCAGCCAATGCTTCCTATCTGTAAAATGGACATTTCCCCCCAATTGTCTTCCCAGCTATATGTCAACCTCAGAAGGCCACATTTCAGCCTTGTGTTAGATATGTAGCCTATTAATAAACTCATTACTTGTGATGAAGTTGATAGAGTTTGCCCTGAATGTTTTTGTTCTGGTTGTGTAGCAGCTGCACAGTTATACTTAACTTGTGTCACCCTAGGCAGCAGAAGTCTTATGAATGCTTCAAATAGTTGTAGGTCTTCAGTGACCTGAATGCTGTTGAACACTTTTGTCTCTTTGTCATAGAGACTTTTTTAATCCCAGCCCTTGCAATTTCTCTACCTCTCTAGGAAAACAAAGGCAAAGGTTGTCATGTAACTAATTCACTAGAAACTTTAGCCTATGGTCTACTGTATGTTTGATAGTCTAGAAGCTGAACTTTAATAACCTGAAGAAGTATAAGGCAAAATAATTGATGACATAGATTAAATTTGACAGAAGAAAACTGCATATACAGCTGTATTATTTGCAGACTTAGCAGGCATGACTACTAGTGGGACACTTGCTCAATTGATGAGTTCCTTTCATGTTTTGGCCCTGGTGGATTTAGTTGGCAGTAGAAGAAATCTTTTAAACAGCTGGTAAGTTGGACTTCCCACCTAAGGTATATTCCAAATCCTGTGGAATGATAAGTTAAGAGATGGACAGAATTTAAAATGCTGTTTAGGCTTCTGGCTGTTCCGACCCTTAGCTGCAAAGCACAATCAAGAAAGCAAGATTCTCACAGTCTTTCTTAATAAGCTTTAAAGCCAAGATGTTGGAGTTCAGAATGTTGAGAATTGTGATAGATAACTCCTTTGTTAAATGCCTATGGAGATTCTTAGTCTTCCAGGTCATGGTTGTTTCAAAGGTGCTGTTTTCAAGAGGCAACTGGACTTTCTGTTTTTTCTTTGAAGAAGTTTTGCTTATATCCAAGAAGTTTCTTCAGGTCTTGAGATCAGAGACATAGCTGAAGAAGGTTCTTGGATGAGGAGTGAAATGTCTTCAAAGAATAACCAGAAAGTCCAGTTACCTCTTGAAAAAAGCACCTTTGGGACAACTCCTTTGTTAACAAGCTCTTGTTAACAAGTTGAAATCTCTTTGATTCTATTTTTTCCAGAATGTCTGCACTTGGAATACATTTTTGTAAGCCTACAATGAGGCCATCTTCTATTGAATGTAGGTTTGAGACACTCATTTTTTTTTTTTTTTTTTTTTAGACTCACCAAAAGCTCTTACACTGACATTGTGAGAATGATAATTACAGGTACAATGCAGGGTCACACCTTCATGTGATGAGCTAAAGGCAAACACAGATTGTACACCAAGGGAGATAACCTATACTTTGCAGATATTGGTAAATTACAATTCTCCAAAGCCTCTACCCTATATGTCCAATTAGTTTCTGCCTATCTGGCATGATCCAAAATCAGATCTTTCCCATGTTTTCTATACAGTGATAACCATTTTGCAGAAAGGAAAAAGTGTAATGTGAGATTGGAGCCACCTCTAGGGAAGAACCACCTTGATTCAAGTCTACCTTTACCTTTAAATGGATGGCTTTGAGCTGTGTCTATCTCTGTCTCTGATCCCAGATTCCTTAACCAAGGTATGTGGCTTGAGAAGATTTACGACTTTGAATTACTAGAGGAAAAGTGGGATATAAAACAACTGAATAAAACTGGGAGTTCAGATTCAACTGAAGAGTCCCTTCTGTTAAGTCTGGAGCATGAGTGCAAATAATGGAGACGAGCCGGTAGAAACAGTGAACTTCAAACTCTTTATTTACATGGTGTGACAGCTCAACTCGATGGCTGCTATAGCCTTCCTTATATAGGCAACTTATTAACTATTCAACCAATAGTAATCTGGGAGCACTAGCTCCGTTAACCAATGAGAATGGCCTGTTAATGGCCAATCAGAAGTGCAGGGCCAGAACCCTGCACTTGACTTCAAGCTCAAGATAACTTTATTGACATTATTCATTCACAACACCTTCCTTCCTTCCTTCCTTCCTTCCTTCCTTCCTTCCTTCCTTCCTTCCTTCCTTCCTTCCTTCCTTCCTTCCTTCCTTCCTTCCTTCCTTCCTTTCTTCCTTCCTTTCCCCCTTTTTCTGTTGCAAAACACAAGCCAACTAGAGAAAAGAACATGTGTGTATACATAATGAATTAAAAATATATTTTGCACTTTAATCATTCCTGGTAATTTTGTTCATGGAAACTGTTAAGAGGCTGAGTACAATGTGATAAATACTTTAAGTCAAATCAAGGTGCACAAATTACCTCTACCTTTTGGCTCATTCCATCTGAATGATGTATATTGTGGCAAAATGCTCTTAAAAACATATGCATTTGTCACAAGGAATATCTGTACTGTCTACTCTTTCTTGTGTTCAAGTGCTTTTCTTGCGCAAATACATTCAAGGTATGATGAAGATTTTAAAACGGAGGGATTCTATGATAAACAGACTGATTTATATAAGATCTTGATGGGTACTGATGAGAAGGTGATTAAAAAATTATATGGTTATTTACTGGGAATTAAATTAGAGGAAGAACAAGTCAAAGAAACTATGATTGCTTGGGGGAAGAATTTTGGATATGGGATTGATTTAGAGAAATGGCAAAAATTGTGGTCTCAAAATTATAAAATGACAATGTCAACAGCATATAAAGAAAACTTGTACAAGATGTTTTAGAGGTGGTACTTTCTCCCGACAAGAATAGCAAGAATATTTAAGAACAAGTCTGAAAAATGCTGAAAATGTCATCAGATGCCTGGCTCATATTACCATATGTGGTGGACTTGTGAGGACACCAGAAAATATTGGACTAAAATTCGCATGTGGTTGGAAAAAATGACAAAGAAACACATAGACTTGAAACGAGAAATCTTCTTATTGGGAATTTTACCTGATACATATAGTAAAGATTTGAAATACCTGATTGTAAATGTATTAACAGTGGCTAGGATTGTATTTGCTAAAAATTGGAAGAATGAGAAAATACCATTACAGGAAGAAATTATTAAGAAAATATTGGAATGTGCTGAGATGAGTTGATTGACATTTGAAATTAGAGAGCAAGAGGATAAACAATTTTATGAAATTTGGGATCTTTTTTATCAATGGCTAGATGATAAAATACGATAATAGAATATTGACACTATATTTATAAAGGGTTTTTAGGATTGATTTGGAATGATTATATGATTTGTTACAGAAAACTGTTTAAAGTATTGTAATCTCATAAAGCATGAATGATTAAAAGTATAGTCAAAAATTTCTTTTTTTTTTTAGTGATACTGGGATATATAAGTTTGGATTGACAATATGAGTTGTTATGTAACATAATTGTAATTGAGACTACAAAATGAATGCACAAAACTGATGAACCAACCGACACAGTGGATGTACATATGAGAGTTGATGTTTTAATGTTTTGTTTGTCTTGTTTGTTTGTAGAAAATTAATAAAATTCTTTTCAAAAAAAAAAAAAAAGAAGTGCAGGGCCAGAACCCTGCACTTGATTTCAAGCTCAAGATAACTTTATTGACATTATTCATTCACAGCACCCCTTTCCCCCAGCTTCTGCTTACGGGGCGCGGTTACATAGTCCTTGAGGTAGGACGGTTGTTTTATCAATCTTTTTGATTTTCGCAAAGTGCCTGGCAATTGGTTGCACTTCTGCTGAGGTAGATCGTTGTTTAACGACAGGGGTGCCTCTGGTTCAGAGTTCGCGTTTCCGTCGTCACCAATATCTTCGGCCACTCCCTGAGGTGAACTCACTCCCGTCCCTGGTTCCTGTTCCTGCGTTTCGGTTCCGTTATCAGTCTCTTCCAAAAGATTTTCCTCTAGTTGAAATTCGTCTTCCTCTGTATCTCCCCCCCCCTCAGTTTGGTCATAAGGGAGTTTGGAAGTGTGTAATTGCAGCCATGATCATAGTCGATCTATGTGGCGCTTCCAAAGTCTATCGACAGGGCACTGTACAAGGTATGATCTTGGGCTGGTTACGCGGATTACGGTTGCTTCTACCCACAGCGGATCGCCCGATAAGTTTTTAGCAAATACTAAATCGCCTACCTGGAAGGTACGGCATCGGCCGCTGGATCCGAGTGGCTTTTCCAGTTCGTAGGCTGGGCATAACCGGTCGAGATGGGAGCAGAGCTTTCGTCCCATTAGCAGCTCGGCGGGAGTTTTGTTGGTGACGCTGTGAGGTGTGATGTGCTGTAGGAAAAGGATTCGGTTGATTTTCTCGTCGATGTTGTAGTCTATCTTTTGTAGTGTTCTCTTGACAAATTGTAACATGCGCTCAGCCCTACCATTGGCCGCAGGGTGCGCAGGCGAAGTGAGCGCATGTTGGATACTGCGGTCAGCCAGGTACTGTTCAAAAGACAGTGTGGTAAATTGGGGCCCGTTGTCAGATACCAGAACGTCTTGTAATCTGTGGGTTGCAAACAGTCTTTCCAGTCTTTTGATGACCACTTTGGTGGTCGTGTTCCTCATTCAGTGAATCTCAAGCAAATTTGAGTAGGCGTCGATGGTTAACAAGAATGTGTGGCCCTTGGTTGGGCCAGCAAAATCCAGATGGATGCGGGACCAGGGTCCCCGCGGCATCTCCCATTCAGTTGGGGTTGCCTTTAGTGGCGTGTTGCTTACTTCTTGGCATCTCTGGCAAGTTTTAACCCATGATTCGATTTGTCTGTCTATACCTGGCCACCACGCATAGCTACGTGCGAGGCCCTTCATGCGTATGATGCCAGGGTGGCCATCGTACAAGGTTCATAGCAGTGCTTGTTGGAGTCGTTCTGGGATAACAACTCTATCACCCCAGATGATACAGCCCTTTTGCGAGAACAACTCGGTTTGACGACTTTTGAATGGGGCAAAGTCGTCTGGTACTTGGTCCAATGGCCATCCGCGTTCCACCCATGTGAGGACTCATGCTAAGATGAGGTCACGTTTTGTTTCTCTCGCGATATCACGGGCAGTTAATGGTGGCATATGGAGTGTCTCGATCTGCAACGTTGTCATCATTGGTGCAAGATCGTTGATGGTTTCAGGGAGTGGTGCATGGCTCAACATATCGGCGTGGGGAATGGCTTCACCGGGATGATATTGCAGCTGATAATTGTAGGCAGCCAAGAATTCTGACCAGCGGGTCGTCCTGGGAGAAAGTATGTAGGGAGTTGGCTTATGCCCAGCAATTATCCCCAGCAACGGTTTGTGGTCAGTTATTATAGTGAAAGCCCGGCCGTACACATACTCATGGAATCTTTTAACAGCCAATACAATTGCCAGGGCTTCTTTATCGATCTGGCTATAATTTCGCTTGGTTTTTGAGAGCGGTTTTGAAAAGTAAGCAACAGGGGCTTCGCTACCGTTAGGCAATACATGGCTCAAAATGGCGCCCACTCCAAAAGGCGATGCATCACATGTGATATTTAATGGTAAGGTCTTATTGTACTGCATTAGTACAGTGTCAGAAGTCAGCAGTTTTTTTACATTACAGAACGCCTGCTCTTCTCTGTGACCCCATACCCAAATTGCTTTTTTATCTAGTAGGCAATGTAAAGGTTCCGCGACAGTTGCCTTGTGCAGCAAGAATACGTTATAGAAATTGATGAGGCCTAAGAATGCCTGGAGGTCGGCCTTGTTCCGGGGTCTGGGAGCATTTTTTATTGCTTTCAATTTGCTGTCGGTAGGGTGAATACCCTGACTGTCAATCAAGTACCCTAAGAATTCAACACGATCTGTACACAGCTAGCATTTATTTTTCTTTATTTTCAGGCCTGCTTCTTGAAACTTTTGTAAAACCAGTCTTAAACGATCCCGTAAAATTTTTGGAGTGGGGGCAGCAATAAGCACATCATCAAAATAGGGGACAATGCCTTTGATCCCCTGCAATAGTCGCTCCATTAGGCTCTGAAAAATGCCCGGGGCTACACTGACTCCGAATTGGAGCCATGTACACTTAAAGGCACCTCGGTGTGTTGTGATAGTCTGTGCCTGTGCCGTTTTTTCGTCAACCGGCAGTTGCTGATAAGCCTAAGCTAAGTCTAGTTTAGCGAAGACTTTTCCACACCCCAGGGAATGGAGGAGGTATTGCACCACCGGCACCGGATATTGATTTTGTTGCAGGGTGTGGTTTAGGGTGGCTCGATAGTCCCCACAAATTCTAATGGAGCCGTCCGGCTTAATTGTTGTCACGATTGGTGTTTCCCATGGGGAGTGGTCAATTGGCTTTAAAACTCCCTGGGCTATCAACTTATCAAGCTGTTCGTCGATTTTCAGCTTTAGTGCGAACGGAACTCGACGAGGCTTAAGGTGGATGGGAGTTATCTTTGGATTAAGGCTAAAGGATATCGGGGTCCCCTTGTACTCGCCTAGCTTTTCCGTGAAGATGTCCCTGAATTCGTGGCGAGGTCCTCCTCCCAGTCACTGCCGCCGATTCGGTTAATGCCTGCCACTTCAATGCCGAGTGGTGCGAACCATTGTAGGCCTAACAGGCTAGGCCAGTCCTTGTCGATCACCGTCAGGGGTAAGTACGCTGTGCGGTTCTTGAACGCGACCCAGACTCTGCTGGATCCTACAACTGGAATCCGGTTCCCCTGGTAGTCCTTTAACACAAGCTGTTGGAATTGAAGGTTTTGGCGCAGGATAGTGGGGATGAGTTGCTTGAGGGTCTTCCAGGAGACCATTGAAAGAGATGACCCTGAGTCAGCTTCCATTTGGCAAGGCTGATTTTCGATGTCCACCTTGACTCGAATTTTCTTAGCATCTAGTGAAGAGGCGTGGCTGATAGTGAGCATTTGGTGGGCCTCTTCCCGTCTCGTTAGGCGATTTACGGGTTGGTTTCTGTAGGAGTGGTTTTCTGGTTCTCGCCTTACAGGGCGATTCCCTGTCGATTGGTGGAGATTGGTACCCTTCGAGGTCTGGCTGGGTCCAAGGAGACTTCTGCAGACCCGTCCGGCATGGCCTTGTTTCCCGCACTTGTGGCAGAGCGCGTCACGGAATTTGCAATCAGAACGGTAATGGTTGGCCCTGCAGCCAGTGCACGGTTGCTGGGATTTCGGGTAACGGTCCCAGTCGGACCGCAGGCGATGGACCTCTTCTTCGTCGCTGTCTGATGACGAAGAGAGGTCCTCATGGTGGGCTGTCTGAAACTGTCCTTCTGACTTAGGTGAAACTTCGCTGGCTGGTTGGTGTGCTGGAGCATGATTCCGGCGTAGTTGGGCAGCTGACTTCTTGGTTGCCTCTACTGCCATAGCCTCAGTGATGGCATCGGCAAGGCTAATGTCGCCCTTAGCCATTATCTTGCTCTGTACGTTTAGAACGTCTAACCCAAGAACTACATGGTCTCTCAAGGCCTCCTCTAGATCGGCAAAATCGCAAAGGCCTCCCAAGTTCCAGAGGTCTGCAACGAAATCGGCAACGCTTTCTCCTTTCCGCTGGTTTCTATGATAGAACTCGTGTCGTCTTACGAGCGTTGGAATGTCGGTGCATAGTGGGCCCTTAGTAGCGGTTCGAGGATGTCCCAGTCCATGGCCTTCACTTCAGCCAGTTTCGCTAATGCCTTAGCCATTTTGAATACTGTCGGCCCGCAATGCGTTAGGAATACCGCCCGTTTCTTCCCGGTTGTGGCATCCTTCAGATTATTTGTTTCCAAAAACATTTGGAAACAGTCCATGTAGGAGTCCCAGTCCTCTTGAGCTGGGTCGAATGGAGCAGGTGGTACTACGCCGCTGGACATGGTTCTGCCGTTGTGCATTTCAGCCACGTGCTTGGTTGTCTTCGATGTTCTAGTTGGCTCGGATGTCATCCAATCCCACCCTCGTCGCCAGTGTTAAGTCTGGAGCATGGGTGCGAATAATGGAGACGAGCCGGTAGAAACAGTGAACTTCAAACTCTTTATTTACATGGTGTGACAGCTCAACTCGATGGCTGCTATAGCCTTCTTTATATAGGCAACTTATTAACTATTCAACCAATAGTAATCCGGGAGCACAAGCTCCGTTAACCAATAAGAATGGCCTGTTAATGGCCAATCAGATGCTCCTGAACGGACCAATCTGATCCTGCCATTAATAGCCAATCAGAAGTGCAGGGCCAGAACCCTGCACTTGACTTCAAGCTCAAGATAACTTTATTGACATTATTCATTCACAACACCTTCCTTCCTTCCTTCCTTCCTTCCTTCCTTCCTTCCTTCCTTCCTTCCTTCCTTCCTTCCTTCCTTCCCCCCTTTTTCTGTTGCAAAACACAAGCCAACTAGAGAAAAGGACATGTGTGTACACATAATGAATTAAAAATATATTTTGCACCTTAATCATTCCTGGTAATTTTATTCATGGAAACTGTTAAGAGGCTGAGTACTATGTGATAAATACTTTAAGTCAAATCAAGGTGCACAAATTACCTCTACCTTTTGGCTCATTCCATCTGAATGATGTATATTGTGGCAAAATGCTCTTAAAAACATATGCATTTGTCACAAGGAATGTCTATACTGTCTACTCTTTCTTGTGTTCAAGTGCTTTTCCTGTCTAACATCAAAAAACAGAGTGAGAAGTTATTTCGTTTCAGGAAATCATTAAATGCAAAGTAAACCCTGATGGAGTACAATTAATTCAGGTATAATTTCCCCCCATTAGTTATCAAATCAGAGGTGTTTATTTACTTACTATTGGTATACATATTAGTCTTAAGACACAACCTCTTTTATTGAAATTAATAGTGTTTTAATAATTCAGAGCAAATGAAACACCATGAAGAAATCCTGAGGCTGATGTATTATAGGCACAAACATAGGCTCAGAATGCTGCATTATTATCGACTCAATTTTAATGAAATGAGAGGAAAAATAATAAACTGTACTGAGCCTATTAAAGCTAAAGAGCTTTAAATCATAGGGTATGTTTTTCACTTAAAAAAAAAAAACAGAAAGAAAAACTAGCAATGACACACTAGTTTTACATGTCTGTAATTATCCATGATTCATACCAACAAAATGTGTGAATAAATAAGTTACTCACAGAGGAATCATAATATGTGAGTAGGTAGGATAGGTAGTTACTTGGGTTGCATTTATTCATCTCTCCTTCTCTCTGTCTTTTTACTACATACCTTTTTTGATGATTAATTATAATGGACTCTGATTCTTTTATAAACTTTTTGAAGAAATGTGACATAAAAGACCAAGCTAGGTAGCAGCTGGAAAGTTAAACTGTGTTAATGGTTAGATGAGAGATGATTAAAAAATCCTAGAAATATGTTCTATACCAGAGGTGCTATTCAGCAGGTTCTGACCAGTTCTGGAGAACCGGTAGCGGAAATTTTGAGTAGTTTGGAGAACTGGCAAATACCACCTCTGACTGGCCCCGCCCCCATATATTCTCTGCCTCCCGAGTCCCAGCTGATTGGCTGGGTCTTTTGTTACCCTACACAGGAGAAAAGAGTTGGAAAGCAGGTTAGTGGGATGGGGAGGGAATGTGGAATTTGCAGTAACCTTCCCCTGCCATGCCCACCAAACTACACCCAACAACACTAAGAAATTCCAGTTCCAGTATAGGAACTGTTAAGTTCTGCGCATGGTCGCAAGGAACGGAGACGAGACGGTGAACTTCACTGTTTATTTATCATTCTGAACAGAGGGAAACCCTAGAGCAACAGCAGCCCTTTTATAGGGAAGCTGCTGCTCTAGTAACCAATAGGAAATGTGGAGTGTTAACCCCCTTAACCAATGAGAGTGGCTCGTTAACAGCCAATCAGATTCTCCTGAACGGACCAATCCGATATCGCTATTATCAGCCAATCAGAAGTGCAGGGCTAGAACCCTGCTATTTTCTAAAGCTTTTGATAAACTTTATTTGAGTATTTTATTAGTTCACAACAGGAACATCACCTTTTCTTTATACAGATAGGACTTGAGACACTTATTCATGACTAGAAGGGAATACTTCCTTTAGATGCTGGCAAGCTCTGCTTGGCCTGTGAACTAGAAGTTCCTGAATATCTGTTCAGTAAATGAAATTTATCCCACCACCATCTGAAAGACAATATTGGTCTTTTAAAATATGGTCTCAAATTAATTTAAGGTGCAAATGTGAAGGCGATCATCCCATTATCTTCATGGTACTTTTCTCATAAACTAATTATTTCCTTTTTTTATAACTCTGTAATCCCTTAATTTGGGGAAGAGTCAGGGTGACTGGATGGAGCTAAGCTTTTACTCTCCAGATGCCCTTCTTTATGCCATGTGGAGTTCACAACAGATTTTTTTTTTCTTTGTGCCCTAGCAGAGAGAAACCTCTGCCTCTACCTAGGATTGAACTCTCAACCTTCTGAGTGTGAAATGAGCATCTTCATCACTAAGCCACCATGCCACTCTCTCATATGCTTACTGCTGAGAAGGACTAATCTGAACATACACAGTGTATATTATCATGGGAAAATAAGGACATGAAGAGCAATGATATTCACAAGAAGAGGTGCTCATTAAATCCTCCTTTGCATGGATTTAGCTAGTCAAATCATGTGCATGCCTAGGAAGGAAATGGTGGGAAACTGCCAGCCAAACTGGAGGTGAGGTCAAGTGAGGATTTAGCCTTGAGTCCTTACATAGTCACAAGAGACATAAATCTGACCCCTCTTCTCCCTAGATCCATGAAATCTTATTTCCCTGTTCCCAGGGAAAGGCAAGCAGTCTGGGAAATCTTGTAAAATAACTTGCTGACTTAGCTTGTTCATTATGTGGCTCCGGTTGCTTGCCCCTGACAGGAAGATACAAACACAGAAGTCCAAACTTTGGGCTATATTCTCCTGAGATTTATTAAAGCAATTTCTAGGCATATTAATATCAGGTTTTAATTCCATCTTGTTTTCACTTTTCCACTTCAGTATCTGACGAAGTGCCAGAAATATAGTGATTGTTGCTAATGCCATCTCCTAATAAGAAATAAAAAAATGTTGGAAATTAGACTCGAAGTACCATTAACACATTTTTTTAACTATATAAGATCACGAAAGCTTTGATACTATAAGAACAAATCTACTGTAACCGAGCCAAGTATGTGACATGTATTTTATGGAGAAATACTTGCTGAATCTTGAAATGAAGGATTTTGAAGTTTATTTCAGCTTTCACTTTCTTCTCTTATAGATAAGTATGGTCCTTTGAAAACAATTGGGGGAAATTGGTACACTACTTCTCCATTTACTTAATAACTGCATGATTTGTTTTTCAGTCTGATCACAAGTTGTTGTGCAGATAACAGAACATTTTTATTTAAAGATTTATGCGGTAGGCCATCTAAAGCAACCCTGGGAGGCTCACAGCATGAAAACCGTTTAAAAACATTAAAAAAAAGCTGCTTTCCTACATCATTTTGAACTGGATATTAAATCATGAACTTGTCATTGATTATGGACTGGAAGCCTCTCTTGTGAACTTGTTCTAAAGCATCAAAAATATATACATCACTCTAATCTAAAAAGACCCTCAGTGTTGTGCTGGAGGAATAGCATTCATACCAAATAAGATAATGATAAATCAATTATCCCTATCAACAGCTGCAGCTATGCTTCTTTCTTTACCAAAACATTGTAATTGCTTAATTTCTGGATAGCCTCCCAAAGCAGCTAGATTTTCAATGCCTTTCCAAATGCCCTGAAAAACGACAACTACCCATCTCTTGATACAAAATGTTTTAAAGGAGGGTAGCCTCTGGAGAGAATGCCATTTTTTAGCTGTCTCTTAATCACACTTCAAGATAAATGAGGACCTTCACCCAGGGGTGGGCTTCAAAAATTTCAGCTACCGGTTCTCTGTCCGGTTGCTGGGAGGGCATGGCCATGATAGGCATGGCCTAGTCAACCACAACGGGGAGGGATGTTTTGTCCTTCCTGGGCTCCGGAGGCTTTTCTCGAGCCTCCAGGAAAGTGAAAAGGTCTCCCCTGGGCTCTGGAGGCCCTCCAGACACCAGAAACTGCCCTGTTTTTGGTCTTCTGGAACTTTCAGGAAGCCTGTTTTTTCCCCCTCTTTGAGCCTCCGTATGGGCCCTGCGCTTACCTTGCATCCAAAACAGGCCACGTGGAGACTCTTGGGAATGGAGGAGTGAGGTGGGAGAGAGTGAGGTCGGGTGGGAGGGGCCAGCCAGGGGTAGGATTTGGTGGTTTGCTAAATCGGCCACAACATTACGGATTCAACTGAACCTGGGCAAACCCATAGCAGCCTATCCCTACCTTCACCCTCTCTTCTTCTTTAAACTAAGTGGACAGACGATTTCTGGAAAAGATGGTTAAATACTTTGTTTCTGAGCCATAGAGGGCCTTACAGACACCATGAGTTGCACTTAGAAATATGTTAATCACTCGTGCAGTTCAGATAGCAGTGTGTTATTTGACCAGTAACAGGGCTGTCTTGTTAGTACATCAATTCCTTCATTTTGCACAAGGATGCCTCTGGGGGAATCTTCCAAGTTAGCCTCATGGAAATGCTAATTTATCTGAAGTAGGATTTTTTTTCCTTGTTGTTTAATAGAACTTTTCCAGAACTAGAGATTTTTCATGCAACCATTGTTTCTTTATTAAAGGAGTGGTGCATGGCCTAGAGGTGAAGCTCTCACCTCACAATCAGGAGGCTGTGAGTTCAATCCTAGGTATAGGCAGATATTTCTCTCTCTGGTCACAATGAGAATATATCTGCTGAACAATACTCTGCATGGGTGGTAGGAAGGGCATCCAGCCAATAAAACACTCAGCTAGCTCCATTCAGTCCCCCAGATTCCACCCCGCAAGGGATCATGGGGTTCTTAAAAGAAGACAATTGTTGCTTTATTAAAAACACAATTCTTCCTATCAAAAACACATGTTCTTTTCAGGAAGAACTTTTACAAACAAATTATTTTTAGATGGTTTTTAGGAATCCCCATGGATGGGATTTGTCTATCCAATTTTGGCAGGTCCTGACAATCCATGATCTAAAAATCAAGGGTACATTTACGAACTGTTGCAATATCAGTTTAAGGAAAAAGTAAGGCACAAAACAGAAGCGAGATGAGTTGTTTGTTACCAACAGCAGATGTTAATGACTTCAGTATTCCTGCTCCTCCATGACAATCCATTTATGTGCGCTAGCCATTATAAGACAATCAGAAGCAAAACATTTACGGATCCTCATTTCTATCCAGTTTTGTCTTCCTCAATAAGAATCAGCTTTGACTTTTCCCGCCATTTCAATTCTGCATCTATGAATCCATACCACCTTGCAACTGTCATTACTGCTACAAATAATCAGCACTTTTGCCCATGATCTTCAACAAAGCATTGATGTCAAACATGAATCGAATTTCTTTTTCTCCTGGGCCATTAAAACAAAGCAAAACAAACCCTTTAAAACCAATAGGCTACAGAAGCCATTACCTTCCTTTCACAACACAAAATATTTCTAGTGTAAATGTCATGCTGTTTGGAAATCCATAATTAAAGTAAATACAATCACAATATAATTGTTGCTGTTCAACCTTGGATAGCAAATGAGATCGAACCCAATAATCAAGACAAGTTAATGACTACATAGCAGCATTGCCCACAAAACTATATCCAGAGTGCCTACTTCAAGTAATCATCTAGGTTCATGTTAAGTAAGTGTATCCTTACTATGGGAAATGGAGAGGTATGAGATGGGAGGTGGAATGAGGACTGGGAACTTCATTGGCTAACTTATTCATTACAGCATTGATGTGGAACTTATCTTTTCTTGGCTCAGACACAGGCCCATATAGCTCTGATTACATCTTAGTAAATGAAATGGACAGATAAACTATCTAATGCTCTCCTAATTATGGCCCAGGATATGTAATGTTGGTTTAAGAAAGAGCCATAGTGCAAGTAGTCCTTGACTTAAAGCCATAATTGGGACCTGAAACCTGAACTGCAGTTGTAAATCAAGGCACACCCACAAGATTGGATTTATTTTTCTGACATTTTCCTTCAGCAAACGCCATGGCCATTAAGTAAATCCATTCTTTTGATATCCAGCAAAAATGTTGCAAATTCATGGTCATTGAATCCGGCTGTATATTTGAGCCAATTTGCCAAATGCCCAAAATGTGGTTGTATGTGTGTGTAGGTGTGTGTGTGACATTTTATGATTTACAGGCTGTAAAGCAACTATTCTGAGGTTGTCACTCATAAAACTACTGGTTGTAAGTTGAAGATTGCCTGTAGTATCCATCAATGGGGTCCCAGTTTCTATATATGAAAGTTCAGATACATTATCATATGGCAATTCCTGACTGGCTTTGTCTTAGATCAGAAATTAAGTGTGAGTAGGTTAATGTTTGGATGGGAGACCTCCTGATAGAAGCCACATTGGTGTGTTTGTAAAGTCTTTGGGAGTTGAGTTTGACTTGAAGACGAGGCTATACTTTTAATATCGAACAATGAGATTGTTGCCATGGATTGGCCTGCACCAACTCTTCCATGAGACATGTAGAATTGGAGCTTGATTTACAGGCACCTAAGTATGGTATCAATTCCACTATGGTTTTCTTCACCCAGAAAATTTGTGAAGTGTCACCAGGGGTGGGGTTCAAAAAAATGTAGCAATCACTTCTCTGCCTGGTTGGTAGGTGGGCGTGTTCATGGTGGGTATGGCCTAGTTGGCCTCCTTCACCACAGCAGAAGTGGGGGAATTTTCACCCTCCCTGGGCTCTGAAGGCTTGAGCTTCTGGATCCCAGGGCCCATTTCCAGCCTTCCTGAATTTTCAGGAGGCCTATTTTTGCTCTCCCTGGGCTCTGGAGGCTTTCCTTGAGCCTCTAAGAGGCCCGTTTTCCCCCTCCACATGCTGCAGAGGTTCTCTGGAGGCCAGAAACGAGACCGTTTCAATCCTTCCGGAGCCTCCAGGAGGCCCATTTTTCACCCACCCCAAGCCTTTGCGTGGACCCTGCACTTACCTGGGATCCAAAATGGACTTCATGGAGACCCCTGGGAGGGGAGGATGGGGTGGGCAGGGCCAGCCAGTCATTGCAACTACCTGTTTGGCGAACCAGGTGTAAAATTAACATCCAGTTCACACGAACTGGTAGCAGCCCACCTTTGAGTGTCAGTTTGTTTTTGAAGTTTCAAGTAATATCTGGCAGGGTAGAAAGCAATAAGAAAAAAAAAAAAAAATGACATGGTGTTGATTTAGAACACTAAGTTTTTCACCACTAAAGCTGTCTGATGTTATATTTCTGCACCACCAGATCTAAGCCTTGTTTGAATACGATCATGAACCAGCATCAGCAGGTGAGACAAGTCATTAAAAAGAAGCATAGAGGAACTATATTTGTCTTCATCTACATCTATATCCAGCATGGAGAGCAAGAGAGCAAAAAAGCAAATCTGAAAAGAATTAGGAAAGACATAAAAGACACGTCTTGTAACTATAGAGCATTAGACTGGTTTAGGGATCTCTACAGAGCAGAAGAATAGAGCCTTTGTGCTGCCTGCATGGTGGTGTTCAGCTTCAAAAGCAAAATGATGCAATCAACAAAATGCTTGTGTTGTAAGCATGCATCTGTTTTTCCCAGTGTTCATCTGGAGCCCAATTTCTTATCAGACTTTCGAAGCCATTTGGAGATTTATAGCTGTTGTGGACAATCACAGCAGGAATAAGCTGTCAATGAACTTTTAAGGGAGGCAGAGAGAAGATCAGGAATCTTAAGCCCCAAAATGTGTTGCCAGGGCCCAATTAAAACAATCCATCTTTTGTCCACCAGCTGCACTGACCATGTTAAGTACAAAGAGTTGCTTTGTTAAGAGCAACAAGTCTTTTAACTCCTTAAGAACTGGGGGAAATCTTGTGCCTTCAACTGGTATCTTGTGCCTTCAACTTGTATCCCGGGCATCTGGCTTTGGAAAAAAGTTTCCTGCAAAATGTAAGACTCTGCAAGCAGAGAGAGGTTACTGACTCAATTTGTGCGATGGTTATTTCAGCAAATACCCCCTGTTGAAATATCAAGAAGCAATGACTTGGTCAAACATTTATGAAATTGACCCAGCAATCTAATGAGACAGGAAGTCCTGAAATAGCTCAAGTTCTGGTAACAAATGCTTTGATCTGAAATCACTTCCTGGCCACCCCTGACATATAATGATTAAATGACATTTAATTTCATTGCTTAGGGGAGATGTATACTCCCTGTTCTCAAGAGGATTTTCCCCTTCCCAAACACACACACACACACACACATACACACACAGAAAGAGAGAGAGAGGCACAGAACAACTTTCACTGTTGTGAATTAATAAAAGTGCTCAAATAAAGATTATTAAAACCTTTAGAAAAGTGCAGGGTTCTGGCCCTGCACTTCTGATTGGCCGATAATAACGACATCTGATTGGTCCGTTCAGGAGAATCTGATTGGCTATTAGCGGGCCTCTTTCATTGGTTAAGGGAACTAACGCTTCCCGTTTCTTATTGGTTATTTGATCAGCAGCTTGCCTATAAAAAGGGCTATTGCTGCCGTAGTTTTTGCTCTGTTCCACAATGTTAAATAAAGAGTTGAAGTTCACTGTTCATCGTCTCATCTCCACTTCTTGCGCCCATGCGCAGAACTTAACCCTGGCGACGAGGATGGAATTTGGAGACGTCAGAGCTGACTGAACACTACAGAGCACTAAACAGAGCATGTGGCTGAAGACGCACCAACGGCTGAACCATGTCTAGCAGCTTCATACCACCCGCTCCATTTGACCCAGCACAAGAAGACTGGGACTCATATATGGACCGATTCCAGATGTTTCTGGAGACCAACAACTTGAAGGATGCCACTACCAGAAAGAAGCGAGCGGTATACCTAACTCACTGCAGGCTGACCGTGTTCAAGATGGTCAAGGCACTAGCCAAACCGGCTGAGGTGAAGTCCATGGACTGGGACGTCCTCGAGTCCCTCCTATGGGCCCACTATGCACCTACCGTACCAACGCTTGTCCGAAGACATGAATTTTACCAGAAAGACCAGTGGAAGGGAGAAAGCGTTGCAGATTTCATTGCGGATCTCCGGAATTTGGGAGGCCTCTGCAGGTTCGCCGACCTCGAAGAGGCCCTGAGAGACCGAATAGTTCTGGGACTAGATGCGCTAGCTACACAAAGTAAGCTGATGGTGAAAGGCGACATTAGCCTTACAGATGCCATCGCTGATGCTACTGCAGCAGAAACAACCAGGAAGTCGGCTGCCCAAATGCGCCGCACCCATGCCCCGCTCTGCCAACGCACCGGCGAAATCTCACCTCACCTGGAAGGACAGGCAACGACAGCCTGAGGACCTCGAGGACCTCGAATCGTCATCAGAAAGTGATGAAGAAGAGGTCAACCGGCTCCGGTCTGAACGAGACCAACGCCATCAACGTAACCAGAGAGTGCAGTACCAATGCGCTGGTTGTGGGGCAAACCACCCATGATCAGACTGCAAATTCCTCGACGTGCTCTGCCATGTGTGCGGGAAAAAGGTCACATCAGAAGAGTCTGTAGAAGGAAGCAAGGATCCAACCCACCTCAGAGGAAGACCAACTACTGCCAGCCCATAGGAAGTCGTCCTGTGAATCGGGAATACTTAACCCACCAATGGAACAACCATTCCTACAGAAACAAACCACCAGCCCAGTCAACGAATCAAGAAAAGGCACACCAAACCATTATGATTGGTCATGCCTTATCATTAGATGCCAAGAAGATCCGGGTGAAGGTCGCCATCAAAAACCAGCCCTGCATGATGGAAATCGATTCAGGATCATCTCTCTTGATGATTTCCTGGAAGACCCTTAAACAATTAATTCCCACTGTCCGGCAGCAAGAACTTAGATTCCAAAGAATCATACTCAAGGACTATCAGGGAAATCAAATTCCAGTCGTTAGATCCAGCAAAGTCCGTTTCTCATTTAAAAATCGTACTGCATCCCTACCACTAACCGTAGTTGACAGGGATCAGCCTAGTTTTTTAGGCCTCCAATGGTTCACCCCACTTTAATTGAAGTAGCCGGCATTCATCGAACCAACAGCGACGACTGGGAAGAGGCCATCGTCCGGGAGTTCCAGGACATCTTTACAGATAAATTAGGTGAGTACAAGGGGACCCCGATATCATTTAACCTTAACCCCAAAGTAGCTCCCATCCGCCTTAAGCCTCGTCGAGTTCCATTTGCCCTTAAACCAAAGATTGACGAGCAGCTTGATAAATTAATAGCCCAGGGTATGTTAGAACCAACCGACCACGCTCCCTGGGAAACCCCAATCATAACACCCATCAAGCTGGATCATTAAGAATTTGTGGGGACTACCGAGCCACCCTGAATCATGCCCTTCAGCAGAATGCTTACCCAGTACCGGTGGTACAACACCTTCTCCATTCCCTGGGGGGTGGAAAACTCTTTGCTAAATTGGATTTAGCACAGGCATACCAACAACTGCCTGTAGATAAAAAAACGGCAGAGGCACAAACAATCGTTATGCACCGAGGTGCATTTAAGTGCAACCGACTCCAATTCGGATTTAGCGTGGCCCCAGGAATTTTTCAGAGCTTGATGGAGAGACTACTACAGGGTATAAAAGGGGTTGTACCTTATTTTATTGATGTTTTAATTGCTGCTCCGACTAGAGAAATACTAAGGGAGCGCCTGAGGTTAGTTCTCCAGAAATTTAAAGACTCTGGCCTTAAAGTAAAAAAAAATGTCAACTGTGTACGGATAAAGTAGAATTTTGGGGTACTTAATCGATAAACAAGGCATTCCCCCCCACCGATAGCAAGCTAAGGGCAATAAAAGACCCAGAAATAAGACTGATCTCCAAGCTTTCCTGGGCCTTATCAATTTTTACAATGTGTTCCTGCCCCACAAAGCGACCGTAGCTGAGCCCCTACATCGTCTGTTGGACAAAAAGGCAACCTGGGTCTGGGGATACCAAGAGGAACACGCATTCCGACAAGTAAAAAACTTATTGACTTCAGACACTGTTTTGATGCAGTATAATGAGACTTTGCCTTTAATGATTACATGTAATGCATCACCATTCAGAGTGGGTGCCATTTTGAGCCATGTGTTACCAAACGGTAGTGAAGCCCCTATTGCCTACTTTTCAAAAACACTATCAAAAGCTGAACATAACTATAGTCAAATTGATAAAGAGGCTCTTGCTGTCGTTTCTGCTGTTAAACGATTTCATGAATATATTTATGGGTGAGTTTTTACTATAGTTACCAACCACAAACCTTTGCTGGGGATTATAGCGGGGGACAAGCCAACCCCTTATATATTATTTCCCAGAATGACTCGCTGGTCGGAATTCTTGGCTGCATATAATTATAAGCTGCAACACCACCCGGGGAAAGCCATCCTCCATGCTGACGCACTAAGCCATGCACCACTTCTGGAAACCGTTGACGACCCAGCTCCAACTGTCACAAAGCTCCAGATTGAGACACTTCGATCACCTCTACTGACAGCTCAAGATATTGCGATTGAAACCAAACGCAATCCAATTTTGGCGCGAGTTCTTAGCTGGGTCGAGTGAGGATGGCCATTGGATCAAATCCCTGACAACTTCAGTCCTTTCAAAAATCAACAGACGGAACTGTTTTCCCAGAAAGGCTGCATCATTTGGGGGGATAGAGTCGTCGTCCCAGAGCAGCTGCAATGAGCGGTATTGAAAACCTTGCATGAAGGCCACCCCGGCATCATGCTCATGAAGGCGTGGTGACCGGGTATCGACAAGCAAATCGAGGCCTGGGTAAAGACTTGTTGCAAATGGCAGGAAGTTAGCAATGCCCCACCGAAAGCAACCCCAACAGAATGGGAAACACCCAGGGGACCATGGTCCCGTATTCATATTGACTTTGTGGGACCTACTAAAGGACACACATTCCTAGTAAAGGTGGATGACTACTCAAACTGGTTTGAAATCCATGAAATGAAAAGTACCACAACCGAATCCATCATCAGGAAATTGGACAGATTATTCGCAACCCATGCACTGCCAGATGTTCTGGTATCCGACAACGGCCCCCAGTTTACCGTGCTTTCTTTTGAACAGTATTTGATGGACCGTGGTATTCACCATGCGCTAACTTCGCCGGCACATCCTGCGGCCAATGGAAGAGCCGAGCGCATGGTACAATTTGTCAAAAAGACCCTACATAAAATGGACTGTGGCGATATCGAAGATAATATTAACCGGATACTCTTTCTTCAACACATCACTCCACACAGCATCACCAACAAGACTCCGGCTGAATTGTTAATGGGACGAAAACTCCGCTCCCACCTTGACCGACTACACCCATCGTACGAACCAGAAAAACCACACGGATACAGTGGGAAATGCTGTGAATTCCAGATAGGTGACGTAGTCTTCGCTAGAAACTTTTCTGGCGATCCTTTGTGGGTCGAGGCAACTATAATCCAAGTCACAGGACCCAGGTCGTACCGAGTAAAAAGTCGTGAAGGAAGAATATGGAAGCGCCATATTGATCAGCTGCATTCAAGACTGCAACCTGGTTTCTGCGACTCCGGTAACTTCCAAACTGAGGGGGTAGGAGATGCCAAGGAGACCGAGTTCGAAACGGCAGAAAGCACGAGTGGAAGAAGTGAGCATTTGGACTTAAGGCATAAAGAAGGATCAGAGAGGGTGGTGGACTTGCCACAAAGAGACACCTCATCAGAGGCAAGCCCACAAAGGCTAGAGGACAACGAGGACATTAGCGGCACCAAGTTTTTAAATGAAGGACCGGAGGGACCTACTCGCCAGAAAACGTCCTGCCCAAACAAGATTACAAACAAGTACCGGGGGGACAGCGAAAATCTAATAGACAATCTAAACAACCTGCCTACCTCAAAGATTATATCACCGCACCCCCTAAACAGAACCCGGGGAGAAGGGGTGTTGTGAATTAATAAAAGTGCTTAAATAAAGATTATTAAAACCTTTAGAAAAGTGCAGGGTTCTGGCCCTGCACTTCTGATTGGCCGATAATAACGACATCTGATTGGTCCGTTCAGGAGAATCTGATTGGCTATTAGCGGGCCTCTTTCATTGGTTAAGGGAACTAAAGCTTCCTGTTTCTTATTGGTTATTTGATCAGCAGCTTGCCTATAAAAAGGGCTATTGCTGCCGTAGTTTTTGCTCTGTTCCACAATGTTAAATAAAGAGTTGAAGTTCACTGTTCATCGTCTCGTCTCCACTTCTTGCGCCCACGCACAGAACTTAACATTCACAATAAAACTTTGGAACTGAAAATGGATGCCAGAATTTAACATAGGTTAAGCCATGTATGGTGCCAAAACAAGGAAAAGGAACAGCCAGCAAATTAGAGCATGTTTAATGAATCAGAGCACATTTAACTGTCTAGAACAACCTAGTTAGTAATCTAGGACAAGTTTCTTTTTCTTTTTGTACGTTACTTTTCCTTCATTGGGTAGCTGACATTGTGGCATGTTTCTTTATTCCCTGCATTCCTTCTTTCTAAAGACATGTGTTTTTTTTTTAACCTATTAAGAATAAACTTAGAATAAACTCACACTGAACAAGTGAAAGTCCTCTTTCTCCCTCCTTCCCCCCCCTCTCCCTCCCTCCCTCCCTCTGTACATTTGTTGTTAAAATCCTTTCCACCCAGGTTCTTCCTTCCAAGGATTGTGATTCTATGCTTAGATTACTCAAAGTCACCATCTGCATTCACTCGCAATTTATTTTTATTTTTATTTTTGTTGTTTACATGATTTATCCATGTCCGACTCGTGGGAAATGTTCTCCATGCTACCCTGCCAAATAGACCTTCTTTCAATTATTAAATGCTCAGCTTTGTATCAGATTTGATGTTATCAAGCCAGCCTGTCCTTTGGTTGCCCCTTCTTCTTGTTCCACTAACCATTCCTAGCATCATTGCCTTCTCAAATGAATTTGCATGCATGCCATGCCCAAAGTAAATCAGACATAGTCTTATGATTTTAGCTTTTTAGTGTAATTTATTTTTATATTGTTCAATTTATAAACCCAGTTTTCAGTCTAGTTTTGTTTACTTTGCATGCTTGGTTTGCTTGGTTTTAATTTGTGACATTCAGAGAAGAAGTCTAGTCTAATGAAAAGAAGGACTAGGGGTGAGATGATAGCAGTGTTCCAATATCTCAGGGGCTGCCACAAAGAAGAGGGAGTCAAGCTATTCTCCAAAGCACCTGAGGGCAGGACAAGAAGCAATGGGTGGAAACTAATCAAGGAGAGAAGCAACATAGAACTAAGGAGAAATTTCCTGACCATTAGAACAATTAATCAGTGGAACAACTTTGTGGGTGCTGCAACACAGGAGGTTTTTAAAAAGATGTTGGACAACCATTTGTCTGAAGTTCTTGCCTAGGCAGGGGGTTGGACTAGAAGGCCTCCAAGGTCCCTTCCAACTCTGTTATTATATTCTATTCTAAGATCAGGGAGCATTGACCAATGCTTAAAACTGTGTTGGTCAGGAGATGGCCATTTTGATCAAATGCTAAACTGACATTTTCCTCCACTTCTTCAATCTTCGTTGATTGTTGTTTTTCTCTCTTTTCCCCAGCTTGTTATCAGATCACATAGCATGAAGCCAGCTACAAAGGTGATTAACATGTTAATTGTGCTGTCACAAATTGCCCTACATCAGGAATTTTGCAAGCCCACAAATATCAGACAAGCAGCATGTTGGCTTTTGAAAAGGATATTAAAAACTGGGTGATTTTTTAAAAAAACATGCTTGACTTTCTCAATCAGGTACCCATTTGTAGTGATAACCTTACCTGACCCCAATTTTAATTGAAAAAAATGATTAAATCATGTTACTGCTGGAACATAAAAGGCCAAAGATGTATTTATACATGTACAAATGAAAATTAATCTGAGCTTTTAGTGTGTATGAAACCTTCTTGCTCTTTAAGGAAATCTTTCCAAAACCTGGTCAGATCCCAAGCAAATTATTTAGCCTTATCCTATAATTAATAAAGCATCAACATTTAAGACAGGAGTCCCTCTAGGGAGCATGCTAGAATAGGGCGCCATTGAATTTTTTTTTTTTTTTTACAATTTTTCTAGGCCATGTTTCAAAATTATTTTAAAAATGGTTCTAGAGTGCAAGTTAGTAAAATAATTTTCAAGTGTTGTAGAGAATAAAGTATGATAAAAAAACAAAATGATTAATCACCTTTTTGAAGCCTCCAGAGACAGGAGTTTGTATCTTAAATCCAGAAATTACTAAAGTATTTTTTTAAATATGTCTTCTCATCAAAGTCTTTTATTTCTTCTATCATTCTTCCAACTATAAAAAAATGACAAATTTAGAATCCGGGTCTTTCTAAGATATTAATTAGGTTGAACCAACCATCCCACAGGTGTCACTCTGAACACACCAAATTTAGAAAAGGAACAGGATTTGAAAAAATCATTGGATTCCATGCCTACTATAATTTAGCCCCTTCTGATCACTTTTTCCAGCACTGTGTTACACATATATCGTTTTTCTCATGCCATGGAAGAAAAAAGTCAACAAAACCTTGCCAAGGGCTTAGTAGAACATCTTGTCAAGCCTCAAGTAGCTATCAAGGTCAAGAAAGAACCTCATAAACTTTAGCATGCTGTTTTTAATGGCAGAAATTAGGTGGGAAAATAGAATTTTAAAAACTGCAAGGGCCCTTTTTTGTACATTTAGTAAAGTAGACTTTCTCAGAACAGATTGAATGGTTTCTTTATCTATCTATCTATCTATCTATCTATCTATCTATCTATCTATCTATCTATCTATCTATCGATCAGTTATGGTTTATGAAATCAGCCACTTTATGTTGTCTGTTTTCCATAAGTATCCCAACACATATACACACAGAGACAGACAGACACGGGGAGAGAGAGAGTCTCCCACAAAGATCTGTAGATGAATTCCTGATGAACATCTGGATGATGTCAGATGAGACTAGGAAAGAAGAAGCATGGGAAGTCACAGGTTGGTTTGGACAAGAATATTCTGCAAAAGCGAATTAAGCTTCTGAATTCTTCATTTTAAGCTTCATAACTGCTTGCTTGAGAATTGTGTTAAATCAGATGAATCATTCTATCAGGTTGAAGTGAGCATGTATTAAGGCCAGTAGTGGGAATCAACCGGTGTAACAACCGGTTCAGTGAGCACGGCAATTCATTTGAAAACAGTTCTAAAATTTACCTTCCACTGCAGCCCAATGAGTAAAACAGCAGAGGCATGGCAATCCACTCTGGCATGCCTATCAGCTGGGCTTAAACAAAGGAAATATAGGACAGACTAGCACTGGATGGGTGGATGAGGCCAACTATTTCCAGAATTACCAATTCTCTCAAACTGGTCCGTACCGGCTGAATCCTCCCCGATTAAAGCAAGCTGCAAAACAATCTGCTTTTCCAGAGACATGAACATGCATGGAACCATCTCTTTAATCTATCCCCTTTGCCATTCTTACTCATAGAACCTGAACAAGTCAAAAGATTTGACTTGTGTGACATGTTTTCCATATTATTGTTTTGTTTTTTTGGTTTTTTTTTTTTTTTTGTATTGTTTTAAATAATTTATTTTGATTTGATGAGAGCAAGCAGTCCCAGGAATGAATTTGAGATTGGGGCAAGGAGCTAGCAGTCAGCTTATTCTTTTGAATGGCAATGCTGAATCTGAGAACAAAATGTTTATGGTTTATTTTTTTTTGTTTAATGTAATACCAGATTATCCAGTAACTTGGAAATAGTGATAGTAAACAGATAAATTGCATGGTCGAGTTGCAAATTGGAATGCATCAGCAATACTGAGAATTAATTTCACTTTATCTCTATTCCGTTTTGGCAGCCCTATGAAGTTGACCAGATTAAGAAAGATATTCCCTCAGGAACATCGATAAAATAAGCTAAAAACAGAATATTTCAAAGCTGACTAGGCTTTGGCCCCATCACTTTTTTATCCCAGTGAAGCAGATAAGATAACCTGAGTCTGTTTGTATTATTATATTCTTCCCAGGAATTTAAAACAAAAATGTTACAGTCCTCTTGGGTTATAAAATAAGTCTGCCTGTCTGTCTATCTATCTGTCTATATCTATCTATCTATCTATCTATCTATCTATCTATCTATCTATCTATCTATCTATCTATCTATCTATCCATCCATCCATCCACCATCTATCATCTATCTTCTTCCCCAAACCTCAAAAACCTTAGCACACCAACGTGCCTACCATCCCTGCCCTATTGTTTCTTTTTATTTTTCTTATATGTATCCATTTCATGTATTCATAACTATATTTATTCTTATACCAGGGCTGCCAACCTTGAGTGATAGTTCGGAGTGAGAAACTGCGAGGGAGCGGAGCGACCGAGGGGGGGGGGGATGGTGTGGAAGGGGGGTGTCCCCCCTTCCACGGTAGGGAGCTTTGACAATTTTACATTTTAAATGGTGCAATCTGATGCATACTTTAGTCATGATTTGGACATATACATACATACATACATGCAAGCAGCACCAATGTACTTGAACCGGATTTGTAAGATATTAATAATGCAGTTCACTGACCATGAATAATTGAAGTTCCTGACTTGTAACTGCAGTATTCTACCTCAACTGACTTTATTAGCTTAGTGATGTACTATAGACCACTATAGGATGAATTCAATGTGCAACAAAAAGACAAAAACCCGAAACAATTACAGAGATAATGCAAATACATCAATGGGTATTCTTCTTTCTGTATCAAATACCATACTACGTGCCAATATCAAATGCTATAGTCTCAGTCTTTAATTATATACTAACTTGTTGACTGAAATAGGGGTTCATAATTTCAGACATGTATAAACTAAACATTTAATCAAATAATGAGTGCTTCATATAAATACACATATTGTTAACTGTAAAACTCATCTACTGTATTCTGAAGCTTGAGCACAGTGAGGAAACAGTATATTATTTATTGGGTAAGTTTAGATTCTGAACTTAATGGTCTTACTGCTCTTTGGATGGTAAATTGTGTTAAGATTAGAATATGTTCTAGTTGAGTCAGGGCTATCCCAATTTGGGGCTGAGAAGCCTACTGGCATCAAAAAAAGTCCTTATTGAGTCCTTATCTAAGGGTTTGAAAATATGATAATAATGTAGTACAGTCCTGTCGATCTGGTGCATGGAGACCTAGGATTTAAACTCAAAGGAGAAAGAGGAAAAAGTGATTCCTTCATCCACTGCCAGAGATGTAATCCTGTCAGTCCTCCAACCTTTCTATTAAGTATTTTGCAAAAAAGCTGCCCAGCCCCTTTATAGATCAGCCTGGCGCGCTTCTCGCCTTGCTGGTTTGGGAAGACTCTTTTGGATCAGCTAAAAGAGAGCATAAGGCATGTAAAGGGGTGGTAATAATAATTATAATAATAATAAAATTTAAAATAATAATAATTTTATTCAGAGTTGTGTTGGATCTCTTTTTTTTTGGGGGGGGGGTTGTCCCATTCTTTCTTGGTGTTCTTTCTGTCCTTTTTGCTTTTTTAAATGGTCTTTCTCCCCTGGGTCAGAAATCCAGCCAGAGAAAATAAAGAAACATCACCAAAGATTTAAACACCAAAGGGTTAAATGGAAGCCACTCAGTTGGCTTTGCTTACCATTGTTATTACTGGCCGAGGCTGTAAAGAGGCTTTGCCAGCCCCCTCGTGTCCTTCTTTGGAAAGCCTAGGGCAGCTGGCTTGTCCCAGAGGACATTGCAGAGAGGGAGAGGGCGGGGCAAAGTGGCTGCGAGCGCCCCGGGCGGTGAAGAAGCCTCCTGCTCTTCGCTTTCCTGAAGCGATAATGATCGGCATCGTGACAGTTACGGGACGCCGGCAGAAGGATTAAGGCGGGAAAAGAGGCGCGGTGGGGTGGCTGGGCAGGGCGGGGTGGCTGGGCAAGGCGGGGCGGCGCTGGGAGCTCATCCTTCTCCTAAGCTAAGGGGAATATTCGGAATATAATCAGAGAATGTAGGGATATTTTTGTACATTCCATGATTTTGGGGGTTTAGCGTGAGATTTTGTTTATCAGAGTGAGACAGTCAAAATTGATTGAATTGCGTGAGTCTCACACTGATTGCGTGAGAGTTGGCAGCCCTGTTATACCTTTTATCTTATAATCGCTTGACAAATAAAATAAATAAATCTACCTCAAGGTCATTTCTCCAACTATAGCTATCTATTCCCATATTTATACTTCTACTTATTTGTATAATTAGTTTCAATTTTTTGCATCCATTGGACATTATTAAGCATATTGTTTGTCAATACAAGATTCTGTTCTCCTTCATCCTTATAACTTCTGACACGTCAAAGAAACATTGAACAATAGTTGTGTGAATTAAATAATAGAATAATTGCACAATAACAAATAGATACAATTGACTAGGAATCTGTCAATATAGTCACCTACTTAGATTTTTCCAGACACGGTATAAATTCTGTGGGCTGTTTTGTAATGTTTCATTTGAAAAACATGACTTTGTTCAAAATGGTATTTTTAATAGATACGTGCAACAATGGTGTGAATATAACATTTCTTTAAAAAAAAAAAATACTCATGCCTACCACATATCTTTGAAGGTTTATGCTTGCAGCAAAAAATGAGAATAAGAATACATTATATACTTAGAATTTGCAAGAAGTCCTTGTCTTACTTTTCTGCCTGCAGGCTAGCCTAATTTTGGTGCATTCTCGCTCTTTTATGAGTTTGTTATAGTACTTAAGAAACTTGCATGCTACTTGCAACAATTTCTTAACACCTCAAATAGGATTTTTTTTTTTTTTTAAACTCAGCCCATGTGCTCTGCTATGGACCATTAACTGTACTGTAATTCATAATAAAGACAAGAAATAGGCCAGATGCCCCCCCCCAAAAAAATGCCATTGTTGGGCTAATTGCTTAGATTTTGCTGTGTCACATTGTAGCCAAGACTTATATTATGTCATGCCAAAATGGTGGGAAGGAGGGAGAAAAGAAAGAAGGAAGGAAGGAATTTAAGAGGGAGGGAAGAAAGGGAAGGCAAAGGAAGGGAGGGAAGGAAGGAAATTAAAAAGGACGGAGGGGAGGAAAGGAAGGAAGGAAAGAAGGAAATTAAAAAGGAGGGAGAAAAGAAGAAAGTTAAAAAGAGCGAGGCAGGGAGGGAGGAAGCAAGGAAGTTAAAAAGGAGGGAGGCAGGGAAGGAAAGGAAATGGAAGGAAAGGAAGGAAGGATATATATATATATTTCTAACAGCACTTTTGTAGTGGAAGCAATTAGCCAGAAAAATAGTGGACTCCTTTTTAATCTTTATCCATTCTATGAGTGGGTGGTATTGCTAAAATCGGGCATCTTTCTAACCTTGCCTAGAAATAATTGAATAGGACTCATCTACAGTATGACTATAGTGCAAATCAAACTGTTCCTTGTCCCCAGTTTCACCTCAGTTTTACATTCCCGGCAGATATGATTAAATGAGATTCTTGTTATCCTATCTATCTCATCAGTTAGACTAAAAGATTAATAAAGCACAACCCCAAGAGGAAGACAAGTTACTCTATTTCATGTTTCATATGAATTCAGCTAATGCAGATATTTTCTGATACAAAAAGAGAGAGATCTTATTGCTGGTTCTATTTTCATTCTTCCTTAGCAGTGGCAATCTACTCATGTTGTTTTATTTTGATTTTAAAAAGAATTTTTGTCTCTATAAATGGCAATCTCTCTCAAGATATTTTTACCCATAGTTGGGTAAAAATAGAGATGAGGCAAAAGCTGAATAGAATAGGTTAGA
The DNA here is from genome assembly GCA_033807585.1 of Hydrophis major. NCBI lineage: Eukaryota > Metazoa > Chordata > Lepidosauria > Squamata > Elapidae > Hydrophis > Hydrophis major. The sequence continues at coordinate 12,462,594 of CM066332.1, read as the reverse complement.
ATAGACTAGAATAGAATAGAGTAGGAATAGGAATAAACATTGGAATTAGAATTGGAATAGGAATATAATAGAATGAAATAGAAAAAGAATAGAATAGAAACAGAATAGAATAGAATAAAAAATGAATAGAACAGAAAAATAATAGAAAAAATAGAATAGAAAAATAGAATAGAAAAAGAATAGAATAGAAAAAGAATAGAATAGAAAAAGAATAGAATAAAATAGAATAGAAAAAGAATGGAATGGTGTGGAGTGGAGTGGAGTAGAATAGAATAGAACAGAACAGAACAGAACAGAACAGAACAGAACAGAACAGAACAGAACAGAACAGAACAGAATAGAACAATTAAAGAAGAATATTTGTAATTCATAGTTGAAATGACAGCTCCTTGGTGCTCTCTAAGGTTCCTTCCAATTCTGTTATTCTATTATATTGTGCCATCATTTCACAAATGACATGATATAATAACAGAATAACCAAACTGGGAGGTTTTCTAGCCCAAATAGAAAACTTTGCCAGTTTTCCAGTCCAACCACCTGCATAAGCACACACCTGTACCATTTTGGACAAATGGCTATCCAATCTCTTCTTAAAAACCTCCAGTGTTGGAGAATTCACAACTTCTAGAGGCAAGTTGTTCCACTGATTAATTGTTCTAACTGTCAGGAAATTTTTTGTTAGTTCTAGGTTGCTTCTCTCCTTGATTAGTTTCTATCCATTGCTTCTTGTCCTGCCTTCTGGTGCTTTGGAAAATAGGTTCACCCCCTCATGTCTTGCAATTAAGCCATGGTTTCACATGATGGCCCTTGTTTCCTTGGATGCCCAGGCAGCTGGTGAAATAAACAGTGATCCACCATTTTGCGTAATATTAAATTGATCCATCTTTGCTGTTCTTTTTCTAAGAATATGACCTTCATGACTATGTGCTTAGTTTTGCAATGGAAGAGCTTTGCACTGTGAAACCAGAATGAATTTCAGTATTTAGAGATAAGTAAGTCGAATATTCCCAAATCATGCAAACAAATGTCTGAGAAAGAGTTCCCATCTGCATTTTTCCTAGATGAGGAAGCATTATTGAGAGAAAGGAACTGACAAATATGGTTTGTAATGGTCCATCTTCAAGCATTTCTATGAGGCCTCATTAAGAGACCTTTTAGTAGTATAATTTTCACCTCTGTGGCCATCTCTCTAGCCAACGTGGAAATTGTGCCTCTAGGAACTGATCAGAAGTTGTCTTTCTTGATTTCTTTCCTTTTCCGAAATAACGAGACACAAGGGAACTAGTAGGATCTAATTGAAATCAGAATTATTGTTGCCATAAATTCAACCAGCATCACTAAGCTACATGACAAATAATGAAGAAAGTTGTAGAAAAATAGTTCTATATTATTATGGTTGTCCATACAGTCAGCCAGATGTTTACACTGGATTCATTTTTATCCACCTATCAAGTCCTTCCCAAGAACCTGAGATAGGCTGATATTATTATCTGATGGTGTTAAAGGTATTATTTTAGGATTTAAGTTATTTCAAGTAAAGCTGCCTTTTGTAATTGACCAGTGGTGGGTTTTGTTTTTTTTCAATTCTAATGGTATTCAAGAGATGTTCCAGATGTTTAGGATTACACCGAAGGTGCCTATTACTATTGGTACTTCTTTTCTTTCTTTTGCCATTTTAGTCATTTTATCACTGTCTGCAGGTCTTTGTATTTTGTGATTTCCTCCAGTTCTGTTTATTCTTTTATGTTGTCTCTTGGTATTGCCACGGCCATTATCCAAACTCTTTTTTGTCTTTCTTACTGACAGTTGTTAAGTCCTGGATTTTATGTGACAGGTGCTTGTCTGTTTGAATTCTAAAGCAAATCAGCTTCATTTTCTACATTTTAGATTGCTTGCAGGCAATCTAAGATAAGATTTGAGGAACCTGTCAGTTGAGTGTTCAGATGCCTGATAGAACCACATAAAAAGGGACATGTTAATATATGCTTGAGAAGGAAATTGATACAGTCCAGCCAGACTGGTCAATAGTTTTGTGATAACTTCAGATAAACAGATTGTTTATTTCTTTCTATTATTTTGGTAAGCCTTTGAAGAAGCGTTTGTTAGCTTCAGTATACAAAAGTATACAGATGCTCTTTGTCATACTTCATATACAGTTTTAGGTAAGTGACTTTGTATTTTCTGGTTGCTTTTTCTGAGGGCTAATATCATAATGAAAAAGCTTGTAGAGCTGATGGATGTTGTGGTTATGGGTTACCATTAAAAATTAAACACATAATTTATCCACCACTTTTCAGTTAGGAATTATATGCAATTGTTAGTCAGAATGTTAAGATGAGAAGGCTCTATTCTCCATCTACTTTTTATAGAGCATAGAGGGATTCACTTTTGAATAAGGATTCATAGGATTAGACTGACTTTTTCTTAACAGGATTTCAACTTTCATCTTCAAAGGGTGTCTCAAACAAAAATGGGTATCTTGATTCTTAACAATGCACCAAGATCAATGAGAGAAAGAGAGTAAAGATTCTTATTCTATTGACTTTGATAAAAAAACAAAAATCATAAACCCACGTAGAGTTAAGCTGGACACAAATTAAGCACTGTAAAAAAATCACACACAATATTATACATTCGTCTGTGAATGGCAAAGAAAATGTTTCAAGCCAACACTTGAAAGAGAAGGAGGTATTTTTATGCAAATAAAAGTGCTAACTTCTCTTATAATAAAAATTAAATTTCAGCCACAACCATGATTAACACACCATGAGGATTACGATTTCTGTTAATAAATACAAGGAATTATTGACCCAAAGGAGAATTTTAGTGGTACAATGTTAAGGAAAGTTTTTTTTAACTGTAAATGAAAAGTCACATTTGTTTTAACAAATTTCAAATTCATATAAAGTTTCATACATTTAAATGGTTTTATTTTGATGCCTGTTTTGTAGGCTTGTTCATTGTGCACAAACATATATGCTTCTGTATTGGTATTATGCTGTTTAAGAAAGCCTCTTGAAGTGTTATTTGTTCACACATAATGGCACAAAAGTGAGTACTGACTTTTTGTTCTGATTCAGATTAAGAAAATTCTTTTTATCATCTATTGTAGTAGGAAATATTAAGAATTTCATATTTAATAGAGGAAGATGTATTGGAAAAAGCAAAGAAAAGAAACTTTTAAGTTTTTCTACTTATTGGGAAATAAGTATCAAACCTGACATTTCAGAAGCCAGAGAACTTGTGATCTTGTGTTCAGGAGAAGATCAGGTTAAAAGCTGACCTAGTCCTCATAATTTTCTTATCAAAGATCCTTGTTTTTCCAGGATTAAATCATAACAAAAGTGAAAAGAGGTGAAGCAAGGACATTTCATGGAAGGCCAAAATACATAGCTGAAAAGACCCTTTAGAGAAAAAGAGGCTCTTCCTACACACACCTTGTCTATTTCTATGCATGGAAGTAGACCCCAATCTACTTCTATTAAGTCAAGGGGAAAGCAGGCATTATGGCTCAATTGAGTTTGCAATCTACAACATTCAGTCATTGGAAATTTAATCATAGTTTGGTCTCTTGAGACTTCATCTTCAAATTGTAAGCTGACCTGTATTTTGGAAAATACATCATCAATAAACTCATATCATAACCTGTAAATCCTCCAGAAAAGCTAACTACTTATCTTCTCTCTTCTCTTCAACTTTCAGAAAATCAAATGAATTTTATTGGAAACAGAACTTCAGAGATCTGCATTCTAACAAAACCATCATGCCATACATTTTGAGTTATATTAGTAGGAGAAATTGACCAGTAGAAATAGCTGCTATCAGTCAATGTGTTTATTGATTATCTTTGCTTTAGCAAGAACTTTCATTTTCCAGATTTTTAAAAGCTTTAAATGACGCAAAGTTTTCTAATAGCTATGATATTTTATTGTGTATAATTTACCACTTATATGATTGATAATTTGCATCAGTATCTCCTCCTCTCCTCCTCCTCCTTCCTTATAAGCTAGACTTTTGTTTCTTCTGATTTATAATATCCTTTTTATTTTTATTTTTTGGTGGGGGGAAGACCAAAAAGAGCAAAGCTAAAAAGGAAAAAAAAGAGGGATAGTTAGGAAGAAACAACTTTTTAATTGTAGATTTTATAACACAACTGCTATAAATCAGACAATAGTTATGAAATCAGTCTCTGATTTGAATTTAATTCCCACTTTTTTACAAACCATGGAAAGTCCTGCAGTGATTATCTCTCCAAAACTCAGACTTGACAACTCAAAAAAGTCTAGTTGAAATGTGCTCCTAAAGTTTCTTTGTATTGAGAATAAAATCTAAAACTATTTGAAACTGGGTTCTTTGTGAGGTTGGTTGAAGAAGTGGTAGTGTTATGTGTTATTAATAAACTTTGAGGAAGTTTGAAGGGTATTATTATAAAGGAAATCCTAGGCTTAAGAAGAAATGGTAAATAGATCTATAGAGGTGGGTAAGCCTTTATAGAATATCTGCTCCTGCCAATTCAAGATATACTACCCAATAAACAATTTTATTACCCTTCTTCTTAGGAAGCATCAGGGACAGATTCTGGAATCAGGCTATGCTAAATTTCCTGCCATTTATAAAGTCTTAATGTCTTGTTTGCTAAATATCTCCAGGCAGGAACTTATAGAAACAAGGACAATGAGTTTTTGAGTGACCTAAAAGAAGACAAAACCATTAGTGCCAGCATAGCTTATCTGTCCCCTGAATGATTTACTGGCATTTATCTCCATTTAGTGAAGATTGATTAAAATTCTTACTCGCAGCCAGGTGACATGAGACAAATTTAAAGACAAAGGGTGACAAGTGAGTGAAGGAATGGAATTTGCCATGCTTATTTTTCTTCCTTATTATTACAGTCATCAAACCTATGTAGGTCACCCTTACAGGCTTGAATAAAAATGGAGAGTCCTTTCACATATTAGTGTTTCCATTCCTTGATCCTTCTCAAGGGTTTTGGAAGTTTGCTGCAGGATAAACCTTTCTCCTGCAGACCTCAAAGCGTTCAGAGATGTGGGAGCCAGTCAGTTCTTCCAGCTGACCAGAAGGAAGGGACCAAAGCTGCCATGCAGTCAATTCTCCATCCCAGGGGTGGGATTCAACCGGTATTACTACCAGTTCGATGATTACATTTTGTGCTGCTTGCCCTGCCAATGTTGGGTGGGGTGTGGTTTTCTCCTTGGTATTTTTGTGGCTATACTATTGTTTTCTGCTTGATTGTTTGTCTGGTGTTAATTTCTGCTTATCTGGATTTTGGCTGCAAGAGATGATGTGCTTTGGTCATCTTGTTTCCTTCTTACAATATTTTTTTTTTAATTGTCTCTTTTGAATGGGGTGTAAATGTGGTTTATCTCAATGTGACTATTGATGGCTGATTTGTCCCAATGCCAAACTTCAAGAAATTTCAGAGCATATTTTGATTTAGATAGCATTGGAATATTTCTGAGTCATAACTCTCTCTTGCAGAATTATCATAGAGAAATTGGTAGCGTAGGGGGGAAGTTCAAAAATTATCTTCATGGTGCCTAGAAAACCTGCACCTAAACATCAGCAACACAAAGGAGATGGTGTTAGACTTCTGGGAGAGGAGAGAGGAACCTGGCCCACTTTACATTCTGTGGAGAGAGTTTCCTCCTTTAAATTCCTGGGAATCTACTTCAGCAAAGATCTTATCTGGAAAAGCAACACAACCCAGGTGACCAGAAAGGCCCAACAGAGACTCCATTTCCTTAGGGTCTTGCAAAAGAAACAATGACTGATAACCTCCTTTTACCAGTCCACAATAAAAAGCGTCCTCACATATTGCATTACGATGTGGTATGCTGGCTTGACAGCCACGGATAGAAAGACATTGCAGAGGGTGGTGAGCACAGCACAAAGCATTGTGGGCTGTTCCCTGATACCACTAGATGACCACAGTAGGGCTCGCTGCCTTAGAAGAGTGAAGAAAATCCTTAGGGATGACTCACACCCTGGTCAGCACTTCTTTACTCTCCTACCATCCGGTAGGAGATATAGAAGCATAACCAGCCACACCAACAGGCTGAAGAACAGTTTCTACTCATGGGCTGTCAGACTTCTGCACGGAAAATAATTTGATGTCAACATAGTATGACAAACTTGTGGGGCCAGCACATTGTGCAAGAAGGTCACATAATGTAATAAGATTGGGACTGGGTTAGGGGCTTCTGTCCTCACTGTGAATTGTGTTGGTGGTAGTGCATGAAGGGAGGCTCATTGTACACATGTTGTACTCTGACAATAAAGGTAATAATAATTTAAAACTAAGATAAAAACTAATACTAACTAATAAAAAGTCAGGAAATAAAAATCAAAGAGAAACCCAAAATTGTGAGAAAAGGGAAAAAAAGAAAAAGAAATACATAAAAGAAAAAAAGTTATGATCGGTAGAACAGTTTGCCTTCAAACATTTGGAACTGGTTGTTGGTTCATCCCTGGGCACTTTGAAGAAGAAACTGGTCAGCCATTTGTCTGAAATGGTATAGGGTCTCCTGCTTGAGCAAGGGATTGGACTAGAAGACTTTCAAGGTCCCTTCCATCTCTATTATCCTATTATTATTTGTGATATTAGCCATGAAGACTAGAGGCACTGGAAGTTCAGAGATACTTCCAGGCAAATTTATATCAGCAAATTAAGATGAGAAAAAGTAAAGCAAGTTACTTCAATTTTGTAAAGATGCTGTGCAAATCTTTTGAAAGACATGCTTTGCAACAAGTAGAAGAAGAAAGGCAGAGGGTTTATTTTGGTTTTTATCAATGTCATTTTATTGCTTCAAGCTGCCAGTAGGTGTATAGGCATTCACATCTCTTTACTTTACCCTTGTGGGTTGCAAAGCACCTCTTTCAAAATGTACTTCTTTCAAAAGATTTGCACAGTCCTGGTGGGAACCAAAAAAACAATATGGCGCCAACCAGCAGCAGCTGAAGGAATGTGGAAATGACACAATTTCTCAGTGCCACTTCTTTGGAGAAGAAAGGCAGAGATGTGTCCATATGCAATATGTTCCGAATGATTGGTGTTGGTCAAAAGCAAAGGATTTCTGAGATGTTTCTGTGATGCCATAAGTATGATATGTAGCCAAATAAAGGACAGATTTTTCTTTCTTTTAAAGATATTCTTGGAATCCAGCAAGTGAGTAACAACCGGGTATTATTCTAGGGGAAATAGTTGAAATCACTGCACAGCATACCAACTCCAGTTGTTTGGAAAGTGTATCCATATTTTCTGTAGAATTATCTTTCAAGACAGAACCAGAAAAAAAGATCAGATTTCCATGTAATGCTTAGAAAATCTCTGTTGCTTAACCTAACTTAGCTGAGGCAAGGAAATAGTCCCCATGCAAATAGAATAGAGTAGGGTAAAATAGAATAGAATAGAATAGAATAGAATGGAATGGAATGGAATGGAATGGAATGGAATGGAATGGAATGGAATGGAATGGAATGGAATTTCTTTATTGGCCAAGCGTGACAGGGACACACAATTTGTCTCTGGTGCATAAGCTCTCAGTGTATATTTAAGCAACAAGTGATAAATAATCATAAAATACATTCATCATAAATCATAAAATATAACACATAGTCATAGAATATTAAATAACCAACATACAGGTGAAACTCAAAAAAATTAGAATATCGTGCAAAAGTTCATTTATTTCAGTAATACAACTTAAAAGGTGAAACTAATATATGAGATGGACTCATTACCTGCAAAGCAAGATAGTTCTAGCTGTGATTTGTCATAATTGTGATTATGGCTTACAGCTCATGAAAACCCCAAATCCACAATCTCAGAAAATTAGAACTTTACACGCAATCAATCAAACAAGGATTGTACATAGAAAAATATCGGACCTCTGAAAAGTCTAAGCATGCATATATAGTCAGTACTTGGTTTGGGCTCCTTTTGCAGCAATTACTGCCTCAATGCAGCTTGGCATGGAAGCTATCAGCCTGTGGCACTGCTGAGGTGTTATGGAAGACCAGGATGCTTCAATAGCGGCCTTCAGCTCTTCTGCATTATTCGGTCTCATGTCTCTCATCTTTCTCTTGGCAATGCCCCATATATTCTCTATGGGGTTCAGGTCAGGTGAGTTTGCTGGCCAATCAAGCACAGTCATCCCATGGTCATTGAACCAGTTTTTGGTGCTTTTGGCAGTGTGGGCAGGTGCCAAGTCCTGCTGGAAAATGAAGTCAGCATCCCCATAAAGCTCAACGGAGGAAGGAAGCATGAAGTGTTCCAAAATCTCCTGGTAGATGGCTGCATTGACCCTGGACTTAATGAAACACAGTGGACCAACACCAGCAGATGACATGGCTCCCCAAATCAACACAGACTGTGGAAACTTCACACTGGACATCAAACATCTTGCAGTGTATGCCTCTCATTCTTCCTCCAGACTCTGGGTCCTTGGTTTCCAAATGAGATGCAAAAGTTTCTCTCATCAGAAAAGAGGACTTTGGACCACTGAACAACAGACCAGTTCTGCTTTTCTTTAGCCCAGCTAAGATGCTTCTGACATTGTTTGTTGTTCAGGAGCGGCTTGACAAGAGTAATACGACATTTAAAGCCCATGTGCAGGATCCGTCTCTGTGTGGTGGCTCTTGATGCACTGACTCCAGCCTCAGTCCACTCCTTGTGAAAGTCCCCAACACTTTTGAATGGCCTTTTCCTGACAATCCTCTCCAGGCTGTGCTCATCCCTGCTTCTTGTGCACCTTTTTCTTCCACACTTTTCCCTTCCACAAAGCTTTCTATTAATGTGCTTTGACCCAACACTCTGGGAACATCCAAGTTCGTTTGCAATTACCTTTTGAGACTTCCCTCCTTATGGAGGGTGTCAATGATGGTTTTCTGCACAACTGTCAGGTCAGCAGTCTTTCCCATGATTGTGATTCCTACTGAACCACTCTGATAGACCATTTATAGGCTCAGGAACTCTTTGCAGGTATTATGGCTTAATTAGCTGATTAGAGTGGGACACTTTGAGCCTAGAATATTGAATTTTTCCACAATATTCTAATTTTCTGAGATTGTGGATTTGAGGTTTTCATGAGCTGTAAAGCATTATCATTTCAATTATGACACATCACAGCTTGAACTATCTTGCTTTGCATGTAATGTGTCTATCTCATATATTAGTTTCACCTTGTAAGAGTTTCACCTGTAAATCATACTAGGTTACTAATTAATAAAAATTGTTAAAGTTACAGTCATAAGGAAATAGGTAATAGGAAAGATGAGAAGGATAATACTAATACATCCTGTTAGATCTGGGAGAGTGGGCGCAAGAACGGAGACGAGGCATCGAATAGTGACTCCAACTCTTTATTAGTGACTTCAGAACAGAGCAAAATACTAAGGCAACAGCAGCTCCTTTTATAGAACTGGCTGCTGTCACAACACCCAATGATTTGAGTTTGCCGCACTGGAAAGCGTCCAATCAGCGGCGACCCACTAACAGCCAATCAGATCAGCTGACAATGACCAATCACGATCCGCTATCAGCGGGCCAATCAGAAGTGCAGGTTTACGAGCCTTCTGTGAAAGTAAAACTATTAGAATTGCAAGCTAATGAGTTTGCTTAGTTCGGAACACCCCTCCCCCCTAGGTTCTGTCTCAAGGGTGGGGTGATGTATTCTCGCAGGTAGGCAGGTCATCTCACCTGTCTACCTGATCTACGTTGCTCCACCAGTCTTTGCCTGGACTCTGGTTCTGGTGGGCTGTTTGTTGAACTCAGCGGTAATGGTGATCTGACTTGTCCGATGGGTGACTCGGGGTTGTCATCTCTACTCCCGTCAAGGCTGTCATCTAGATTCTCTGGGTTTGCTGATGTCGCTGTGCTGCTTCGTGGAGAGATGGCCATCTGCCCCAGCTCTTCTTCAGAAGGTGAATAATCCAGGTTTGGTTGAACTGATTGCTGGTTTTCGAGAACTGGGTCGAGTACTACTTCGTTTTCGGCCCCCTTGATTTTCTCTCCCCCCCCCGGTTTGGAGTTCAGGGCTTGTGAAGGGGGTAGGTGCCAGCCTAGAGTGTAGCTGGTCGATGTGGCACTTCCACAGTCTCCCATCAGTAGTTTGTAAGTGGTAGGATCGGGGACCCGTAAGTTGAGTTATGGTAGCGGGGACCCACAATGGGTCACTAGTAAGGTTTTTTGCAAAAACCAGGTCGCCTATCTTGAACATGCAATACTTGCTGCTGGACCCCAGGGGCTTTTCCGGTGTGTAGGCAGGGTGTAGTCAGTCAAGATGTGATCAAAGTTTCCTGCCCATCAGGAGTTCGGCTGGGGTTTTGTTTGTGGTGCTGTTTGGAGTAATATGTTGGAGGAGAAGCATCCTGGTCACCTTATTGTGGATGTTCCCTTGTCCCATCTTGTGTAAGGTTTTCTTTATGAACTGGACCATTCGTTCAGCCCTACCGTTGGCCGCAGGGTGAGCTGGCAATGTTAAAGCATGGTATATCCCCCGGTCTGCTAGGTACTGCTCAAATGCCAAGGTGGTGAATTGTGGGCCATTGTCTGAAACCAAGACATCTGGCAAGTCGTGTGTAGCAAATTCATTAGAAGGACATGGGTCATTGTCTTGTTAATCAGGGTCAGTGGCTTTCCATCATGCTTTTATTTCTCATATGCTGGTTTTAAAATGTATTTTATTGTACAGTATATGTCATTCCACGCTCACTTTAATGTTAAGAAAGTTTTAAAAAAAAACACTTCAGTTCTGTGAGAAAATCATCTATTTTGTGTCTTTACCTTAGCTAGCATCTCACTTTGCTCTTGAGGAGTTGACACCATAATTAATTGTATATTTTCTGTCATGCAGAAGTGAGGCTTTACTGTATCTCAAGGCTGATCCCATTTGAAAAATATATACATCACCTTGATAATACCTAAACAGAAGAAACTTACAGTGAGATTAGAAGCTAATTCTGTACTTCACAATTGTCTTGATATTAGTTAATTCTTTGAATTCCTCAGCACAAAAGTGATTTTGAAAAGATGAAGACCTTATCTCCATGCGATCTTCTCTTGATACCCACAGAAAGGGTATACGGAATAAAAATAGCATCAGGAAATCTAACTTACAGCAGTTAAAATATGATCACTTTCAATGTCTTTGAATATAAGTAGCTTGGGTCGGTAGTTATATTGTGGGTTTGAGCTGTGAGCTTGGTAATTTGGTTGAAAACATTTCATTCCCATTCAAGAAGACACCTTCAGTTCTCTTTGGATTGTGCTTATCTGGGGGAGCAAAAGGCCAATGCTCTCCCAGACAAGCATAATCCAAACCACACAGAAGATGGTAGATAGGTATATAGATAGATATAGAGGAACACATACACACAAACACACTTTAAATTGTTATTAAGACTATAAATACCAGAGTCTCACTGTGCAAAATCAGAATGGAACACACTAATTTAATAATTGTAAACTGTGTGCTCAACATAGTTGATTAATTTGCTCTGTTGTGGCAGCCTTATTTTGTTTTTAATTTTAGATGTTCATGTATTTTATCTTCAGCTAAATATTATTATAAATTCTGACACAGGAGCAATTTGCATAACAATTGGCCACAAGGAGTAATTCATTAATATGCAACAAAGTGCTAATCTACCAAGTGCCTGGAGCTATTGTAAACTTCATTTTACCTTTCAATGGAAATTTGTTAGAGTGGAAATATAACTATGTATAATTACTAATCAGTCCCAGGGAATACTTGAACTGAAACATCTATTTGTTTTTTTAAAAAAAAAGTCCTTACTGACCTGTAGCCTCACCTTGATTTGCCATGTATAAAAACGTGCTGCTTTTCTTTTTGAAGCATTTGTGGAGGGGGAATCTGAATAATTCAACAGTAGATTAGCAACAAAAGTCCTGAGCTCAATTGTGGTTGAGGACTATCTGTATAGCAATAGCTGTCTGTTCTTCTGTCCATCCCATCTCAAGGTGTCCATTTGTATTGACTTCAAACTGAAGAAGGTTTTTCTTTAATTTTTATTTTATTTATACAAACATTCCATCTTTCATTTGAACAGTGTGTCATCTGTGTGTACATATCTTACACAATAACATTATAGTTCATTGTTTTTACTTTAATACTCTATTCTTACATCATACTAATCTATATCATATACCTAATTCTTCTAACATTCCCCATCTTAACATTTTTACAAGCTTGCAATGTTCATAAAGAGAAGGCTAAATTATTGAGTCCCTGAAGCAGTTTGTTGATGGACAAACTGCTTCAGGGATTTGAGTTATCCTGGTCATGTTTATTCCAAAGCTGCTTTTCCAAAAGGCAGCTTGTTTTTGTTCTTGATTTTGCTTTTTTGTTTTTCCTTTGAAAAACTTTTGCTTCTCATCCAAGAAGCTTCTTCCATTCTGTCTTCATTCATCCAGTACAGAAAAACTTGGAGGAGAAGCAAATGGTATTTTGGAAAAGCAGCTTTCGAATGTAAAGCAGGTTCTTGGAAGCATCTCCATTTTGGTTAAGTAGATTTGCTTGGTGCATGGGCACCTTGATCTTAAAACATTTTTCCCCTTGGGGTGTGTATATATATATGTGCACAGATGTAGTGGAGAAGGTTCCAGATGTGCCTCTTGAACCAGCAATGCAATGTATTTACTAGCAGATATGCAATAGCTTTAATATCTCCCCATTATTTCACCAGTGTTGGGAATGTCCAGATGTGAAATGTTAATTGGAAGGTTGCACAAGAATATGCTCTTTTTTTAAGCAGAATCAATTGGCAGGAGAAGATTTTTCTCATCGTTGACATCTTCTGGCCACCTAGGGATCTTACTCCATCAGAGCAGACCAAGTCTAGCTCTGCAGGATGTGAGAAATAGCTCTCTTGGTCTGTAGGGAACTTGAGATGGTTGTATAGGAAAACAGAAATAATTAGCCAGCAACAAGCAAATCCCATTAGGAGGATAGGTAAAACAGGCAGAAGGAAACAGGAAATGTTAAATGGTTGTTCATTCAAACTAGGCACGAGCATGACAAGGAGGGGATGGAGTGTTATAAATTTTCTTTTTTCCTTTCCTTTCCTTTTCTGTGGAAAGAATGGCTGTTGGTATGAATGGAAACAGCACAGGAGAGAAATCTGCTTATCATTTTAAAAAACAGGACATCTTTTATTGAAAGTTCAGTTTGAAATCATCCTTCTTTGATTAGCACCATCTTTATTATTCCCTTAAGTGACAAGCATTGCAATCATACTCTCTGTGTGTGTGTGTGTGTGTGTGTGTGTGTGTGTGTGTGTGTGTGTGTAAAAGGTAAAAGTGAAGGAGTCCCTGCAGATGTTACTCTGCTAGTTGTTGCCGATTATAGGAGAAGGCGCTCATCTTCATTTCAAGACCATTGAGCTAGCGCTGTCCAAAGAAATGTCCATGGTCATATGACCAGCTGTTTCCTTCCCACTGAAGTGGTACCTAGTTGTCTACTTGTATTTGCAATGCTTTTGAACTGCTGGGTTGGCCGGAGCTGAGGCAAGGAATGGAAGCTCACCCCATCGTGCAGAACTCAGGTCTCTCAAACCTGAGTTGCCAGCTTTCCAGTCAACAAGCCCAACATCTTAGAATAGCAGAATAACAAAGTTGCAAGGGATCTTAAAGATTTTCTAGCACAAGCAGTAGACCCTATACCATTCCAGACAAATGGCTATCCAGTCTCTTCTTAAAAGACTCCAGTAATGGAGTACCCTCAATTTTAGAAGACTTTTCACAGTTTAATTGTTCTCACTGTTAAGAAATTTCACTTAAAAAATCTTAACCATGAGACATCACACTGCTCATGTATTTGTGTTTGTGTGAATGCAAAAAACCCTGAGTGTTGTAATTCAGGGCTTGTTGTTTTTTTGCATTAAAAATATTCTGATTGGTCTATTCTAAATTTTAATTAGAATAATACCCATTGCTTCCTGAAGTATATGTGCATTGTACAAATGGCACACTATGTATACACTAAAAAAACCCAATGACTCATTCTGTTGCTTAGTACAAAGTAGACCATAGTAATTATGTAGGTATGAAAGACAGTTTGTTTGAAGTAAAATAAAATTTATCTTGAATAAGTATGAGATGGCTGGGGATTTTTGCTGGCACTGTATGAGGATCACATAAACTGCATGCCGTTGTTGTGGCATAATATCAGCTCTGGTTTCCTTTCCTTGTCTAACTCTAGAAATCTAGACTTTACTGGAATAAAGTCTATTTCTAGAATGTATTTCTATTTTAGTGGATCAGATCTTGGATAATAACTCATTTTCAAGGCTTCATATGACTCTAGAGACCACCAATTAATATTGGGCAGTTAGCTAATTTCCTTCCCATTTTTGTGGGTTTGGGGGTCAAATGAGGGAAGATCCCTGTGACTTTTTGAGATCAAAAGTAGCTTATTAATTCCACTTATGATGAAATGATGTCAAATTCTCTCAGAGCATCTAATGATAAGAACAGTTTCCCATTATTCTGAAGTAAGAAATAAAAATTAATTTATCAGATTTAAACACCCTATTTCTTTTTTAAAAAGCACACATTCTCCTTCCTATTTAAACTGGGCATGAATCGAGCCAAGAGAATAATTTGTTAACTAGGTCTAATTGGAACAAATATTGTTCATTTCTTATAACCTTAACTAATTAATTATCACCACAGAGACCCTGTGTCCTTTAAAATGATAGGCAAATGTGGTTTGAATTTCCCTCTGTAAAAATACCATCTCTGTAAGCACACAGGGGATTTTATGGTGGTTATCCTGCAATTGACCCATCCAATTTTATCTGGCATGGGAATTGAACATCCTATGAGAATCCCTGCTCTGATCTCAGGTAACCCCAGCAAGAAAGCAGTAAGAAATTTAGAACTGAAAACATTTGAGAGGTTGGAGGCAACTAAAGTTGCTGAGCAAGCAAAAAGAAGTAGTAGTTTGCAAGAATCATCTCTTGTAAGGAATCAGGGCTGTTTTATTTATGTATTGGTTTGTTTGTTTATTTGTCAAATATGTACAAGATAACAAGTATAAGTATGGAAATAAACAAGAACAAAGGAAGTAAATACAGATAAATGGGGACAATAAGACGATAGACACGCTGGTGCACTTATGCACACCCCCTTTAAGGACCTCTTAGGAATGGGGTGAGGTCCATGGTAGGCAGATCGAGGTTGAAGCTGTGAGGATTTGAGGCTGTAAAAATGGAGTCTGGTAGGGTGTTCCAGACACTGACCACTCTGTTGCTGAAGTCATATTTTATACAATCAAGTTTGAAGTGGTTTACCTTGGGTTTGTATCAATTGTTTGCCCAAGTATTATTATAGTTGAAGCTGAAGAAGTCATTGACAGGCAAGATATTGTAGCAGACAATTTTGTGTACTATGCTTTTTCCCTCATGTAGTGTTCAGCAATGAGTTGGTTGCACAAAAATCTGCTCAAAAACTTTAACATTGATTCCCAATGGAAAGCCAAATGGGTTGTTGAATGTCCAGATGTAAGAAAACATACCAAATGACTCCACACAAAAAATGCCAGGCTTTGAACTACTATGTCAGCAATCCTATCCTAAATAGGAGTCACACCTTACATGGTGTCTTCTGGGGATCATTGTATAAGTGGGGTATAATATTCTCCTCTGGGTCCCATGTCAAACTGCAAATCATATCATAACCAGGACATATATCACTCATGTATCTGATTTTTTTCCCATATCAACAATGCTGCGCTTCAATGGTTAGATGGCCTAGACATTGGTGTCTGAATATAGAACTTTTTAGCATTCATATTTTGTTTTATTTTTAATCTAGGCAAAATTTTAATATAGCAAGTCCAATCCAGTACGATATGCTATATGCTGAATAAATAAGTATTGGTGCCTTTATGAAAGATGGGTTTTCAAGAATGTTTCCAACTCTGTTGGAAAGCTGTGAGTATTGGGGGATATATATCTGAACAGCTATGGATTTTCATCTAGTTTCTATGAACACTGGGGAATACAGAACAGGCATATAAAAATAAAGGTTCCCCTAGTCGTTTCCAGCTCTAGGGGGTGCTGCTCATCTCCGTTTCAAAGTCAAAGCGCCAGTGTTGTCTCCGTGGTCATGTGGCCAGCATGACTAAATGTCAAAGGTGCACAGAACGCTGTTATCTTCCTACCAAAGTGGTCCCTATTTTTCTACTTGTATTTTTACATGCTTTTGAACTGCTAGGTTGGCAGAAGCTGGGACAAGTAGCAGAAGCTCACTCCGTTATGTGGTGCTTTGGATTTGAACCACCCAAGTGCTGACATTTCTGATTGACAAGCTCAGTGTCTTAGCCACTGAGCCACTAAGTCCCTTCAGAAGAGGCATACATAACCATAATTGAATAATCAGAAACCATTGCTTTTCTGAAGATTAAGATGTTTGCGATTCCAGTCTCTTATCTTCTCCTCTCTCTCTCTCCTTACCTCTTTCCCTCCCTCCCTCTCTCCCTCTCCCTTCTCTCTTTCTCCTTTTCTTCTCTGTCCAGCACTTTCCCATCTTGTGCTGGCTGGAACAAGAAACATGAACACATTCTCAATGGGAGTCACCTCTCCTTTGGCCCTAACTCAATTTGGATGGAATGTTTTTGATGGCAGACAGATAGCTTTTTGCCTAGATTATCTACCACATTTCATTCTGAATGCAGAGGAAGCTCATTTGCAAGATAATCTAATTAGCAGCTAGCTTGATCAGTGAAATTTTGAAAGGAGTGGCTGGCTAGCCTATTCCTGGACTTGCAAAAGGTATTGTTCCCAGCAGCTGGTGTCATCTACTTCAAATGTGGACCAGATGATGATAATCCTTCATTAAACAAAATTAAATACCTGACTAAATTGATAGCCTTGATGTTGTCACCTGCTTATGGAGAGGAGATAATCCTTGTTATATTTTATAGTGATTTTAAGGGAAGAAAGTTGTAACTGATACATCTGAAATAAGATTAGATTTCCTTTCAATTGACTTAAAACTAGAAAGATGTTCTTGACTGTTGTTTTAATTTTCTCAGCCTAAGCTGCAAACAGCAACATTTTTGTTAGCCTCAGGTGAGAAGTTGGTGGTACAAAAGATATTTGTTCAAAGGGACAGATGGTTGAGTAGTGGTTGTAAATGATCAGTCACTGTTATGTTGATGGGAAATACTGAGCTACACATTATTTGTGTTCCTTAGGTGCATTTTCTGAAGGAAATACATTCTCAATACCCACTGAGATAAGAATATGCCCTTTTGAAATGAACGAGATTTACCCTTTAAGTAGAACTGTGATCTAAACAGTGGTGGTATTCTACCAGTTCGACCTGGCTCTGCCAAGCCAGCAGTAGCAATGAGCACCGAACCAATTCTCTCCACTGCTCAGCTGTAGGGCCCAGCCGCCTGCCCAGACTCCTATAGTCATCTTTATTCCCTGCTTTGCATTTGGCACACCAGAGTGCCATGCGGTAACTGCTGAAGCAAAAGGGAGAGTGCAGGCTTGCAAGAGGTGAGTTGGAACGCTTCTGCACTTGTGCAAAGTGTGTGTTTGGTGTGCACTCACATGCAAATTGTGTGCATGAGTGCAAAACGCTCCCACCAAGCCACACCCACCGAACCAGTGGTAAAAATATTTGAATCCCACCACTAGATCTAAACATACAATATACAGAAAGTTGTCAATTCTACTTATGGGGTGCTTGGTGCTCTCTGAGCTTGGTTTTCTTTCAAATGTTTCCTTATTCAAATAGGTTGCAAATGATCTGAAGATGGTCAATTTTCTGAACTGATTTGCAAATGTTGGAGATCACCTTTGACTTCCTACACTGCTTACCATTTGGATAGCAATTCAGCCATATTACCAGTGAATACTTGTAGGTAGATCTCTCCTCGGGATCTAAGTAAGAAGAAAGTAAAGGTAGAGGAGTCCCTGCTGATTTTACTTTGCAGGTCAAAACTTACTTTAGGGGGCAGTGCTCATCTCTATTTCAAAGCCACTGGCCCAGCATGTTGTTGGGTAGAAGCACAAAGTCTGCAGTTTATATCTGCCACATAAAAGTCATATTTTATGAGAGCCAATAGACATGATTCTTCCAGCTCACAAAATTCAGGGAGAACCAGATACGAAGGCAATGGAAAGCAACATCAAATCCTTAATCAGAAAAATCTATGACCACAAACCTGAATCTCTTACCTGAGATTTTATGAGGTTGCAGAAGATGTGTTCCTTTCCTTCTTCTCCACAGCACATATTTGCTTTTAGTCTTCATTCATTCTTTGCTAATGTCATTTTTTAATTGTTCTGCTCATCTAAAAAATCCTTTGCAGGCCAGTTCTCCAGGTGGTCCATCTAAGTGTATATTTCTAACTGTAGTTTGGCACAAACAAGAGACACCAGCAGGGCTATTATCTTCACATCTACTTGGACTTAAGCCCCACTGAGCTCAGTGGATGCTATGTTCATATAATTTTGCAGAAGGTTGTCTAAAAAGTCTAAAAAATATTTATGAACACCATAAAACTCTGAGATAGAATTAGTGCTTCCTTAAATGCATGGAGTACAATCTTGAGTGAGTGTGTGAGTTTGTAAGAGAAGATAATTCAGTCTGACTGAATGTTCTTACACATTATTGAGGTAGGCCCTGTTTTGATACAATTTCAAAAAGCTCTCCTAAAAGAAAAATTATCAATCTTAGTTTCTCTGCTGGAAATTGTACGCCATCTTTTTAATGAGCACCTTCAGTATTTTATCTGTAAATTAACCTCTGTTAATCCTTCCTTTTCAAATCCCTTCAGAAAACATTGCAATTTGTTTGGCGATTGGTTGGCTGAATTTATTGTATCATGCTTTTGGCAAGTTTCAGAGGGAATTATATGAAGAACGATAATGAGTTAGATACTTGCAAGATTGCAGGAGCTCTTGGGGGATTTCCAGCCTGTTTTCTTTGTTAATCAGATATGTGTTTTTCTTCTCTTGTTCCACAAAGTGGTTTGTGCACACCAAGGACAAAATTTAAGTTCTGAACTAATCAACTCTTAAGAGGCAGAGACCTGACTAATTATAATTTCCCCCAGTTTCTTTTTTGTCCCTTTGTTATCTCAGGAACAGTTTTTACACCTTGTCAGGCATTCAGGAACTTCCATCTGTGCATTTGTGAAATAAACCCATCTGTACAGCTGATTAAAAATTGGATATAATCCACATTCTGCCTGTGCTCTGAACGAGAAATGCTTAAGCCGTTGTTCTTATTAGAGTTGGATATGGAATGCAACGTAGAAGCTAATGCTGACAGGATCCCCATTTTAATGCACTCATTCAAATTTAATAATAGTCTGAAATGAAGACATGAAAACATTAAGTCAGACCAATTATAAAAACTCCATGTTTGCATTTACGGTTGTTCTTGCTGCAGTACTTCTACAATTGCTACTACCCTATTTCCCCAAAAACAAGTCCTATCCCAAAAATAAGCCACTGCCCGGAAGTGAGGCAAGTGTTGGGGTGTGGGCAGCCTGACTGCAGAGGCCCTGAGATAATAGCAATAGCACTTAAACTTATATACCACTTTATAATACTTTACAGTCCTCTCTAAGCAGTTTACAGAGTCAGCCTTTTGCCCCCAGCAATCTGGGTCTTCATTTTACCAACCTTGGAAAGATGGAAGGCAGTGTCAACCTTAAGCCTGGTGAGATTTGAACTGCCAAATTGCAGGCAATGGGCAGTCAGCAAAAGTATCCTGCAGTACTGCATTCTAACCATTGCACTACCACGATAAGCCAGTGTGGGGCATGTGGGACAGCTCCACCCTCCCGCCTCATGGTGTCAGCACTGGTGCACCATGTGGCCTCCTGTCCCACCACAACAAAAGCAGAAGTGGGCCTCCCATACATGAAAAAAAAAAAAAAGACAAACACCCCTCCCCCCCCCAAAAAAAAGCACTAGTCCTTATTTTGGCACCCAAAAGAAAATGAGACACTGTCTTATTTTTGGGGAAACATGGTATTTACAACCAAGATGAAGATGCCAAGGTGATGATATTTTACTACCTTTTAAAATCTTTTATTTCATTCATTCTCTTTTGCTTCTGAACTCTTTGCAGAAGAGAGGGAGCGGGGATTTTTATAAACATCTTCCTAACGGATAACTTACAAGCATTATCACTTACTAATCATTCTGGCCAAAACATAGTGTAGATGTCAAATCATCTGATCTGGGAATTCAAACATCCAGCAGGCCATGTCTACAGTTTATCTGCAAATCTTGAAATATGTTAGATAAACCTCAATCAATCCAGGAATTTATTTATATGAAGATACACATGCTGTGTGGATCCCACTGCTACTTTCTGCATATCAAGAAGGGTGGAAATAATATTAACAGGTCAAGTAAATGAAATCAATACTATAGTTTTATATTGATTGGAGTGTGTTAGTATAGTGCATAAACCTAGCAAATACTGGCATGATTAATGCTGTTGCTATGAAAGTGTGGCCCTCAGTAATAAGAAAGTATTTCAGTGCAGTTGCTTAAACTTCATTCAGAATTAATTCAGTGCATCCAAAAAGCATGATAAAGTTTGCACAAATTATTTTCCTGCAAATAGCTTCCTCCATAACAACTGTTTTAGATGCATTTTTCCCCCAGTAGTGTAAATCCTTGAATTTCATCTTAGATAAATGGGGAAAAAAAAAAAAAAAAAGTCTGACTGTGATGACTCCCCTGGATGCTTCCCCAGTTCTTTCTCCAGCTGTCAGCTCAGAGGAAATGGATATGTTGTTTCCACCATCACTTCCCTCTCTGCACTGTGCTAAATAGCCAGTTTCTGGTGCAGCCCTTCAAGAAGGGAGAGGCTTTTCCCCCACGAGTAATCTGGATTATCGTCTCTGATCTTGCCTTTTCTTTGATCTATGTGTTGCTGGATCAATTGCAGAAAGCAGTTCCTCTTCCTCATCATGGATGAGCTCCAGCTGCCTTCTTTTTCCACCTAAAGCCTCAGAGCTGTCTTACTGCAGTTGGCATTTGATCAGTGGTGGGATTCAGAGAATTTTTACGACCGGTTCTGTGGGCGTGGCTTGGTGGGCGTGGCTTGGTAGGCATGGCAAGGGGAAGTTTACTGCAAAATCCCCATTCCCTCCCCACCCCACGAACCTGCTTTCCAGCTCCGTTCTCCTGTGCAGGGCAACCAAAGAAGACCCAGCCAATCAGCTGGGACTCGGGAGGCAGAGAATAGATGGTGGTGGGAAGTGGTATTTTCTGGTTCTCTGAAGTACTCAAAATTTCCGCTACCCGTTCTCCAGAACTGGACCCCAACACCCCTCCAGTATGGACCTGGTTCATTTCCCTCCAAGCTGAGATCTGGAGAGATAACTGGGTGAGTGTCTGGAGGAGTCATCATAATGGCTGGTCAGAATCAAAGAAAATTAAACAAATGCATGCAGGACAAAACTTTCGGTAGGCCCTAGTCATAGATGTTGTAGTTTACCTCCAAGATCTCAGGTAGGGTTCTGTATATCATCAGCTACTGGGAGTATCCAGTGGAAATTACCCTTAAATGCTTGTCAACTTACCCAAAACTACTGTGGTTGGCCCATGTGCAAAATGGGCCTTTGGATTCAGATTGAGGCTTAGTTTTCTGATTTTCTATTTTTGATGGTGGAAAATGCTTGACAAATGCTTTGTGAATGGCTCATCATTAATCTGGAAGAAAGGATACATGATATTCCCTGGTTGTTTAAAGTGTATCCTGATAAATGTGAAAGGAATGTTCATGGTAATTTGATGGTTCTGTTGGTTGGCGGAATGAAAGTGCAAGTTGTTTTAACATTGCCGCCTTGTTGACAGAGAATTCAAAGAATTTGCAGTTGAACGCTACAGAGATGCATCCAAGAATATGGAATTTATAACTGACATACAAGATATTTATCTTTGATGGAGAAAATGGAGTGAGCACTTGCAAGTTTTACATACATTGTGAACAATTAGGACATATGCTCAAAAGTGAGGAAGTGAAAGAGACATGGAAATGCTGGTGGAAAGACCATAATTATTGTGTATTCTGGTGTTTCATCAAAAGAAACAAAAATGTCTTTGCAGAGCAATCTGCGACTGCCCACTTTAAATAGATAGATAGATAGATAGATAGATAGATAGATAGATAGATAGATAGATAGATATAGATATAGATATAGATATAGATATAAGAATTGGATATGTCAGTAGAAACATAAAAGTAAATTGATTGCAGTAGTAATGGACACGACAACCTTCTTACTGTCGTCAAGAAACGGAAATTGAGATGGTACGGACACGTGTCTCGCTCTACTGGCCTCGCAAAGACCATCATGCAAGGGATGGTAAGAGGAAGCCGCAAACGGGGAAGACAACGAAGGAGATGGGAGGATGATATCCATGATTGGACAGGCTTGAACCTGGCAGCATCCCAGAGAGCAGTGGAGGACAGAGACGGATGGAGAAGCGTGGTGGTTAAATCTTCGCAGGCGCCCCAACGACCTCAAAAGAGGTCACGGGATAGGTGAAGAAGAAGAAGGTGGTGAAGTAATGGAGTATTTAAAAAGTATGTGCAGAAAGCAAGAAGAGTTTCGGTTAGTGATAAGTGGGTGCTGAAGATATGTGCCTGAGATATAAAATAGGTTGGATGGTACAAACATAATGCACCAAACTGGTTTGGTCATGGAAAATGAACCAAGCCCTAGTGGCACAGTATTGCAGGCAAACACTGCCTACAGTCTAGAGTTCGATCCTAACTAGGATTGGTATATAAGTCTAAGTGCTATTACTATTGCTAATAAATATAAGAAGGAAGAATGAATGGGTTGCGAAGAAAGGAAAGGATAAGATTGTTGTGGTTGGATGGAACTGATGATATCTTCAAAAAATGAGCAGTTTTTTTTTTTTAAAAAAAAAAAAAACCAGAAGGCAGTATATTAATTTATATATAACCTGTTTCCCCAAAAATATGACCTACCCTGAAAGTAAATCCTAGCTTGATTTTTATATGTGTGCCAAATATAAGCCCTACCCCCCCCCCCAAAAAAAATAAGCCCTAATTAAGATCGTGCCCACTCCAGAGTGCACAGGTAATAATTAAGCTAGGGTGCAGATGGGGTACATGGGACTACCCTACTACTTACCTTTGGAGACTTGTAGCCATGCCTCACACACGCTGACACCTGCCTTGCCAGCCCATTTCTTCTGCAGCCAGCAAGACTGGCAAGGCTTTCCTGAAGGCTTCTGTAGCTGATAACAAAACTCCAGATCAATCTGGAGCTCTCTAATTGACTGCAGAGGCCTTCAGGAAAATCTTGCTGGCTGCAGAAGAAGAAGTGCCTGAAGGCCTCTGACAGTGAAAAGGAGGGCAGGGTGACACGTGCAAGTGAGGCTAGTCATGGATGATATCCCCTAAAAATAAGACCTGGTGCCTTTTTTGGTGGCAAAAAAAATAATAATAAGACAGAATTTTTTTTTTTGGGGGGGGGGGAACACGGTAGATGTGGGAGAACATAAAATGATTAATGAGGACAGAAAGTTATGGAGATAAGTAGTAAAAAGGTTTTCTTTTCCTGCCTTTACTCTTTTTTTCCCTTGTGTCAGTAATGATTTTTTTTGTCCTTCCTGAAACAGAAAAGCATGCTAGATATATATTTGTTGGCAGGGTATGTTTGGTGGATGGATATGTATATATGTAGGAATGTGCATATATCTGTGCATGGGTTCACACATCATTACATGATGTTTCTCTATCATTTGTTAAACTGGATTCAGTTGGCTTAAAGAGTTGTATTGAGCCATTTAGTTCCATAGTCTAGAAAGTCCTGAACTTCCCTCCTGAAAAAGCTCCTTTGGGACAACCATGATCTGAGATGACTGAGAATCTCCATAGATGTTCCATAGTGACACAACAAGGGATGAAGAACATAATCCAGATAATCCTGACAAGATTGTTGATAAGGGTGTCATAATCTCCTAAAAAATATTTTCTGGATTTTTTTCCAAAGTGGGAACCCAGAATTAATCTCTGACATAACACGAATTAGCATTTGCAGTCCAGTTGAATTCATAAGGACTGCACACACAAACAAAAGCACAAATGCACACACACACACTGTACCTTGTGTATTGAATTGCATCAATTTCCCATCCAGCTGCAATTGTGTCTTTTTAATGTTAAGCAAAGGGCTGCGGGTGAGGCTTTGTAAATATGAACATGATCTTCGGATGGGGAAATACTCTAGTAATTATACACAATAGAATTGGAGCCCATCGAGTGCAGAACAACTGAATAGGGTTGTTCAGATTTAAGCACAGCATTAGCAACAGTGCGTCACTTGGTGTATTGTGACCTCTCCTCTGTGAGTTTTTAAACAAGAGCTCCAGAGCTGAACAATATCCCTATGACTGTTACTTGGCTTAACTTAATAAATATACCTGTTTCATATATTAAGCATGTGACTCAATCTATAAATGAAACATCTGCGTAACTTGTTTCCTATTATATTTCTTGATTGATTATATTTTTTCTAAGATCTGAAACTTCTCTCTTATCCATTTCCCTCACTGAATGGTTTCCATTCCAGATGCCAAATGTAACTCTCAGTTTCTCTGCTTCCTTAACATTTGGGTTAGGGATTGGCCCATCAACAGGCAGCGTGTCATACCATAACTTAGATAAAGGTTCAGTTATTTATATCATGATAATGTAGGTAAACATTTAGTGATTTACATCAAGCCTTCAAGTGTCCACCTGCCTCAATAGCAGGAACTGCGAGAGGAATTTTTGAGTCCTTGTGGACAATCATTTAAATATGAGCTGGCAGTGTGCTATGTGTTTTGGCTATATGAGCTGCCAAAACAAAGCCAATGCAGTCCTAGGCTGCATTAACAGAGTCATAGAATCAATATCATGTGAAGTGTTAATACCACTTTGCCATGGTAAAACCGCAGTTGGAATATTGCATCCAGTTTTTCTCACCACAGTGTAAAAAGATGTTGGGATTGTAGAAAATGTGCAGAGAACAGTAACAAAGATGATTAGGAAACTGGAGACTAAAACATACAGGTAGCATGAATTAGGTATGTCTATTTTAATGAAAAGAAGGACTAAGGGTGATATGATAGCAGTCTTCCAATATCTAAGAGGCTACCATAAAAAAGAGGGGGTCAACTTATTTTCCAAAGCACCTGAACAAAAAAGTAATGGATGCAAACTAATCAAGGAAAAAACCAACCTAGAACTAAGGATAAATTTTCTGACAGAACCATTTATCAGTAGAACAGCTGGCCTCCAGAAGTTGTAGATGCTCCAACACTGAAGGTTTTTAAAAAGAGATTGAAATTATATGGGGCCTCTTGCTTGAGCAAGCTTTCTTCCAACTCTGTTATTCTGTTATTTCCACAAGAGGCAGATGACTCAACCAACTTGGAATGAGTTGAACAGAAGGTAGGGATAAGGAATAATTTCCAGCAATATTATAAATCATTCCATACTGCTCCTTTCCCCCTCCAAACTATCAACGTAGTTACTTCTGTAGTATATGACTATTTATTTATTCAACATTCAATCTGTCCTCCTCTTAAAAAGTCACAGATAATAGATGCTTTTGTTTTTTGAATCACAACATAAAATAGTTTGACTCATCCAGTGCCTCACCATTGTGGGAGAATCTCATGACATCAGCAACACTGCATTGGTAGATAAATATAAAGAGATATACAAGATTGTTGTTTAACTACGTAAAAGAATACAGCCCAAAGAGGTTGAGTGCCTAAAATTGAATGCATTGACAAATGTAATGGTGTATTATTTTTCCTTCCCTCTGTTTTTAACAAAATTCAGGTGGACAACTCTGTCAGTTGAACCAGTTTGTGTGTCTCATCTGAGCTCATTAACGCTTCAGTACATTGGCAAAAGTCTTGTTGATAGTTATTGATTCATGAGTTAGTGCCTACAGAATGTATCCACAAGTGTTGAGCCTTTAACAATCCTGTCCTCTAATGCAAGGCTCTAGTAAATACTTTTTTTATTGTGTTCTTGCCCTGAAGATTCAGTAAGTTTAGGCAGTTATTGTCCTTTATTTTTGAAAAGTTAATAATCTGTGGGGTTTGAAGTGTTCTCAGACCTTGTTTCTTTGCTTGTAGATGCCGCATTAGGTACCATAATCAACTCAAATGAGTACACTCACTTATCATCAGTACATTCACTCCAACTGATGAGTTTTCCTAATTTGATAATAAAACATCTGCAAGCAAACAAGCTCAGACTGCACCAAGAACTCCACAGTCCAACTCTGAGCTGCAGAGATTATCTTCTATTGGAGTTGGTACTCTTTGGTTTCCATACAGAAAGTAGTACCTGTTTCCTTGGATAAAATCTAGAGATGGATGCAGCACACATGAGCAGAACTTAAGCTGAGTGGTATGGTGGCCTAGAGGTGGAACTCTTGCCTCACAATCAGGAAGCTATAAGTTTGATCCTAGGTAAAGGCAGATATTTCTCTCTCTGGACATAATGAGAGTATAACTGATGCATATAACTCTGCATTGACGACAGGAAGGGCATTTGGCCAGTAATCAATCAGTTCCATTCAGTTGCCCAAGCTCCACCCCACAAGGGATTATGGATTCATTAAAAGATGAGGAGGAGGAACAGAACTTAAACCAAGATACTGTCAACTAAAGAGATAACCCTTTGGTCTTTTTAGCTGCCAGAAAAAGGGAGTGGGGGGAAAACAAGGCATTCTTGAAATGCCTCGATAATGGTTGGAGCATAAGAAGGTTATTGGAGAGCATGATGGATGACTCTTATAGATGGATGTGTCCCATTGGAGAAGCCACATCAGGGGGTGGGGGGAAGACTAGGGGGAAATGTATGGTGTAATATAGTATCAGCTGCATCCATCTTACGCCAACATGGCCACTCCGAATAAATCAATTTACTTTTCTCTGAGATGCGGCTAGAGACTTTTGATTTGAGCGAAGGTGGATTTTTTTTGGAGCCCTTACAGATACTTGTTCTCAGAAGTGAAAGCTGAGCAGTTCCTATCACAGTAGAACCATCCAGACTAAAATACTATATGAACATTCTTCGACCTTGGGAATGGTAGAAGCATTTACTAACAGACAAGCAATAATTGAATACGATAATCTGCATAGAATACAAAGTTTTTCTTCCATATACTATTGTTAGTCTCCAATGTTGATTTCTTTAGACAGGCATTTAAAAAAAAAATGATCAAATTTTAATTACCGTATATACTCGAGTATAAGCCGAGTTTTTCAGCCCATTTTTTGTGCTGAAAAAACCCCCCTCGGCTTATACTCGAGTCAGATTCCCCTCTGAAAAAAAAATGGTGTGGAGCTCTGGAGCTGGGCAGCCGCTTCCCTGCTTCCGTGTTTCCTTTGCAACTTGTAAGCATGGGGGTAATCGGAAGCAGAAAAGTTCTTGCATGAGGATATATTGTTTTTTTCTTTTTTTAACTGTTTTTAGGGGGGGGAAGACCCACCATCATGTGAGAATGCTCAGACATGAAATCTATCCTCCCGAAAATAAGTGTGTGTGTGTGGATGTTTAACAGAGGGAAGATGTAGGGAGAAGGCAAAAGCAACGGAAAATCCTTCTGGGGAAATTGAGGTCCAGATGGTCCAGATGGGCCCCCTTCCCCGCCCCTAAGGAAGCAGAGGCAGCCAGCAAGGGCAGGCAAGCCCCACTTTGCGGACTCCATCCATCCTTGCTCCCACCCAAAGCCACGAAGTTCCCCAATTGCGCAGCCCAGATTCGCCCTTCCCTCAAGGGGCAGCAAGGACGCCTGGTGTTTCCCGAGACAAGAAGCTCCGCCGTGCAATGAAAGCGCCCTGGCTCTAGGCTCGCAGGCTCAGAAAACAACGCGAGCCGAGGTGGCTTCAGCTCTGCTTGGCTTCGTTTCCTCAGCCCCAGCTGCTTTCAGTCCACTCGGGAGGAGGAGGAGGTGGTGGTGTGGTGGTGGCTCGCGTTGTTTTCTGAGGTCTAGGCTTGCAGGCTAAGAAAACAACGCGAGCTGCCGCCGCCGCCGCCACCTCCTCCTCCTCCTTCTCCCGAGTGGACCGAAAGCAGCTGGGGCTGAGGAAATGAAGCCAAGCGGAGCCGAAGCCACCTTGGCTCGCATTGTTTTCTGAGCCCGCGAGCCTAGAGCTCAGAAAACGAGCCACCACCACCACCTCGTCCTCCTCCTCCCGAGCGGACTGAAGGCAGCTAGGGCTGAGGAAAAACCAAGCGGAGCCGAAGCCAGCTCGGCTTGCGTTGTTTTCTGAGCCCGCGAGCCTAGCGCTCAGAAAACGAGCCACCACCACCACCACCTCGTCCTCCTCCTCCCGAGCGGACTGAAGGCAGCTGGGGCTGAGGAAAAACTAAGCGGAGCCGAAGCCATCTCGGCTTGCGTTGTTTTCTGAGCCCGCAAGCCTAGAGCGCTTTCATTGCACAGTGGAGCTTCTCGGGAAACGCCGGGCGTCGTTGCTGCCCTCTGAGGGGAGGGCGATTCTGGGCTGTGCGATTGGGGGACTTCGTGGTTTAACGCAGGGATTTCTGATTCCCCTTACACGTGCGTGGATATGCCATGGGGCGTTTTCTTCCAAACGCCCCACTAGCAGAGAACACTGACTTTCATAGTGAGATCGTTTTCCAAATTAATTGATTCACTTATGATCTCTCTCCAGAATAGTCAAGCCCTTTCCAGCACGCGCGATCCGCCCTTGCCGCTTTGCACCTTACAAATGCAAAAAAACCTGGGATTTTGCATTTGCAAGATGCAAAGGGGCAGTGGCGGATTGCGTGTGCATGCTGTGGATGGCAGTGAAGACAGCGCTTTGTATGAGAACGACAGCAGTGATGGTGATGACTGCGAACTCAGTGATGACGACAATGTCTATGCTGATAGCCTCACACCAGATGAAGTTGAAGCTCTGTTTGGACATACAGATGATGATGAGGAATCCAGTTTTGAAGGATTTTAACTCTTGTGTTTTAGCTTGGTTGCTGATTGAGCTAAGGTTTTTGTACTTTTAAAGTTATTGTTGATACCATATTGGTTTTGTTGGCTCTCTTTTCCACTTACAGAGCTAGTTTACTGTTTTTCTTTGAAATAAATATTCAAAAACATTTAACCTACTGATGCCTCAATTCATGTAATTTTATTGGTATCTATTTTTATTTTTGAAATTTACCAGTTGCTGCTGCATTTCCCACCCTCGACTTATACTCGAGTCAATAAGTTTTCCCAGTTTTTTGTGGTAAAATTGGGTGCCTCGGCTTATATTCGGGTCGACTTATACTCGAGTATATACGGTATGTATAATATTTCCAAGTGTTCCAATATATTTTGATTGTCCACAATGCTTCTTGAAATATCCAAAAATGCCTTTATTTTTTTGGTGGTAGATTGGGATATCTTGAGATGATGCACAAGAAACAGGGGGAAATGGCACAATTAAAATGTTCATTTAAGGTACAATATGAAACTGTGTTGGACCTCTACTCCCAGTGAAATTATATTGCAGGTTTCAAGTTCAATCTTTATCCTTGCAAAGTTAAGTGTTGCAAATTGTTGTAAATTACTGGCAAGAGGAAGCGTAAGAAATATTAATTCATGGATTTTTAAAAATTACTCTTTTATTTTATTTTTCAGAATTTATTTTCCTTTTTATTACTTTTAATATAAAATACAAAAGCAAATGATAGGAAAAGTAGGAGAGGAAAAGGGCAGAGAAAATTGTAGAAAGAAGGGAAAAAGAAAGAAAAGGCATTGACTTCTAACTCCCTTTGGTTTGCAGTAGAATAAGAAATAACATTGAACCTCAACTTTTAACATAGTAGACGTGGAGTGGTGGTGGTTGCATAATAGACTGAAAAAAATTGGAACTTTGATATTATATATGCTGATGACAGCAAGATTACTTCATGCACAAAAATGGAAGGACACTTTAATTCCCACAATGGATGAATGATTGCAATAGCTGAAGGAATTAACAGAGATGGCTAACTTGATTGATTTGATATAAGAGAAAAAAAAAACACACACAAGTACTTTCTATCTGGAAACCATTTCTGGACTTTGTGCTTAAGGTGGCAAAAATGAAAATGAGATTTTGACTTTTACTGATTAGATAGCTCTGAGATTAGATTAGATAGAAATAGCTAGTTTATACTAATTCATGGATTTTTTTTTCTTTTTTTTTTCAGATATGTTTTTCTTTTTCTCTATGATATCTTAAACCAAAATGTAAAATATACACTTGAAGTTACTGCTCAGGCAGAATTGTGAAGGTACATGAACAACTTTCTTTTAACTATTTTGCAATATTCATATTTATTGGAATATAACATGGCAATTTCTTACAAAAGTCCTTCTTTATTCAGTTCAACTCCAAAAGCAAAGCACGAATCACGTAACCTGTAGTTGGGAATAAAAGTAGATTGAAGTGGGAGTAATCTCAGTCCCAAAGGATTAATTTTCTCAGCTGGTTCCCAATTAATCCATAGAGTTGTTAAGCCCTGTTTTAATTAGACCTCTTCCTCTTAAAGTAGTTCTTGTTCCTCATATTGCACTTTATTATTTCCTTTACTGGAACCCTGCAGACTGGGAAATGATGCTTTAATATACTCTTGTTTGTTTGATTGCCGATTGATGCTTAATGAAGATGGTCCCTAGCAGTCATGCAATCGTGGTATAGAAGATTAAATATAAATATTATCATTCCTGCTGGAATTAGTCCAAAGCAAAAACTAGCAATGATTTTTGCAGTTCCCCATTGAAGGAAGATAGTATATGAAGCTGTGTGTGTTGAGGAAATCTTGACTCATCATTTTAAGAGACAGAGAGAAGTCAGATATCTTGATAAGGGGAGAGAAAAAAAATCTAGACATATGTGTCTATGGAGATTCTCAGTCATCCAGGTCACAGTTGTCCCAGAGATGCTTTTTTCAAGAGGCAACTGGACTTTCTGGTTTTTCTTTGAAGACATTTTGCTTCCCATCCAAGAAGCTTCTTCAGCTCTGACTGGATGGTGGGGAATGGAAGGATTTGAACTCCTTGCAGACAGTTGGACATTTGCATTCTTTAGTGGGTCATTAAAATCACCTGGAGGTTTATCTGTATCTTCAGGATCACCTGAGTGGTGCAAATGGGTGTGGAGCCTTCTTGGAACTGTTGAAAGGACTGTGTTGTAGATTGGGAGATAGATGATGTTATATCCCTCTCCTCTGTTGATCAATTTTGACATAGATGGCCTCTTTGACCCCTCTTTCAAACCAGTTATCCTCTCTGCTTAAAATATGGACTTTGTTGTCTTCAAAGGAGTGGCCTGTGTCTTTTAAATGCAAATGGACTGCTGAATCTAGTCCTCATGTGTTTGTTCTAAAGATATATTATTCCAAACTGTTTTGGAATTATATATATTTTTTTCAAAATAGTCCCCCCCCCCCGAAATGCTGCTCTAAGGGGCCTAGAACCTTGCAAACCAAACACTATGTAGTGAATCACTAAAGGCTGACTTCAAGCAAAAATATCATTGGTTTGAAGCTAATTGAAATAATTTCTGGGTTACCATAACTATCATTTAAAAATGGGGATGCATTCCATAGTATTCCATAGGATTCTCTGAATTAAGTCAACTCTGTTAGGGATAACATTGTTTACCCTAACTGGTTTAGGTAAAATAATAAATATGTAATCATAGTTTATAAATTAAAGTGTCTGCAACTTTAAATATAGGAATTTAATTAAGGGAGTGGTTGTGAAAGCACTTTAAAAGAAGCAAGACTACAGCTTGCTCTCTCTCTCTGGCTTTGATGATCCCTAATTACTGCATGGACTCAAGACTGCGTTACTTGAATGGGAGAGAAACAAAGGACTAATTTGTAAGTGAACTGACATAGGATATTCTATACGGACTTTGCTAACTGAATATCCTTGAATGGACTGACTAAATGATACATGACTAATGGACTGTTATTTTGACAATGCTATGAACTCATAATGGAATAAACTATATTTTTGATAGCACAAGTGTATCTGTTATTTTTACTGTATGTTAACAAACATACAAACTTATCTCACTCATTTATCTGTGTGCCTATCTGACTAACGCTGCACATTCTGTTTAGCTTGTCTCCTTAACCCTGGTTGGGGAACCCAGGCTTAACAAACTCCACTTCTGCAAGGCTGGGTCAATTTTCTCTCCGAGGTGGCCTTCCCATCTGAAACAGAGATCAGAAAGAATCAAGCATCTCTATGCAATTTCAGTAGTTTTAGAGTTGCTTTTTCAAAGATCCTGGAAATTCCTCAAAATGTTTCCATGTGCAAACCTCCTTTAAAAGGGACCATTGGCATCTCAGAGCAAAGGTATACATTTCATCAGGAGAGGTTAGTGCTCGACTGAGGAGTGGTTGAGGGGAACGTCTCAAGCTGGGATAGATCATGATTGGGGCATGTGATGTGACAGACGCAGGGGGTGGATTTGTAACTTTTTACTTATTGAAAGGAAACCCAGAACTTTCAGATTCGGAATTCCCCAGATGTGCCATTTTGCTACTGTAATAAAAGGAACCTTTGAGAAGATGTCTGTCTTGGAAATTGATTGGAGTTAAGGTTTTCTGGAATGCTGACAACCAGTTGTTACACTGGTTGAATTGCACCCCTGAATTTCATTTGTATTAGATTTTAGGTGCAATGGTACCATTTCTAAAGAAAAGGGATTCCTTTAATTTTGCGGGAATAACCATTTCTGTATTGTGAGAATTATTGCTTTTCTATTAAATTGTTTCTCTGTTGCTTATCAGACTTACATGGTTTGTTTAACAACTGCATAATTCCAAGACCACATCAAGATACCGTAGAAGCCAATAGGATTCGTAAGAATTTCATTCATTCCCCCTCCCTTATTATATTAGAGGAGCCACAGACCTTTCAATTTTGTTACGAAGATACCCTAAAGCATATAGAAAACTCCAGATACTTTGAGGGGACATTAAACAGACTGAGAAACTAATAGCTAGCGGTGAAAGCTAGTCAGAATAGAAATGGGATCTTTCCTTTGACTTTCTCTGTTGGGAGGCAAGCCATAGACATTTTGCCAGTGATGAATTTTTGCAATTAAAGTCAGAAGAGCTGTGAAAACTCATGTCAACAGCCATTTTTCTTCAATGATTTGGTTGCTTTTTTCTTTCAGAAAATTCAATTTGTTCTTGCGTATGGAATTGGAAATTGCATGCATGGAATTCCAAGGGCTTCTAAACGTTTACTGCTCTGTTCCTCTTTTCATCTGGTAAATGAAGGTAAAGAATTAGTTAAGTTCAGCTCCAAAGAGATGATCCATTAAAACTAAGCACACTTAGGGGATCGTGTGAAGAGCTGAGTTTGCTGCTGCTTGGAAGTACCCTAATTCTGGAAGCCTGCAAGGAAAACTTAATGGAACCAAAAACTCTGCTGTGTATAAGATATGTTTAGATTGCATAAATAGACATTCTTTCTGTTGCATCCATGCTGCACGTTTGTAGTGATTTTTCCTCAAATTAAATATAAAGAGAATTACTAACGATGGAGCCTCACCTCCAAAATTGCTCTGTCAGACCTTGCACATTGTGCAGTAATTAGAAAGGGACAATTAGCATGTATGCCATGAACTTTTTGGTGTAGTTCTGGACATAGAGTAGCACAACCAATTAAAACAAAGCCATTTAAGTGGGTAAGAGGACCAATAAAGCCAATTCATTAGGCCCTGCATCTTTTTTGGAAATGTGTTGGCACAGACTATGCACAACAAAGCAGAAGGAGTGAGCTGCTGTGCTGATCTGTACCCCCAGAGGACTGGAGGGAGCAGTGAGATGTTGACTGTGAATCTTCAATCTGAGGGTAGCTTGAGGCTACTTATTATTCTGATGAGGATACAGTAATGACCTAAGCAGATGTTGAGCACCAAATTAGCTTGTCTAAAAAGGGGAGGCCTCTGAAACTTTAACACCTCTTTCTTTTAGATGAGTACCATGGACCACAGTGTTGATGAGCTGACCCCTTCCAGAGTTAAACAGTGGGCTACTATTACTCTGCTCATTAAAACTCAGCATGGTTAGGGCATCAGCAAGACTGAACTATGCATTAGCAGCAGAATTTAATACTTGGATTGCACTCCAGAGGTGATGGACTGAATCAAATCAGCCACGACAAGTTGCAGTTGTCCATCAAGAGTGGTTGAAATAGAAAACTACCAGCCTCAGTGGGAAATAGCCTGGTCTCCTTCCATTGCCATTCCCTTCATCTGCTGTTTACTCAGCCATAGGTATTGGCACAAAAAGGACCAAGTCATGGCCCAGAAGAATGAGAGACTTGATGTCCTCTAGAAGTTTGGGTCTTTAATTCCCATCAGTCCAGACCTATGACCAACAATGAGATCTCATATGTTCTTGGCTTCAGAAAATTGGCATAGCAAAGGAACTAAAACAAGTATGCAGCATAAGACAAAAGGAAACTGGAAAGTGCATTGAGAGCTATTCATCTTGCTATAGTGAAGAAGGCTGCCTCCATTCCATTTCAGTGCTAGAGAGTGGTTGTTGTTGTTTTTTTCATCCATTTTTGCATATCTGTACAGATTGCGGGTCCAAGGGAAGGAGGTGGGGTGGTGGTGGAACAACTATTACAAAATCCTCCATCTGCTAGCCATTTGCATCTTTTCTTCATAAACAAAGCCTTTGCATAATAGGCGTGTTTTCCTAAAATGTAAATTAATCTTTTTTTTCTTTGTGAAAGGACCAATATTTTGTAAATTAGTGCTTTGTGCAGATTTTTTGACCAGAGAATTGTGAATGCCAGCAGATTCCATGCCCTACTGTTCTGTCTGCTCTTTTGATACTCCCATAGAAGTGATGCAGGATTCTTTTTTTTTTTTAAGTTTACATAAAACAAAACAATTCCTTGCCACAGTACAGCAAATAAGGTCTTTCTCTGTCCTCTACTGAATTCTCAAAAAAAAAACCAAGTCAGTTGGAGAAGTATATTAATTGCATAGTATTAGGAAGATTATGTCTGTCTAACTATCTGCCTGCTTGCCAATCTATATCTGCCTGCTTGCCAGTCTATACCTGCCTGCTTGTCAGTCAGTCAGTCAGTCAGTCCGTCCTTCCATCCATCCATCCATCTATCTATCTATCTATCTATCTATCTATCTATCTATCTATCTATCTATCTATCTATCTATCTATCTATCATCTACAGCAAGGGTGTCAAACTCATGTCATGACTTTTTTCTCCTTCACTAAAATGGGTGTGGGAGTGCCTAGCACATGACACATCTGGCTCATGGGCCTCGAGTTTGATAGCCTTCATTTACAATCTATTTGTGTGTCTGTCTGTCTGTCTGTCTGTCTACCTATCTATCCATCCATATCCATCTTTCTATCCATCCATCTATCCATCCATCCATCCATTTATCCATCCATATCTATCTATCTATCTATCTATCTGTCTGTCTGTCTGTCTGTCTGTCTGTCTGTCTGTCTGTCTGTCTGTCTGTCTATCTATCTATCTATCTATCTATCTATCTATCTATCCATCTATCTATCTATCTATCTATCTATAATCTCCCTAGAGTCCTGTTCTCTATATGTGCTACCTCCCAGGTTTAAATATTAGACCTTTATTCCTATTTCTGAGTCAATGTCTATGTACTGCACGTGTTCAATTCTCACCTTTGAGGTTTGCCCCATCTGAATCAGAGCAGAAATATCTGAATATTTGTCTATTCAGCTTTTCATTGGCCCACCATTTCCATTATCTGAAAGCAAACAAGTAAAACACATGAGAGTTTCCTTCTCTTAGTATTTTTTTTTCCTGATCTCTCCCCCTGATTTTTTGAGACCCACACATGCGGAGAGAATTCATCAGCATAGACCAAGAGAACTGTAAACAGACAATCTGCATGAGCTGTTTGACTTGATATAAATTTTTATGCATGCATCAGCCTGAAATGAGGTGGACACACAAAATTAGAAAAAAGTGAACAAATCTTGCTGAGTCCAAAAGCTGCTTGAAGATGTCTATGCATTTTGTTGTTGAGGCTAATTCAACATAAAATTGTAAGCATTGCACCAAGGTGGCAGACCTGTCATTCCCATTCCCCCATCTAGCCCACCCCTTCTAATCAAAGTTGCAACCTTCTTGCGTGTTGAAGCTATTAAGTTTTTATTGAGTAAATGGCAGAGTTCCAGTCACAGCTGTTTGCCGCTCCTCAGCTTTGTAAGTTAATACAGTGAGAAATCACAGCTGAGAGATTAAAACTTCACTTTTCAGTATGTCCTTTCTGCACTGTCATGCAAACATCTTCTACAAGTCTACAGAGTATCAATACACTTATTACCCTTAAGTCCTGCTACTATCAGGGAGATTCAGCACAATTTTTGTTGTGTCCTTGAAAATGATGCCAGGAATCGGTGACTTCAAATCATGCTCTTTTATTAGTGTAGGAACCGAACTGGGGCTATGGAAAAAGTTCGCGGCTTTTATTCCTTTAGCCGCGGCGGCCGCAGCCAATGGCACCGCTTTGAATCTCCCGTGATTCGAACCGACCAATCGCGGGAGATTCTTAGTGAGCCAATCGGCGCGGCTCACCTAACCAATCAGAGTGCCCTGCGCTTTGGCCAATCAAAGCGCGGGGATCTCAAGAATGCTAATGAGGGGACAGAACACCCCTCCCGTCTTGGTTTAGTCCTTACGTCGCGTAGTCTTCGCCTACTGGACCTGCGCAGTTCAGTCGTTGGTTGGATCCCAGCCGGTTCGGTCGGGGTCTCTGTTCCTCTGGATGCCGTCGTGGGAACCGGCTGGTCGGTTGGGCTGGGCCGCTCTCCGTAGCTCCCTCCTGGGTCTCCCGGGTTGGTTGAGCTGCGGGTTTCGCCGCTCCCACTCGGTCTCCCTGGGTCGGTCGAGCTGGCCTGGCTGTCTCTTCCTGGAGAGGGGTCATGCTGGCTGCTTTCCAGTAAGTATGGTTGGTTTATTCTTCTTTGGTTTTGGTCCCCTGGGTATTCCCTCCCCCCTTGGTTTGTGTTGTGGGGGTTGGTTTCGCTTGCTTGTGCGTCGGTGGTTTCTTGGGTGGTCGTCCTCGACCTTAATTGGTCGATGTGGCGTTTCCATGCTCGTCCGTCTGCTGTTTGTAGCCGGTACGAGTGTGGGCCTGTTATTTGTGTGATGACGGCCGGTACCCATAACGGGTCTCCCGTCAGGTTTCTTGCGTATACGGGGTCACCTGGTGCGAAAGTTCGGTGTTTGCTGTTTGAATCTGGGGGCTTCTCCGGGTTATACATGGGGTGTAATCTGTCGAGTGGGGACCTTAATTTCCTCCCCATTAATAGTTCAGCTGGGCTCTTGTTCGTTGTGGTATTTGGGGTTATGTGTTGGGTGAAGAGTAATTTGTTTATTTTATCCTGGATCTCCCCATGGTCTATTTTCCGGATGGTTTTCTTAGTGAATTGCACCATCCGTTCCGCCCTACCGTTTGTGCGCCGGTGCTGTCAGCGCGTGTCGGATGCCCCTTTCCGCTAGGAATTTTTCGAATTCCAGCGAGGTGAATTGGGGCCCGTTGTCGGAAACGACGACGTCTGGGAGGCCGTGCGTTGCAAAGAGTTTGCTGAGTTCCTTGATCACGGCCTCCATGGTTGTTGTTTTCATGTTGCTTACCTCCAGCCAGTTGGAGTAAGCGTCTACTGTTATAAGGAAGGTATGTCCTTTTGTGGGCCCGGCGAAGTCTATGTGGATCCTAGACCAAGGTCCCCTTGGGGTTTCCCACTCTAGGACAGGTGCTGTGGGTGGGCTTGGCCTAGTTTCCTGGCATCGTTGGCACCTTGCTACCCAGGTCTCAATTTGTTTGTCCATCCCTGGCCACCAAGCGTAACTTCTGGCCAGGGCTTTAGTCCTCACGATGCCAGGGTGCCCCTCGTGTAATAGTTCCAGAACCTTCCCTTGTAGTTTTTCTGGAATGACCACCCTATCCCCCCATAGTATGCACCCTTTTAATAATGAGAGTTCTGTTTGCCGGTTTCGGAATGTCTTGACGGACTCGTCGTTGTCCCTTTCCGGCCACCCTTTCTCTACCCAATGCAACACCCGCGCCAGACGTTTGTCTTTATTAGTTTCTCGGGCAATGTCTGACGCGGTTATGGGTAGGTTGGGTAGAGTCTCTATACTGAGGGTGATCGTCGTGGGTGCTGGGTTGGTGTCAGGTTCTGGTAGCGGCGAGCGGCTTAAGGCATCTGCATGGGAGATTGTCTGTGTATGAGTCCGTAGTTGTAGGCTGCCAGGAACTCGGACCACCTTGTCATTCGGGGAGACAGAATGTTCGGGGTGGCCCGGTTCCCTGCAAGGATTCCCAGCAGCGGTTTGTGGTCGGTTATGATGGTGAATGTCCGGCCGTAGAGATACTCGTGGAATCTTTTTACTGCGGCAACGATAGCCAGAGCCTCTTTGTCCAGCTGGCTATAGTTCCGCTCCGGTTTGGTGAGGTGTCTGCAAGGCTGATGTTGCCCTTGGCCATCAGCCGGCTCTGGAGGACGGGGTCCCACAGGCCAAGCACGATTCTGTCTCGTAGGGCATCGTTCAGGTTGTCGAATTCGCACAGCCCCCCTAGGCGCCGTAGTTCGGCGACGAAGTCGCTGAAACTCTCACCCGACCATTGGTCCCAACGGTAGAATTCGTTGCGTCGGATCAGGATGGGTACCTCTGGAGCGTAGTGCCACCGAAGTATTGGCTCGAGGACGTCCCAGTCCATCGCGGTTGCGTTGGCGGGTTTGGCAAGTGCCTTGGCCATCTTGAATACCTTGGTCCCGCAGTGGGTCAGGAAGACGGCACGCTTCATGGGGCCGGTGGCATCCTTCAGATCGCTGCACTCGAGGAACATGCGGAATTGGTCAGAGTACGATTCCCAGTCCTCAGTGGCGGGGTTGAAGGGTGCGGGGTGTGTGATTTTTGCCATCATGGAGATTCGTCTGGCTTCTGTCGGACACGTGGTTCAGTTCAGCGTCTGGATCCCACCTTCGTCGCCAGTGTTGTGTCCTCGAAAATGATGCTAGGAGTCGGTGACTTCAAATCATGCTCTTTTATTAGTGTAGGAACCGAACTGGGGCTATGGAAAAAGTTTGCGGCTTTTATTCCTTTAGCCGGGCGGCCGCGGCCAATGGCACCGCTTTGAATCTCCCGCAATTCGAACCGACCAATCATGGGAGATTCTTAGCGAGCCAATCGGCGCGGCTCGCCTAACCAATCAGAGTGCCCCGCGCTTTGGCCAATCAAAGCGCGGGGATCTCAAGAATGCTAATGAGGGGACAGAACAATTTTATGTGGCTCTCTATCCAGGCAGCTCACAGGTTTTAAGACCCCTTCAGCAATCTAAATGCATTAGTTTCTCTATTGTTAGTAGAACAATGTAATGCTGGGAAGGCCAAGTAGTAAATCTGTATGTGTGAGGGCCTACTTCTAAACATACCACTTGGTGACTCAAATATATGATTTCCCATGGGATAAGCAATTCCCATATCTGAGTAGTGTGGTGACTTATAGGTGAAGTTTCTCATCTCCCATTTGGAAGGTTGAAAGTTGAAATCCTAGGCAGTGGCAGATGTGTCTCTATCAGAGAGAAAATATCTGCTGTGAACTCTGCATAGGCCTTAAGAAGGGCATTTGGCCAGTAAATGCTTAGCTCCTTTTAGTCGCCCTGACTCCACGCAGAATAAAGGAATTAAAGATCATAAAAAGAAGAAGAAAACCCAGTTCTTACATCTAGGAAGTGAAATGTTTTCTCCTGATCTGTAAGAATCTGTGTGGATTACATGAGGAGGAAGAAAAAAGTAATTGATATGCAAATGGTACATCAAGACAAGGTATGGTCCCACTGGAAAGAATATTTTGAGTGAAATTATGGTAGAGAGCTGATATATTGTGTTTGTCATGTTTGGCCACAAGTAGTTTATAGTGTTTAGGGTGTTACATCTTTCTGATCCATCCCATTGTTGAAATCAAGGAAATGAAACACACAAATGAGAACATACAAGTGGGAGTCAGAATATGTCATTGCTTGTTTTTACAGTCTATATGGAGAAAAAACAAGCAACATTCACAGGGATTGCCTGCAGGGCAAAACATCTTCTCTGAAGTTATCAATCATGCATGACATTTAGGAATATGCATGTCCCATATCTGTAAATCTATAGATATTGGTATATAATTCTCTGAAGTTCCTCCTCTTGCTTTTATTGGTCATTTCAATTCTTGGTTTGATTAATCAATATTATAATCCTATGGTCATCTAAACATCCACCAGATGTTTCAACTCAATCTGAAAAGAATATGAGTGATTTGATGATTGTAGTCACAGCCCCCACTTTCTTCTTAAGACTGGGCAAAGTGACTGAAAGGATCATTTCATAGACATCTAGATATGCCTTCTAAGCAGAAACTCCTTGAACAGCCTGCAGAACAGATATAATGACAGAGCAGTTGTAATTTCCTCAGAGTCATTGGGAATTGGTCAGTATATACTGCAGGGGTATCAAATTCAATTTCATTGAGGGCTGCCTCAGGGTTGTGTTTGACCTTGGGAGACTGGAATGGGCATGGCCAAGATGGGCGTGGCTAGCTCAACATCACTCATGTTGAGGCCCCTGTAGTTGCCCAACACTCTGCCAGTGAAAATGGGCTCCCAATCTCCATTTTTGGCTAGGACAGCCTCCTGCAACCCTCTGCCAGTGAAACCACAGCTTGGGAGGGCTGTGTGTGGCTCTCCCAAGCTCTCAAGCACCAATAGTGCACTGGACATACATTCTAAACTCTTCTATGTAGAGACTGTAGTGTCAGAGGACTTTCTAAATCCATGCCTAGCAGTGTACCAAAGATCTTCTGGATATTGATTTACAGTCGACCAAAATACTACTCAAAGTGTATTTAAAATATCTCCTTCCATCTTAGGCATTGTAGCATCTGATTTAGGAAGTCTCTTTGCAACAGTGCACTTTTGCTCTGTGAGGATAAACAGGTCATTTTGGAAAACTCCCATGTCATGCCCCTGTCAGAGTCTGAATCCAAGGAGGAAGACAAACAGCTGACAGGGAGTGGGAGTGTGGCTCTGTTGGCTGTGGAGGAAACTGGGGAAGGGCAAAGTCCAGCTGGGCAGAGCAGGAAAGAGGTGGAACAAGGGAGAGGGAGTTTAGAGGAAGACTCAGGCCCACCCCCTCTTCATTCTAGGACACACAGGGAGGAATGGAGGAGAGAGCAATGTTGGTTGCATGGCTTATGGGGGAGGAAAGGGTCCTGATTCCCTTCATTAGTCACAGCTGGGAATGAGAGTTTAAAAGAGATGCAAGCTGAGTGTGGCATCTGCTGGGAACAAATGGTGAGTTTATCTTCTGTTGGCTGTGGTTATCTGTGTTCGTGAAATCCTCCCAACTGGGTTGATTATTGCTGTTCCTTCACATCTGGAATTCCTTCTCTTGCTCTGCTGGACTCATTACCTCATCTTGCCCTGATTGGACTTATAGTTACAGTTTTTGTTGACCACATTTTGGACTTGATTCTGTGCAACCTGGGAGAGTTTTTCTCCAGCCCAGAAGGCAAACAGGACATTGGGGGCAAAGTTGGAGCTAATAAAGGGACTTCTTCTGATTATCTGACTGTGTTGCCTTTGTACCACACCCCGGGTCATCACATTCCATTTCGAATGCTGATAATTTAACCAAAGGAGATAACACTGGTAA
This sequence comes from Hydrophis major, assembly GCA_033807585.1. Classification (NCBI taxonomy): domain Eukaryota; kingdom Metazoa; phylum Chordata; class Lepidosauria; order Squamata; family Elapidae; genus Hydrophis; species Hydrophis major. The sequence continues at coordinate 12,420,782 of CM066332.1, read as the reverse complement.
AAAAAGTAATTCGGAGTTCTAGTTCCTGATTGTTAAGGCTACCTTTTTTCCTACATCACAGTATTATGTCAGGATGATCCCTTGATTATCTTTTCCTTTCTTCTTCCCTGAAACTAATGAGAATTGAGTGCTTTAGACTTACCTCCTGGGAATCTATTCTACTCCTTGATCTGTTTTATTTTGGTGGAGTGACTATAAATATGCATCTGGAACATGTTAATGATGAAGCTTTTGTTCTATGCAAGTTTGAGAGGTGGGAGAACAGCTCCTGGCATTTTCTTCTGCTAAATACCAAATGGTGTTCATTAACTTTCTCTTTCCATAACAAACTGCAACCTCAATTGAGACAGCTATGAAGATAAATCTCTTGGGGCTTCTGGTTATTTTGTGGACACATGCATGAATAGTTTTCTTGTTAACACTATGGTGGCAGCATCATAAGGCTTGCATTGCCTTATTTTGTGACTTATTTAACTACAGGTAGTCCTCAATTTATGACACGATTATGCCTAAAAATTTCATTTGCCAAGTGAGACAATTGTTAAGTGAGTTTTGCCCCTAATTTATGACCTTTCTTGATGTAGTTAGTAACATGATTGTTAAGTGAATCTGGTTTCCCCATTGATTTTGCTTGTTAGAAAGTCCCAGTATCCCCGTGATCCTGGGACATTACAACCATCATAAACATGAATCAGTTGCCAAGCATTCAAATTTTGACCATGGAGATGCTGCAATAGTCATAAGTGTCAGAGTCATGGGTTTCCGGTTCTGTGTGGCTTCCGTGGCAGCAGGAATTCGCGACCATTCGCGATTCCTGCTGCGCTTGCCGCCGAGGTACCCCCGATCCAAATGGGTCAGGGAGATAGGGCTGCCCTGTAGGGACAGCCGAAGAGAGAGGGGAGCCGGACAGGGGGTTGGGGGTGTCACAGACCCCCTCCTTGTCCGGAAAAACCCCTTTTTCCCAAGGTGGTGGAGCGGTGGTCAGCAATGGCCGCCACGAAGAAGCCTGCAACCGGGTAAGATTGTGCTGGAGGAAGCAAGAAAAGTGAAAGTGCTGGCTGAGCCGGGTCAATCAACATCTGTTAAATTTGCTGGAACTGAGCTGTCTGAATTGCTGGAGGATACATTGTATCCCTAAGAAGATCGAAAGTGGCGGAGAAGCTGTTAAAGGGAACTTTTTTTTTTTTCACTCTCCCATCCCATGGAAACAACAGATGAAGATTTGAAATTTTTTTGGGCACTGAAGATGAACTATTCTGAAAGTTGAAGTTAAGGAACAAAAGAGTTCTTGGACACTGGACTTAAAAATTTAAGAAATTGGAAAACTCTTAGAGGTATGGGTTCCTGATCATTTAAAAATTGATGTTGTAAGTGGGAAGGGAGAGGAAAAAAATTGGAGCAGAAATGGAAAAAGGAGGAGATTGCCTAGAATCTCAAAGAAAGATATATGGTAATTGGACCTCCTTGATTAAACAATAATCCCAGAAAGAGAAATAGAAGAAGGAAGAAAAGTATTAACTTTTGGAACTTTTTTTGAATTATTTTTGATTAAAAATACTTGGGTGGTTGTTTTGGGGAAAGTTTCTCTTTTCAGGATGGCATCGCTTGTGGATGAACTAAAGACTGAATATCAAAAATATAAAAAGGAAGAACAAGATGGAAAAGATACTTTGGGCACCTTATTTCAATTTTTAGAAATGGCATTATGTACTTATGAAAAGTTGATTACGCAGCAGAATTACTGGGACAAAGAAGAAGAGGAACAAGAAGCCATCTTTGATGAACAATGGGTTTTTTCTGGGGAGGAGAAAGAGGATAAGAAAAAGGGGATTTTAAGGTTTGAAAAACAACCAAAAAAGAGAGGAAAGGTGGATGCAAGGTTAGAAAGCAAAGGAAAGGGAGTAAGAAAAGGGAGGAGGAGAGACAATGGGGTAAAAAGGACAAGGAGAAGAATAAGCAAGAGAGAAAGGGGGGGGGAGGAGAAGCCTCAATGGTGGGAAGCAAGATCTTAAGAAAAAAAGTTTATTTAGAGACAATGGGTGAATCTAATTAAGGATAAAAGGGGGATTCTGGAAAGTACATAAGATTGTGTTTTTATATGTGTATTTAGAGTATAAAATTTATTCTGTAATTTTAGAATCTACTAAACAGAACCCCAAGATAAATTAAGTGTTATATGAAGTACTTTTAAGTTAGGGTAATGAGTTAAAGGCGTCACTCTAATTAGTGTATAGGAGAAATATAGTAAAAGAAAAAAGATAAATGGATAGTTGGAAATAGAACAGACAAAAAATGTTATTGAAAATGGTAATAAGATATGGAAGGATATATAAAGGTTTTGTTATGTTTTTTGGGGGGTTTTGTATGTTGATAAAAGGCAATAAAATTTTAATTAACAAGAAATAATTTGGATGAAAAGGAGAAGTTGGGATAAGATATGAAGTTAAATAGATAAAGTAAATATTGATATTAAATTGGGAATCATTATGTTCTATTGGTCTTCTTCTTTAATTATTACTATTTTTTTTAGAAAAGAATTTATAAGCTGTTATGCCTTGATTGTTTGTGCACTGTTTTTGTAAAATTAATAAAATTGGTTTATAAAAAAAAAGAAAATGATAATAAGATATGGAAGGATATATAAAGTGAATATGATGTTTGAATTTGTGTCTGTGAGAAGAGTTTTAACCCGGGATCAGGCAGCCTTCAGAAAAGATATTTTAGGGTTTTTTTTTTTTTTTTTTTTTTTTTTTTTTATGTTCTGTGTTTTGTATGTTTATGAAAGGCAATAAAATTTTAATAAGTAAGAAATATAATTTGGATAAAAGGAGAAGTCAGGATAAGATATGAAGTTAAATAGATGATGTAAATATTGATATTACAATTTGGAATTATTTTGTATGTTCTATTGGCTCTCTTCTTTAATTATTATTATTTTTTTAGAAAAGATTCTTCAAGTTGTTATGCCTGGATTGTATATTGTTTTGGTAAAATTAATGAAATTTGTTATAAAAAAAAAGTGTCAGAGTCATAATGTCAAGCATCATGGAAGTCAGGAGATGCAGGCAGTTCAAATGAGTATAAAGATTTATTGCAAGGTTAAGCTCTCTACAAGAATCTGACCAACTAGCAGAAAAGGGAAATGAGCAGGAGATAAGGAAGGCATTCAAGGTGGAATGGACTAAGATATCTTGTGAGCCGTGTAGGGATGCCTGACTGATGATGTGCTTAACCCCTCCCTTGGGTTTATCCTGGTCATCTGCTATACATAAGTAACTTTTCCAGTGCTGATGTAACTTCTAAAAGTCACTAAACAAATGGTTGTAAGTCGAGGTCTACCCATATTGCATTACATTGATTCCCCAGTCTAATCAGCAAGCACTTTGATTTTTGTCTTCTCTCACATGTATAACTTCATTCTGTTAAATAAACTATTTTTACCTGAAAGTTGCTACTCTTTCTATCTCTCCACTAGATGAAATTGTTGTTCCATTCATCTTCAGCTTGGCTTGCTTCCTTTGCCCTTCAGCAAGGTTGAGGTTTGGGACATTGCATTAAAGGATGATGGGAAAGCTAAGCAAATAATTTATTTCACTGAAGATGACCGGAAAGTTGAAAGAGGCAAATAAAATGGAGACTGATGTTCTTTGCATTAAAAAAAGAAAGAAATGTAGTGAAAATAGAACAAAAGCTTCTGTCTGCAATGTTTTTTAACTCCTGAAATGCCTCAGGCTAGAAGCACAGAGGAGTCATCCTTTTAGATGTTCCAATGGGAATGGTATGCTACTCAAAAACATTTGCTTCATTTATCTTTGATGACCAAATTCAATTCTACTTGAATGTAGAGTTTGGTGGTCCATCACTACTTTTAATAAGCCAAAATGGGAAAAAAAAACCCTTTAGTTGTTGTTGTTGTTGTTGTTGTTGTTGTTGTTGTTGTTGTTGTTGTTCTTCTTCTTCTTCTTCTTCTTCTTCTTCTTCTTCTTCTTCTTCTTCTTCTTCTTCTTCTTCTTCTTCTTTTTCTTCTTCATCTTCATCTTCATCTTCTTCCTCCTCTTTTTCTCCGCCCCTCCTCATTTTAGGGTTCAAAGAGTGTTGTAAGGCATCTGCACCTAAGACCATGTTTGAAAATAAACTTCTCTGAAAAGCATCAAGGTTTTCATAGCCTCTAACTTCACAGTAAAATTATTTGAATGGGATGCCATTACATTTTTTCAGATGATTTTTCTTGTTTTGAGATTGAAATTTTTGCATATGGCAGATGGCCCATACATTTTTGCTAACAGTTGGGATGTGTTATAAATAGCTTTAAATACTGAGACAAGGAGAAGATTCATCTAGTTTTTTACTCCATCTCTTCATTCATCAAGAGAGTCAGATCATATGAATATCATATACACACTATGTATATTAAAGATTATGAACAATGTACCACACCAAAGCGTCCACTTAGCTTAATTACAAAGTGTAATAATAAAATTCAGATTATGCATTTCTTGGTTAAAACAGAAAAAAAACAGAAAACAAATTTTCCCAAGATATAACTTTAGACACTGCAACAAATAGGCCAGACAAAAAATGCTTCAATGTGATTGAATCAAAATATTATTTTTAGTTCAGTATGATTGCACAAATTGTAGTCACTGGATCATAGCCTCTATAACATGCTTGACATGTAGATATAAATGATGACATCCCATATAAATTTGCAAAGAGCTTACACAGCTGCTATTACAACTGTGAATATTGGTTATACTTCATTAAATCATGATATTTTTGCCATAAACGTTAGTTTCAACTGGCTCAATCAAAATCTCCAACTATTTTCAGGTTTTGCTAATGTTTTTGAGTTCACTTATATGTGTGTGTCTACACAGTATTTGAGAACATGAAAGGCAGTTGTTTTGTTTTGTTTTTAATAATGCACAAGCTCAGAGTCTGGAAAATATTAAGATCCATGAGAGGCCAGTAATAAGACAGAAGGAAGAACATAATATTTTAAAGTTGTCCTTTCTTTGTGTTGAATAATAGCAAAAACAAATAGAATAACATAGGGTAATAAATTCCTTTATACCCAAACTATTGACAAGGTACTAATTTATGTCTACTCAGGGACAGAGTGCTTTGAAAAAAACATTTCACACCTCTTAAACAAAAGTGAGAAAAATAAGCAAAAGTACATAAATTAGAGCAATGTATCATGAATTATTAGGCAGTGTTTAGTAATGTTTATGAAGTTGAAGTTGATTATAAGATTCAGTGTTGGTTAGAGAGAGCAAAACCTGAACTCTTCCAATCTGCACATTTTTAATCCCCTTTTCAAATAAACTATATTGATCACAAAATCCTCCTCCTTGGGAAAAAAGATAGATAATGGAAATAATAAAAATAGAGATAGAGAGTTATAGAGAAAGATGATAGACATGTCACACAGAGAGAGAGGGGGGAGAGAGAAAGGGAGAGGGAGGGAGAGAGAGGGAGAGAGAATGTTTCAGTCATTGGACATATCTGGTACCAACACAAAGGTATCACCATTTGTGCAGAGAATCTGAAAGCACATTCTTTGAGATCCACAATCTTTACTGGACCAAGTATGGCACCTTGCAACTGCTGTCTTTCAAAATTCATTAGAAAAGTTGGTGGTTAACTCTTTAGCTATTTATCCACTTTTGGTTTAATATCTCAAAATAATAAGTGTGAAATAAGTTGTATTCCCTTTGTTTGATGCTGTCCAAAAGTAGAGATGCCATAGCTGGATTGCAAAAATGTAGATGACAGTAGACTCCTAGTGGTTGTCCAACACTTCTCATCCCTGATATGAAGACACATGCAAGAATAGTCTCAAGGTGTCCAAAATCGGTTATGTTTTGTTGTTCTTTGCTTTGAAGGGAACATGGTTTGGTCTTGTTTCAGAACCTTGTATGGACTCTTGAGGCATTGGTGAATCTTGAAAAAATTTTTTGTTTTTTTTTGCCTCTCTTCTCTCTCATACTTAAATATTGTTATATTAATGAAATGGTACAGGGAGAATGTAAGCAATGATCAGGTCTATTTTGTTCTGGTTCTTAACGATGAGAAATGCTCCTAATAAACAAAACAAGAATAACAAAACTGGTTTCTAATTAGCCCTTGGATGGTTATTTTCATACAGCTTTTTGGCAGAAGTCATCTTTTATGAAAATCTGTGCTATAAATGGAAGAAAGCAAAAATAAAAAACAAAAAAACAGACTGTCTTTATCTTAAATGTGTGATTTGGATTCAAAATAGGAGGCTTCAACATGTATGAATTAAGTGCACTCCTGGAGCAGCTAAAGATATAAGATCCTTAGTCAATGGTTTTTGGGTTGTTTTTAATGATACAAATACATACCTACTGTTTTATAATGTTAGTTTTTTTTCTTTGTACTCTGTATACTTCATGCTCTGGTACTCTTGATTGGAATAAAAATAGCTAGCTATCCTGGAGTACTTGCCAACATTGTTTTTTAGAAGCAGAATATGAGAGAAAGAGTTGGGAGAGAGGGAGAAGAGAGAAAGAGGGAGAGGGAAAGAGGGAGATGAGGAAGGATGGGAAAGAGAATATCTGCCTTAAACATAGAAAGAAGAGTTCCTGATGACTTGCTGTAGTATTTGTGATGGCTATCACTCTAAGATCTTAAATCTCTGCTTTTGGAACAAACAGTGAAGATTCAGGACAAGGCTTGGATATGTAGAAATGTCAGTCAGCCAGTGCAAAATCTTGGCTTCCATATGATGTTGAATTATAGATCCCATCATCTTGCCTGAGACTGACTGACAACAATTCCTGTCCCACAATCTACAGAACAGTACAATTCCCCCCACCAACGTGAGGTAAAGCAGCTTTTCGAAATTCCATTTCAAGAAAAAGTTTCAGATCGAAGCCCAGCAATTCAGCTGGTTAAAAATCTCAGTCTCCTTTATTAGCCGTAATTGGATTCAAGAACAGAGATATAGATCTGTTGAATTTATCTTAGGGGGTCACTCAAGGCCATCTAGTGACTTGATATGGAATCATTTTGTAGAAAGTGGTATGTTTGAACTTGGGAAGGAGACATAAGCTCAAAGGAGCAGATCTGTCTTTGCTGAGGTGGGATCAAGTGTCAGCTTTTCAGAAAACTTGCACCCACTGAGAAGCAAAGCCAATAGATTTAGCAACATTACTCAACATTTCCCTCACTTTCTCTGGACCAGAGGTGGTATTCAGCAAGTTCTGATCAGATCTGGGGGGTAGTGGAAATTTTGAGTAGTTCAGAGAACTGGCAAATACCATTTCTGACTGGCCCTGCCCCCATCTATTCTTTGCCTCCCAAGTCCCAGCTTATTGGCTGGGTCTTCTTTTGTTGCCCTGCACAGGAGAACAGAGCTGGAAAGCAGATTAGTGGGGTGGGGAGGGAATGGGAATTTTGCAGTAACTTTCCCCCAGGAGTGGGGAGGTAATGGAGATTTTGCAGAATCCTTCCCCTGCCACACCCACCAAGTCACACTCACCAAGCCACACCATGCCCATCAAGTCATGCCCACAGAACCAGAGTAAAAAATTTAAATACCACCACTGCTCTGGACGTCAGTGCTTTGAGCAAAATGCACAACTATGGGTGTTCATTTACACTTGGTAATTGGATGCCAGCAGTGTGACTGCATTTGAGGCAAAGACACATTGGAAATGAAGTACCAGAAATGGTGGTTTGACCCTTCCAAGTCTTTATCCTAATGAAAAAGGAAATGTGTTCAAACTTTTTTAGACCAATGAGCCCCTCTCCTGCAATCTATCAGCCTGAATAAATTTTAGATGATCTACAGAACTATAAAATTAGTATTTATTGATCTAGATAAGATGCCAAGCTCGAAAGAGATATGAAGGCAAATATAATTATTGTACTTAAAAATGGCATTATACCTATCCCCTCACTAATCTCTTGATTCTATTTCATGGACTTCTTAGAGCAGACAAAACCAATACAGGGAGAAAATGTGGACTGCAAGCAGACATTAACGAAAGCAAATCTCTCTCTCTTTGTTGATTTTATTATTTAATTATATAAAGCCCCCTTTTGGCATACAGTTTCCCCCTGGTGTTTAAGAGAATGAAGCTGTGGCACTGCTTTTCATTCATTTTAGTCAATATTTAGTAGTTTTGGGTATAACGATTGGTTGGGAGTGATTCAGGATCCTGGTTTCACCTGTATTTTTCTACATGGAAACATAATTAATTGTTTCTTTCATGACATTACTGTCAGATCCCTTTGCTGCTCTTGTGGGCATCAATATTATACAAATTCATGCAGTTGAATATCACAGTTAGGTAGAAAGTGATTTCCCTGAGGAATAAGCTATGGAGAGAAAATAATAGCATTAATAAATAGAAAATCATTTTTAAACCACTCCCGCCATTCCTAGTGTAAAAGGTTAAAAGAATTGTTGTTAATTACTTTATCTGAGATAAGTACAAATTTATACACATCTGCTTTGCTCAAAAAACACCCTAAAAAGACAAGGGGTACAGGATAAAGCAATACAAACATTTCAGAAACTAGGTATAATATCAAATATTAAAAAGTACTCTGTCTGAGCTATTGCCAATATCTTGTTGGCAATAAGATATCTGGTTTGGAAGCTAAACAATGTCAAGCCTGGCTAGTATATGGATGAGAAGCTAATAATACAATCTGTTATTACAAAAAATAAGAAATGTTGGCAGTACATGATGGTTTTATTAAATATTACCAACAAGGTAATATGAACCACTAGTTGGAGTTGCAACCACTTCAGTAATTAACTGCACACATCAAAGACCAAGTTCAACTCTAGTTTTCTTTGTGAAAATATGAAAGGGGATGTCTTCGGTTTTCTAGTCTAGAATTCCTGATGATAACGAGTAGCTAAGTTCAAGAAATAGTTGCCATCTGTTGGAACTATGTATTCAGGGTTACTATGTATTCATCTCTGGATTTTAAACTTAACTTTTCTCCTGAGAGATTGAAAACAGGAATATTCCTCTCCTTTCATCCAGGGATGGGCTTCAATTTTTTTTTAGCAAGGGGCTCTCTGCCCTAAGGACTGGGTGGGTGGTCATGGCTGGGTGGTCATGTGGTTGGGTGAGTGTGGCTAGGTGGTCATGTGACTGGGTGGGTGTGGCCAACTCAACATCTCTACTTTGCCCTAATTACCTAAAAAAAGATATATACCAAAAAGTTGTTTATTATTTTGTGCATTTAATACTTAAATAAAAGATTGGGTGAAACCAGGCTTAATAGCAATGACCATGAGAGGGATCTTGGAGTTTTAGTAGAGTTTCTGGTGAAGTACGAGATTCTTATTATTTGGGAATTAATCCCCTCGGAGGCTAGTGACTTTGTTATCTGATTTTCTCAATGACTCTCCCTCAGTGCTGAGTGGATTGTTTATCTAGCTTGCAACACTTTTATAAGGTATGAAATGCTCTTGGCTGAATGCCCAGAAGCTCAATTAAGCTTATTAAGGGCTTTCCCTTGCTGTTTGTCTTCTGTGGTTATTGGGGCTCTCTGAGCCCCACAGAGTCTTTTCTAGGAGTTCCCCCAAGCCCCTGTGAGCCCCCAGCAGCCAACCCCTGCTTTTATTCCTTTAAGAACATTTCTGGAAGAATGACTCGGTTGAGTGAAAATGGCTTTTGTGGGTCTCTGTGCTTTTAAGTTAGTGTTGACTCCTAGTGCAGTTGCCTTTGCAATATTATTATTATTATTATTATTATTATTATTATTATTATTATTATTATTATTATTATTAAAAAATAGTTTGCTGTTGTCCCAGGACTGAGAGAGCTAGATGGCCCCCAGGTCACCCAACTGGATTAGTGCCTAAGGGAGAACTAGAACTCATATTCTTCTGGTTTCTAGCCTGTGCCTTCACCAGGACACTAAACTGGATCTCAAGATAAATATGTGGACCAAAATTATGGACTGCAGGATGGGGTCAAATGCAACTTTAACCCTTGGTTTCTTATGATGTAGTCTAATTTCTCAACTACTTGTCTTTTTGAGATAGTGTGTGCTCACTAATTTGGAGCCCTCTAAATCTGGGTGTGTATTAGCAGTTGACTGGAAATATATTTCAATTCTGTCAATTCTGTTGGGCAATATTTTCCCCAGAGATATAACAAGATGAGTATTTTAACCAAAGTTCATTATGCAGTTTTTGTTCATGTTTTTAGAAAGATTGTGCCCTTTCTGATATTTTATCACCTTCTCATTTAAGTGTCATCTGTGAATTTCATTAACACACCACAAAGATCTGTGAACAGATGGTATTCACACCTGTGCTTCACAGAGATGTCACCTAAAGAAACTACTCCAGACTCCCCTTTTTATGTGTGCATACAATATTGACATGTGAATGTCAATATTATCAAACATAAAAATTATCTGTTTGGCTTCATTATTAACAGTTATTAGCTATCTCTATATAGAATTGTTTCAGTCCATTACCTAAGTCCCCATTGCCTTTGTTTAATCTTGAGTGGCGAAGGGGAATTCAGCAGTAAGCTGGAGACCTTTATGAAAAGTTCTTCAATATTTTTTATTGCATTATTCATCAGATGCTTCACCTCTTGGATTCCAACTTACAAATAAGGACTGTTCTTGAGGTGATGGGACCTAACAACAGTTATCTGTGGCTTGCTTTCTTCATCACTAGAGTCCTACAAGATATGCCATGTGAGAATCTGTTGAAGAATCTGTTGCCATTGAGATAAAATGCTGTCTCATTGTCCTCTTTTAATGACCCCATAACCCCTTGTGGGGTGGAATATGAGAAACTGAATGGACCTGTATATTTACTGGCTGGAAGCTTTTCCTGCTGCCAATGCAGAGTCTTTTTCACAGCAGGTTTAACCATAGTTTCAATAGGGAAAATGTGGCCATTCTAGACCAAGCCAAGTCCAAAAATGCCAGGGAATTTCTAGAATAGCAATAGCAATAGCACTTAGACTTATATACCACTTCACAGTGCTTTACAACTCTTTCTAAGTGGTTTACAGAGTCAGCCTATTGCCCCCAACAATCTGGCTCCTCATTTACTGACCATGGAAGGCTGGAAGGCTGAGTCAACCATGAGGTGATAGGCTGGTAATTTGTATGCAATGATCTGAGATATACTGGCTGACACTGGTCTTTTGGGATTTCAAGGTTTTGCACTGTAAAAACATGAATAGTTTAGGGTGTTCTTTGGTATAAATGGTCTATGTGATGTTTCATGGTTGGTAAGAAGTAGAGCACAAGCCATTCTTCACATGGTCCTCCTGGGAAAGTCAGAAAAAAAATCTTTTCTGTTTTCCTCCCAAATTCTGAAAAGTTTGGCATTACTTCCCAATGATCTGCTCTTGGAAGAAATGAGAAGACTTCTTTTTGTTTTCTTTTTTGGAAGATGGGGTTTATTTTGGAATATTAAGCACTTGCATTAATAGTTTATTGTTCTTTTTATTGTTCTTTTAATTAGCTTGTAGTTATTATTTCATTAGATTTCTTCTTGCCCATTTTATTTTTATTTTATTTTTATTTTTTTGTCAAACGTACAAGATAACAAGTAATAACATGAACATGAACAAGAACAAAGGGAGTAAATACAGATAAATGGGGACAGTAAGACAGAGATGGTAGGTACGCTGGTGTGCTTAAACACGCCCTCTTTAAGGATTCTTAGGAATGGGGTGAGGTCCATGGGAGACAGTTTGAGGTTGAAGCTGTGAGGGGTTCTTCACAACCACCCTATGGTAGCTAGAAAGGAAGGAAGGAAAGGAAGGAAAGAAGGAAGAAAGGAAATGTTTTCTTAAAGCATCATTAATTTATATGCAAATTGCTTCATTATGGCATTTGAAAGCTTTGATTAATTCAAATTTATATTTATTGTATTTATTTTGAAATTCATGGGATATTTTCCAGGGAAGAAGTATGAAATTTGAAATTTAATACATATATAAATACAATGGCAACCTAGCAATATAGAAAAATCTAGGAAAATGTGTATATGAATATTATGTGTATCTTCACAATTTGAGGAAGAAACAAAAATTTGAAAAAATGGATACAGACTAATATGTAAATGGAAAATACCTTGAAAAGCCCTGTCTCCTTTTAGTTCCATTTTTTCCATAGTTCCATAGTTATTTTACAGAAAACCAAAGGATGTATATGGAACATAAGGCATTTTACATAAAATTGAAATCCATATTAAAGAGTGATATATGAAGATTCTGTTTGAAGGCAATTCAATCAAATCTTGTTTTTAAAGTTCAAATTGAATTGTATAATTAATATCTATCCTGAAAATTCAGGTAGTTTTATTTTTAATGTTACTATATCACGAATAAAAATTGCCTGAACTTCAATCACTTAATCACAGATTTAAAACAAATTGGACTGGCTCCCTAAACTGAATTTTAAATCAGATCAAAAAGGTGCCTGTTGCCATAATTGAAGGTTGAGCTAATAAATGTTATCTCCATTGATTTGGAATTTTTCAGCATTATTAAAATGCCTACATTTAACATGTTGCTGGTAGTTCTTTGTCAAACAATTGACCATGAAATACCTTTATTATCTGTTGTGTATGCATAAAGATTAATAAAGTGTGAGCCTGGAGTAAGTGCAGGGTTCTGGCCCTGCACTTCTGATTGGCTGTTAAGCGGCTGGACCGAATTGGCCCGTTCCGGGGAATCTGATTGGCCCTTAACAGAGAGTTCCTATTGGTTATAAGAGCTAGAGCTCCTAGCTCGTTATTGGTTAAAAGTTATAGGGTTTGCCTATATAAGGCGGGTTTAACTGCTATTGAAATGAGGAAGTCACAATGTAAATAAAGAGCTGAAGTTCACCGTTCAGAGGCTTGTCTCCATTCTTTCTCGCCCATGCTCAAAACGTAACACTGGCGACAAGGGTGGGATATGGAGAAATCTAAACCAACGAAACTTCGAAGAACACCGAGCACCTGACAGACAACGCCAACAACAGAACCATGTCCAGCGGCATCGTACCACCTGCTCCATTCGATCCAACACAGGAAGACTGGGAATTTTACATGGATCGTTTCCAAATGTTCCTAGAGACAAACAACTTAAAGGACGCCACAGCTGGGAAGAAACGGGCGGTGTTCCTAACGTATTGCGGTCCAACCGTATTTAAGATGGCTAAAGCACTAGCCAAACCCCGAGAAGTGAAGGCCATGGATTGGGACGACCTCGAACCTATCCTACGAGACCACTACTCCCCGACCGTGCCTACGCACATGAGGTGCCACGAGTTTTATCAGAGGAGCCAGCGAAAGGGAGAAAGCGTGGCCGACTTCATAGCAGACCTCCGAAATTTGGGAGGCCTCTGCGGATTCACCGATTTAGAAGAAGCACTAAGAGATCACATAGTTCTGGAATTAGATGCACCAGGCGTCCAAAGCAAGCTGATGGCGAAAGGCGGCATCAGCCTTGCCGACGCCATCGCTGATGCTACTGCAGCAGAAGCAACCAGGAAGTCGGCTGCACAACTACGCCGAAACCACGCTCCAGTACCACCACCGGCCAGCGACATCTCACCTAGTTCAGAAGGGCAGCTTGCGACAACGCACCACGAGGACCTCTCTTCATTGTCAGACAGCGACTAAGAAGGGGTCCATCGACTGCGGTCCGATCGGGACCATCACCCGAAGCCCTTACGCCCTTGCGCTGGCTGTGGAGCCAACCATGCCAGGTCCGAATGCAAATTCCGCGACACACTCTGCCATGAGTGCGGGAAACGAGGCCACATCGGACGGGTCTGCCGCAGCTTGCCAGGACCCAGCCAGGCCTCAAAAGGGGCTAACTATCGCCAATCGACAGGAAACCGTCCTGTACAGCGAGAGCCAGTAAACCACTCCTACAGAAATCGAGCTTTGCAAAGAGAAGAGGCTCACCATACTATCACTATCGGTTACACCTCAGCCTTAGACACTAAGAAAATCTGAGTCACGGTAGCCATCAAGAACCAGCCGTGCCACCGGGAGGTCGACTTGGGATCGTCCCTCTCGATGGTGTCCTGGAAGACACTCAAGCAACTCATCCCCACAATTCAATGCCAAGATCTCCGCTCCCAACGCCTCATCCTCAAGGACTACCAAGGGAATCGAATCCCCGTCATCGGTTCCTGCCGAGTCCGAGTCTCCTTCAAGAAGCACACAGCATACTTACCTTTAATGGTCATTGATAGAGATAGGCCTAGCCTACTAGGCCTCCAATGGTTCGCACCACTCGGCATTGAAGTGGCCGGCATAAACCGAGTCAGCGGTGGTGACTGGGAGGAAGACCTTATCTCTGAGTTCAGGGATGTCTTCGCGGAAAGTTTAGGCGAGTACAAGGGGACCCCGATTTCATTCAGTCTAGATCCAAAAATAGCTCCCATTCGCCTAAAGCCCCGTCGAGTTCCGTTTGCCTTAAAATCGAAAATCGATGAACAACTCGACAAACTGATAGCTCAGGGGGTGTTAGAGCCCATCAATCACTCCCCTTGGGAAACCCCTATTGTAACACCCATTAAGCCAGACGGGTCAATCCGAATTTGTAGGGACTACTGGGCCACTTTGAACCACGCCCTGCAGCAGAACGCATATCCAGTTCCGGTGGTGCAGCATCTCCTCCACTCCCTGGGGGGGCGGGAAAGTCTTCGCTAAATTAGATTTAGCTCAGGCATATCAGCAATTACCAATAGATGAAAAAACGGCACAGGCCCAAACTATTGTAATGCACCGAGGTGCCTTTAAATGTACCCGGCTTCAATTCGGAGTTAGTGTAGCCCCGGGGATTTTTCAGAGCCTTATGGAAAGGTTATTGCAAGGGATTAAGGGCGTGGTCCCCTATTTTGAAGATGTATTAATTGCAGCCCCTACAAAAAAAATCTTACAGGACCGGTTAAAATTAGTCCTAAAAAAAAATTCCAAGAGGCCGGTCTTAAAGTTAAAAAAAAACAAATGTAAATTGTGTACTGACATTGTTGAGTTTTTAGGGTACCTGATTGATAGCCAGGGCATTCACCCTACCGAAAGTAAACTAAAAGCGATCAAAAACGCTCCCAGGCCACGAAACAAGGCCGATCTCCAGGCATTCCTAGGCCTCATCAATTTTTATAATGTATTTTTGCCGGACAAAGCAACAGTCGCTGAACCGTTACACCGGTTGTTAGATAAAAAAGCAAATTGTCTATGGGGTTACCGTGAAAAACAGGCATTCCGAAATGTTAAAAAACAGCTCACTTCTGACTCTGTACTCATGCAGTATAACGAGACCTTGCCGTTAGTTATAACCTGTGATGCATCGCCTTTCAGGGTAGGCACCATTTTGAGCCATGTACTGCCTAATGGGAATGAAGCCCCTGTTGCATATTTTTCAAAGACTCTTTCAAAAACTGAGCGAAACTATGGACAAATCAATAAAGAAGCCCTTGCAATTGTCTCAGCTGTGAAAAGATTCCACGAATACATGTATGGCTGGGCTTTTACTGTTGTGACTGACCAGAAACCATTATTGGGGATAATTGCCGGAGATAAGCCGACTCCCTACATATTATCCCCTAGGATGACCTGATGGTCAGAATTCTTAGCTGCTTATAACTATCAGCTGCAATACCGCCCGGGGAAGGCCATTCCCCACGCAGACACATTGAGCCGAGCACCGCTTCCAGAGACTCTCGACTATCCTGCACCAACGGTAACCACATTGCAAATCGGGGCACTCAACTCGCCACCACTAACCGCCCGAGATATCGCGAGAGAAACCAAACGCGACCACACCCTAGCATGAGTCCTAAGCTGGGTAGAACGCGGATGGCCATTGGACCAGTTATCAGATGACTTCACACCATTCAAGACTCAACAAACCGAGCTCTTCTCCCAGAAAAGCTGTGTCATCTGGGGCGATAGAGTCGTTATCCCAGAACGACTCCAGAAAGCACTGCTGAGAACCTTGCACAATGGCCACCCCAGCATTGTGCGAATGAAAGCCCTTGCGCGAAGCTACGCATGGTGGCCAGGCATTGACAAACAAATCGAGCAGTGGGTTAAAGCTTGTCCCAAATGCCAAGAAGTCAGCAATGCCCCACCAAAAGCCATGCCTACTGAATGCGAGACACCACGTAGACCCTGGTCCCGAATTCACCTGGACTTCGCGGGGCCAACCAAAGGCCACACCTTCCTGCTTACCGTCGACGCCTACTTGAATTGGCTCGAAATCCATCGCATGATGACTATGACCTCCGAGGAGGTTATCAAAATCTTAAACAGACTCTTTGCAACCCACGGATTACCAGACGTCCTGGTATCCGATAATGGCCCTCAATTTACCGCACTAGCGTTCGAGCAGTACCTCGTTGACCGCGGCATTCGCCATGCGCTCACCTTGCCTGCGCACCTTGCGACCAATGGCAAAACAGAATGCATGGTCCAATTCATGAAGAAAACCTTGCAGAAGGTAGACTACGACAACATTGACGACAAGGTCAATCAAATCCTCTTCTTGCAACACATCACCCCACATAGCGTCACCAACAAAACTCCTGCTGAACTGCTAATGGGATGAAAGCTCCGCTCCCACCTCGACCGGTTGCACCCAGCTTATGAACCAGAGAAACCACTAGGATCCAACGGTCGCTGTCGCACCTTCCAGGTAGGAGACTTGGTATATGCTAAAAACCTATCAGGCGACCCGTTGTGGGTGGAAGCGACAGTAGTACATGTAACTGGCCCGAGATCCTACCTTGTACAATGCCTTGATGATAAACTTTGGAAACGTCATATTGATCAATTACGATCGCGGATTCTAGCGGCCAGTCCGAAAACCCCCTATGATCAAACTGAGCGGGGGGAGGTACGGAAGAAGATGAATTCCTAGAAAACCCGTTCGAAGGAAACGACGGTTTGATAGAAACTCAGGAAGCGGAGCCGGAGGGAGAAACAGTTGCACCTCAGGGAATTGCAGAGAATGTGGGCAACGACGTAGAAGTGAACTCTGAACCAGAAACAGCCCCACTGCCAAACAACGATCTACCTCAGCGTGATTGCAGCCAGCGGATACAACGGAAATCAAAGAGATTAATAAAACAACCGTCCTACCTAAGGGACTATGTAACTGCGCCCTGCAAATAAGAAGCCAGGGGGAAGGGGTGTTGTGTATGCATAAAGATTAATAAAGTGTGAGCTTGGAGTAAGTGCAGGGTTCTGGCCCTGCACTTCTGATTGGCTGTTAAGCGGCCGGACCGGATTGGCCCATTCCGGGGAATCCGATTGGCCCTTAACAGAGAGTTCCTATTGGTTATAAGAGCTAGCGCTCCTAGCTCGTTATTGGTTAAAAGTTACAGGGTTTGCCTATATAAGGCGGGTTTAACTGCTATTGAAACGAGGAAGTCACAATGTAAATAAAGAGCTAAAGTTCACCGTTCAGGGACTTGTCTCCATTCTTTCTTGCCCATGCTCAAAACGTAACATGATCAGCATGAACTCTACTGAACTAAGAAATAATTTCCATAGCATCAGAAGCTGTAAAAACGTAATTGTGAAATGATGACAGAGAACTAATTAATATCAGTGGTAATTATTGTGTCAAGAGGACCTTTAATGCAACTGTCTTGCACCCAGTTGCATTGATTAATAATATTGACTCTTTAACTCCCTGTTCTAGTTTTAGATTGTATTGATAAGTTTCTCAGTTATCTTTTGTTGTGGTACGATTGCATCACAGTGTTTATCGGTACCTATGCTACTGTGTTACTTTCTCTGGATTTTTAAAAAGTTTGTAGCTCAAAGGTGGTATTCAGTAGGTTCTGACCAGTTCCGAAGAACCAGTAGTAGAAATTTTGAGTAGTTTGGAGAACTGGCAAATACCACTTCTGACTGTCTCTGTCCCCATCTATTCTCTGTCTACTGACTCCCACTTTATTGGTAGGGTCTTCTTTGGTTGCCTTGCACAGGAAAATGGAGCTGGAAAGCAGGTTAATGGGGTGCGGAGGGAATGGGTATTTTGCAATATCCTTCCCCTGCCACAACCACAAAGCCACACCCACAGAACTGGTAGTATTTTTTTTTTTTTGAATCCCACCACTATCGTAGCTGTAGGGGTAATATATAAAAGTAAAGGTTGTTTACCTTATATTCTTTTTTTTTTGTCTGTGTAACTGTGACCTGCAAAATAAAATCTGTAGTATATGCTATTGCTTTGATACCACAAAGACTGTACAGTGCCTAGGTGTCTGTGTGTGTGTGTAAGTCTAACTCACAGATGAACACAATACAGAAATCTGATGATGACAGATAAGATTCTGCCGAAACATTGCTACAACATTAAAAGCACAACTATAATGATGTGGGAAAATACCCGAACAAAGCTGAATACCATATGTACTATATATACCATATATATCATATGTACCATATATACCATATATACCATATATACCATATATTTGTTTTCGTAAGTTTTCGTGGGTACTTACATGTATGGCATTCAGCTTTTTTTGGGTATTTTCCCACATCATTGTAGTTCTTTTAAAGTTGTAGCAACATTTCAGCAGAATCTCATCTGCCATCATCAGGCTTCATGGCAGATGAGATTCTGCTGAAACGTTGCTACAACTTTAAAACAACAACTACAATGACGTGGAAAAATACACACACATACACACAAACACATACATACATACATACATACATACATATACCACACACACACACACACACACACACACACACAGAGTGTGCTATATTTTGCTGTTATGGATTTAGCTGTCAGGCAGATGTTCCCATGCTAAAGAAAAAGTCTGTATTCATTCCACTTGATGCCTAAAGCTGAAATCTAATTCAAGATAGTCTCCCTAGGAGCAATGCCTGTAGGTATAACCACATATTTACATTTTAAACATGTGCACTCTCTCCAACAAATTCTGTGTCTGGCAGGTAGTATATAAGAGAATCCAATGCAATGTACACTGAAATGAACAGAATGAGCTAAACACAGCCATGATATGTGTACTGTGTCTAGATAGATAGATGGATAGATAAATAGATGATAGAAAATAAATGATGGAAATAAAGAAATGGTAGAAAAATAGAGAGATTGATGATGATGATGATGACTATGATGATGATGATGACGATGATGATGAAGAGGAGGAGGAGGAGGAGGAGGAGGAGGAAGATAGAGAAAGAGATACATACTGACATAAATATGGAATGACAGATTCTGGTGGTTGTTTGCTTTCCAAGCTTGTTTCAGTTTAGTTTCTGAATGTTTCATTATCAGATTGGTAATATCGTTATCAGGGTTTTCTTGTCCTGAGGTGTTACCACTGCCAAAATCTAAAGAGCTACAAGTATTTTCTATTATTTCATAGAATGACAGAGAGAGAGAGGGATAATAGAGAGAGAGAGAATGAGAGAGAGAAAATGAGAGAGAGAAGGACAGAGAGAATGGGAGAGAGAGGGAGGGAAGGAAAGATTTAGCCATCCCTGCCTTCCTCAACTAATTCAGTTTTGGATATACTGAGAAGTTTAGGGTCCTTCGTGCTCTCTGAATTTGGTGGTTTACTTGCAGATGTTTCATTATCAAACTAGATAACACCATCAGTGCTAGAAGCTACTAGTTTGGTAATAAATCAGTTAAGTTCTGTGCATGGGCACAAGGAACGGAGACGAGATGGTGAACAGTGAACTTCAATCATTCTGAACAGAGCAAAAACCTAGGGCAGCAGCAGCCTTTTTATAGGCAAGCTGCTGATCTAGTAACCAATGAGAAACATGGAGTGTTAACCCCTTTAACCAATGAGAGTGGCTCATTAACAGCCAATCAGATTCTCCTGAACGGACCAATCCGATATCGCTATTATCGGCCAATCAGAAGTGCAGGTTTCGAACCCTGCTATTTTCTAAAGGTTTCATAAAACTTTATTTAAGCGTTTTATTCGTTCAAAACACCCCTTCCCCCCGGGTTCCATTTAGGGGGTGCAGTGACATAATCTCTGAGGTATGAAGGTTGTTTTGACTGTCTATTAGATTTATGCTGTCCCACCAGTTCCTGTCTGTAACCCTGTTTTGGCGGGACGTTTTTGGGCAAGTCGGGTGTTGGTGGTTCCTCATTGGATGACTTGGTACCGCTAATGTTCTTGTTGTTGTCCTCTGGCCTATGCGGGCTTGCCTCTGTTGAGGTGTTCCTCTGTGGCGAGGACATGCCCTTCCCTGATTCTTCTTCATTCGTTACGCCCGATTGCTGACTTCTTTCGTTCCTGCTTTCCACCATCTCGAATTCAGTTTCTTCAACATCCCCTCCCCCCTCAGTTTGGGAGTTACCGGAGTCGTGGAAACTAGGTTGTAGCCTTGAGTGAAGCTGATCTATATGGCGTTTCCATATTTTTCTGTTGCAGGTTTTCACCCAGTACGACCTGGGTCCAGTGGCTTGAATTACAGTTGCCTCGACCCACAACGGTTCACCAAAAAGGTTTCTGGTGAAAACTAAGTTGTCTATCTTGAACTCGCGGCATTTTCCACTAGATCCACAGGGTTTCTCTGGCTCGTAAGATGGGTGAAGCCGGTCGAGGTGGGAACGGAGTTTGCATCCCATTAATAGTTCAGCTGGAGTCTTGTTGGTGACCTGTGTGGAGTGATGTGTTGGAGAAGGAGTATTCTGTTTATCTTATTTTCAATGTCCCCACAGTCCATTTTGTAGAGGGTTTTTTTAACAAACTGTACCATGCGCTCGACTCTTCCGTTAGCCGCAGGGTGCACTGGTGAAGTTAGCGCATGGCGAATACCCCAGTCCGCTAAGTATTGTTCAAAGGGTAGAGTGGTAAACTGGGGTCCATTGTCGGATACGAGAACGTCTGGCAGCCCATGCGTCGCGAATAACCTGTTCAACTTCCGGATGACGGACTCGGTTGCAGTACTCTTCATTTCGTGGATCTCGAGCCAGTTTGAATAGGCATCCACTGTTAGGAGGAACGTGTGTCCCTCACATCTCGCAAAGTCAATGTGGATGCGAGACCACGGTCCCCGGGGTGTTTCCCATTCTGTTGGAGTTGCTTTAGGTGGGGCATTGCTAACTTCCTGGCACTTTAAACAAGTCTTTACCCAGGCTTCGATCTGTTTGTCGATGCCCGGCCACCACGTGTAGCTTTGTGCGAGCGCTTTCATACGCACGATGCTGGGGTGACCCTCATGCATTGTCTTTAATACTGCTCTTTGTAACCGCTCTGGGACAACGACTCTATCCCCCCATAGGATGCAGCCTTTTTGCGAAAAAAGTTCTGTTTTCCGGTTCTTGAAGGGGGTGAAGTCATCAGGGGTTTGATCTACTGGCCATCCCCGTTCGACCCAGCTAAGAACTTGTGTTAAGATAGGATCGCATTTTGTTTTGATCGCTATATCTCTAGCTGTTAGTGGCGGTGAATGTAGCATTTCAATATGGAGTGTTGCAAGGATTGGAGCTGGGTCATCGATTGTTTCCAAAAGTGGTGCACAGCTCAGCGCATCAGTGTGGGGAATGGCTTTTCCCGGGCAGCGTTGCAGCTTATAATTGTACGCAGCCAAAAACTCCGACCAATGAGTCATTCTAGGTGATAATATTAAGGGGGTTGGCTTGTCTCCCATTATAATCCCCAGCAAAGGTTTGTAGTCGGTAACAATAGTAAAAACTTGTCCATATACATATTCATGAAACCGTTTCACAGCAGATACAACAACAAGAGCCTCTTTATCGATTTGACTATAGTTACGTTCAGTCTTTGATAGTCCTTGAAAAATAGGCAATAGGGGCTTCACTACCGTTTGGTAACACATGGCTCAAAATGGCTCCTACTCCAAATGGTGACACATCACATGTAATTGTTAAAGGCAAAGTCTCATTATACTGCATTAAAACAGCATCTGAAGTTAATAGGTTTTTACTTATCGGAACACCTGCTCCTTGCGGTGTCCCCAGACCCAGGTTGCTTTTTTGTTGAGAAGCCTATGTAGGGGCTCAGCAACGGTCGCTTTGTGGGGCAGGAAGATGTTGTAAAAATTAATGAGCCCCAGGAAAGCTTGGAGATCAGTCTTATTTCTGGGTCTTGGGGCATTTTTGATTGCTTTTAGTTTGCTATTAGTGGGGTGAATGCCTTGTTTATCGATTAGGTACCCCAGGAACTCTACTTTATCTGTACACAATTGACATTTATTTTTTTTAACCTTAAGGCCGGAGTCTTTAAATTTCTGGAGAACCAGTTTAAGACTCTCCTTTAGTATTTTTCTATTCGGGGCAGCAATTAAAACATCATCAAAGTATGGTACAACCCCTTTTATCCCTTGTAAGAGTTTCTCCATCAAACTCTGAAAAATCCCTGGGGCTACGCTAACTCCGAATTGGAGTCGGTTGCACTTCAAGGCACCTCAGTGCGTAACGATCGTTTGTGCCTCTGCTGTTTTTTTATCTATAGGCAGTTGTTGGTATGCCTGTGCTAAATCCAATTTAGCGAAGACTTTTCCGCCCCCCAGGGAATGGAGGAGGTGTTGTACCACCGGCACCGGGTAAGCGTTCCATTGAAGGGCATGATTCAGGGTGGCACGGTAGTCCCCAAAAATCCTTAACGATCCATGTGGTTTAATGGGTGTTACGATTGGGGTTTCCCAAGGAGCGTGATCTGTTGGTTCTAAAACACCCTGGGCTATTAATTTATCAAGTTGTTCGTCAATCTTTGGTTTAAGGGCAAAAGGTACTCGACGAGGCTTAAGGTGGATGGGGGCTACTTCAGGGTTAAGGTTAAATGATATTGGGGTCCCCTTGTACTCACCTAGTGTGTCTACAAAGACGTCCTGGAATTCCTGGATGAGGGCCTCCTCCCAGTCGTCGCTACTGGTCTGGTGAATGCCAGCTACCTTGATCCCGAGTGGGGCGAACCATTGAAGGCCTAACAAACTTGGCTGATCACGATCGACGACAGTCAGTGGTAGCGATGCAGTGCGGTTTTTGAATGAGACCTGGACTATGCTGGATCCAACGACCGGAATTCGGTTTCCCTGATAATCCTTGAGTATGATTCTTTGGGTTCTGAGGTCTTGCCGCCGGACGGCAGGGATTAATTGTTTAAGGGTCTTCCAGGAAACCATCGAGAGGGACGATCCTGAATCGACTTCCATCACGCAGGGCTGGTTTTCGATGGCGACCTTCACTCGGATCTTCTTTGCATCTAATGATGAGGCGTGACCAATTGTAATGGTTTGGTGTGCCTCTTCTCGTTTCGTTAAATTGGCTAGTGGTTTATTTCTGTAGGAGTGGTTGTTCCATTGCTGGTTCAAATGTTCCCGACTCACAGGATGATTTCCTGTGTTTTGGCGGTAGTTGGTCCCCCTCTGAAATGGGCTGGATCCTTGCTTGCTTCTACAGACCTTCCCGATGTGGCCTCTCTTCCCACAAACATGGCAGAGCACATCGAGGAATTTGCAGTCTGATCGTGGGTGGTTTGCCCCACAACCTGCGCATTGATGCTGCAGTCTCTGATTACGCTGGTGGCGTTGGTCTTGTTCAGACCGGAGCCGGTTGACCTCTTCCTCATCACTTTCTGATGACGATTCGAGGTCCTCGTGGTGGGTTGCCATTGTATGTCCCTCTAGGTGAGGTGAGGTTTCGCCGGCGAGTTGGCGGAGCGGGGCATTGGTGCGGCGCATTCGGGCAGCCGACTTCCTGGTTGCTTCTGCTGCAGTAGCGTCAGCGATGGTATCTGCAAGGTTGATGTTGCCTTTCACCATCAGCTTACTTTGCATGTGAGGTGCATCTAAACCCAGAACTATTCAGTCTCTTAGAGCTTCTTCAAGGTCAGCGAACCCGCAGCGGCCTCCCAGGTTCCGGAGATCCGCGATAAAATCTGCAATGCTTTCTCCTTTCCGCTGGTCTCTCTGGTAAAATTCATATCTTTGGACAAGCGTTGGTACGGTAGGTGCATAGTGGGCCCGTAGGAGGGACTCGAGGACATCCCAGTCCATGGATTTCACCTCAGCCAGTTTCGCCAATGCCTTAGCCATCTTGAAAACAGCAGGTCCACAGTGAGTCAGGAATACCGCTCGCTTTTTTCCAGTAGTGGCATCCTTCAAGTTGTTGGTCTCCAGAAACATCTGGAACCAATCCATGAATGAGTCCCAGTCTTGTGCTGGGTCGAATGGAGTGGGTGGTATGGTGCCACCGGACATGGTTTCCACCGTTGATGCGCCTTCAGCCATGTGCTCTGTTTGGTGCTCTGTTCAGTCAACTCTGACGTCTCCGCATCCCATCCTCGTTGCCAGTGTTAAGTTCTGCACATGGGCGCAAGGAACAGAGACGAGACGGTGAACAGTGAACTTCAGCTCTTTATTAATCATTCTGAACAGAGCAAAAACCTAGGGCAGCAGCAGCCCTTTTACAGGCAAGCTGCTGATCTAGTAACCAATGAGAAACGTGGAGTGTTAACCCCTTTAACCAATGAGAGTGGCTCATTAACAGACAATCAGATTCTCCTGAACGGACCAATCCGATATCGCTATTATCAGCCAATCAGAAGTGCAGGTTTAGAACCCTGCTATTTTCTAAAGTTTTGATAAAACTTTATTTAAGCGTTTTATTCATTCATAACAAAATCATCTGCAAGAAAACTACCAAGCTCAGACAGAACCAAGGACCCCACAGTTCAACCCAGATCTACAAAATTTCTCTTCTGTTGATACTGAGAATTGTCTTCCCAAAAACCTTTGGAGTCCCAATAATCAGAAATGATATCAGTATGGTATTGGATTTGATAATAGTTGAATTGATCCTTTTATGAACACTATCTATAATTTAAGAACTGCTATCTAGTCCTTCCCATCTCCTGTTACTTCAGTACCATATTTTCAGATTTCTGATATGATATTCTTATATTGACAATGGGTAATTGCAATCAGAGAGCATGTAGCATATGATATGACCTATCAATCACTTGTCACTACTTCAGTGTCATTGTGAGCCATGGTGGTGCAGTGGTTAGAGTGCAGTACTGCAGGCTTCTTCTGCTGGCTGCCTCCAATTTGGCAGTTCCAATCTCACCAGGCTCAAGGTTGACTCAGCCTTCCGACCTTCTGAGGTCGGTAAAATGAGGACCCAAATTGTTGGGCCCAATGTGCAGCCTCTGTAAACCGCTTAAAGGGGGCTGTAAAGCATGGTAAAGTGGTATAGAAGTCTAAGTGCTATTGCTATAATATGGTATAGTGATGGGGCCAAAATCATAGAGGGTAACTTGATTATTTTAGAGCTGTTGTCCTCATTTGTAACTCGTTGTTACTTTCAGCAATTTATCAGTGATAAGAACACATTGTTTTTCACATGAACTTGGGCACACCAACATATCATAAATAAATGGCTTAACAGACGGATAAATTATAAATAGCTATTTTTATTTTAGGAGTCTTTAGGAGTCAAATCAGAAGGGCATCTTTTCCTTGCAACTCCTTTTTTTTCCTTTCAAGTAAGGTGATGGAACTGATCAAAGGTTTGGCTGAAACTCTGCACCTGAAACATGGTGAAGGCATCAGGGGACTCATTTAAAATCTTGAAAGCAAATACTACTCATCAAACCAGGTGACAAATTTAGAGGTTTATCAGCTTTTAAAAAAGATACAGTCACCAAGGCCTGCACACGTACTAAAGGAAGAACTGTGGTAAAATTCTGCATTCATGTTGTACACTGCACAGCTTATTTTATTTAGAGCTAGTGCGTGAATGCAGACATAATAATAACTTTCTGGCACACAGCTTTTCTCTCAGCTGGTTGATCTTTCCCCCACTTCTTGTTTAAGCTTCTGAACACTGCTGGAGATTTCCTTGCAAGTTGACAGGACTGCTAAGAGTTTGTTAGGATTATTTTTCTTATGAGAGTTTAGCATTAACCTCTTCTTCTCTCATAGCTCCCTATCCGCAGACAAAGAGGGATCATCTATCTTGTATAAGAGATGTAGAATCGGAAAGATTAAGATGGGGGTGGGATTCTACCAGTTTGGCCTGGTTCAGGGAAACTGGTAGCTCCGAGGATCAGCTGTGAGTGAACCGGACCAAACCGGTTTATCCAATGATAAACTGTTGGGCCTACCTGCCCACCCTGGGTTTTGTCTGTGCTTTATATCCCTTATATCAAGCTCAGCTGATTTGCGTGGCACAGCGGATTGCCATGCATCAGCTGTTTAACAAACAGAAATTACTAGAGAATGTCAGTAGCAAATGCTCTGCACATGCGCGAAGTGCGTGCTCACTGAACCACTTGTTACATTAGTTGAATCACACTCCTGATTAAGACTGACCAAATGATAATGAAGAATTGGAGAATAGAGTTCTGTGTTGCATCAGCTCCTCCAAATTCTCATATTTAGCTTGAGGTTTCAATAAAACGAACCAGATATTCTATTGGTTTCTTCAATAAATAGAAGGTTCTTTGTCTCAAGCATCAATGTGTCAGGATATCCCCATATCTCAACCAGAAGCTCAGAGAGCCTTGGTGGCACAGTGGTTAGACTGCAGAACTGCAGGCTACTTCTGCTAATCACTGGCTGCCAGCGGTTTGGCAGATCAAATCTCACCAGGCTCAAGGTTGACTCAGCCTTCCATCCTTCTGAGGTGAATGAAATGAGGGCCCAGATTGTTGGGGGCAATATGCTGACTCTGTAAACTGCTTAGAGAAGGCTATAAAGCACTGTGAAATGGTATATAAATCTATTGCTATTTTAAATAAGCTGCTTTTTTTTCTTATTAGGTGATCAGAGTCAACCAGAGTGAATAGGGTCAGTGCCTTTTATAACATGGCCCCATGATATCACAAATTCTGATATAGATACCACAATATTATTTTTTCAAATATCCTTGGGTAAAAATATAGGAACCTTTTGACTTTCTTGGAACTTCAGACGTTCAGAAGTAGCCTTCCATCCAAAGAGTCAATAGGGTATATAAACCCATTTCACAGGAATCTTGTTTTTTTTTTTTTTTTCTTTCTTTCTGTGAATGCATAAAAACCCTCATATATTGTGACCCAAGAGGTGTCTTATTTGATAAAGTTATTTCCTGCATGCTTCCAAGTTCCCTTTGTTTTGTTCTGGATGACATTCAAATATTTTACTAGCTGTGGCTATGAAAGGAAAAAATAAAATAAAATGAAATTGCTTGACTCTGAACATGCATGAAAACCTATTGAAAAAATATCTAGCCTTCCTCTTGAGCCTTCTAATACAACAAAGGGGGAGTTATTTTTGTTTTGTTGCATTCCCGCATATACTGTATATTATTAGTTTTTCAAAATATAAAATACAGAGACACAAAGAAAAAAAAATCAAATAATGGGAAAAGAGGGAAGGAAAAGAGGAAGAGTGGAAAATGCAAGGTAAAAGAGAAAAGAGAAAGAAAAGCATTGACGTCTGACTCAGTAGAATAAAATAACAACAAATAACCTCAACCTTTTATTTTTACACAATAATATATA
Source organism: Hydrophis major (assembly GCA_033807585.1). Lineage (NCBI taxonomy): Eukaryota > Metazoa > Chordata > Lepidosauria > Squamata > Elapidae > Hydrophis > Hydrophis major. Next base: position 12,393,287 of record CM066332.1, on the reverse strand, counting down.
CTAGCCATTTCTATAACAACAAGCCTGCCGAATCAGCAAATTCCAAAATCAATTTCACCTCAAGCACAAATTGAATGAGACATGATGGCACAGTGGTTAGAGTACAGTACTACAGGCTACTTCTGCTGGCAGCTGTCTGTCTGTAATTTGGCAGTTCAAATCTCACCAGCCTCAAGGTTGCTCAGTTTTATTTTGTTTTTTTGTGTTTTTTTTGTAAAAGTTTTATTGGGTTTTTACAAAACATTACAACAAATAAAACATCTTTTTTTTTTTTTTGAGAACAGCATGATTCCAGGCTATCACATCTCCATACAGACATAATCTCAATTACATATTCATCTTATATATTCATCTTATATATCTTATCACCATTTTTTCAATTTCTCCATAATTTTTCTCTTCCCTGACTTTCCTTAACCTTTTTTTATCATTATCTCATTTCTTTCTAAATCAATTACATTTCTTTTACCAAATTTCTATATCTTTCTATTCATTATACCTGTACTTTTGTCTGTCCTGTTTACAATTTCATATATTCTTTTCCATTATCATCCTGAAAGAAACAGGAAAAAAGATAATTCCCTTCCTTTCCAGGAATTAAAAAGCAAGATTCCCCTTGCAATTGCCAAATAGAGTGTGGCACCTTTGAATCTTATAATTATTGTCATTTCAAATCTCATTAAACATTTAATTTATATATTATATAATTATAACATTCAGTTTCTAATATTTATATCATATAACTCTCATCAACTCAATTCTGCTTGGTACTTTCCCTTAGAAATACACACAAGATTCTAAAAAATAGAATATATATATATATATATATATATATATATATATATATATATATATATGTATGTATGTATGTATGTATGTATGTATGTATGTATGTATGTATGTATGGCATTCAGCTTTGTTCGGGTATTTTCCCACGTCATAGTAGTGGTGCTTTTAAAGTTGTAGCAACGTTTCAGCAGAATCTCATCTGCCATCATCTGCTGAAATGTTGCTACAACTTTAAAAGCACCACTACTATGACGTGGGAAAAGACCCGAACAAAGCTGAATGTCCCACGTAAGATTGGAAGTATCTAGGCAACGTTTCGATGAAGTCTCATTCATCATCTTCAGGCTTGGTCTTCAGCTCTGTGCTTCTCAGAGTGATGTGAGCTTGCAGCTGCTTCTTCCTTTTAACTGCTAGTGGGGGCGTGACTTGATTGGCTGGGGGCTTGGCTATGTTCTGATTGGGTGGGGATTTGGCTGTGTTCTGATTGGTTGGGGGTTGGCTGTGTCCTGATTGGCTGGAGGCGTGTTCTGTTCAGGTGGGGGCTTGGTTGTGCTCCGGTTAGTCTTAGTTGCTGGGGAATTAGAGTTGGTGAGCTGTGATCTTGCTGTTTGGCTTCGAGTTCGTGGTCGTGCTGCATCTTCATGGTGGGGGTCAGTTCGCTTCATGCATGGCTCAGAGGGGTTTGAAGTGGGTAGTGATGCAGCTGCAGTGCGGCGTCTGGTCCGTGGTCGTGTTTCATCTTCTGTATGGGTGTGAGTCTGCTTTCTACGTGGAAGTGTGGTGGTGGCATCTTGTGTGGCTCTCAGGGATGTGGGTCTGGTGTCATTCTTCATGTTAGGTACTTGACTGTTCATGAGGGTGGGTTTCCGAATGGCTGGTAGGCGGGAGCTATCATCTCGTTTATTCATGCTGTGTGGGTGTTTTTCTATCTCTATGGCTTCTCTGATTATTCTGCTGCTGAAGTGTTCGGTTTTGGCGATAGTTCTGGTATTTCTAAAGTCAATCTCATGTCCTGTGGCTTTGAGGTGTTGGACCAGGGAAAAGGTCGGTTCTTCCTTTTTGATTGAGTTCTTATGTTCTTCAATGCGTGCACTTATTCTTCTGTTAGTTTGTCCAATGTATGTGTTCGGGCAGGCAGTGCAAGGGATTTCGTATACTCCTTGATTTTCTAACTCGATTTTGTCCTTAGGGTTTCTTAGGATGGTGGATATCTTTCTGTTTGTGCAGAATGCTGTCTTAATGTTGTATTTTTGGAGGATCTTGCTGATTTTGTCTGTAGTGCCTTTTATATATGGGAGGAGGGCTTTGCCATCCTCTTGTTCTCTGTCTTGGATTTGGAAACCCACCACTTGGAAACCCGCCCTCATGAACAGACAAGTACCTAACATGAAGAATGACACCAGACCCACACCCCTGAGAGCCACACAAGAAGCCACCACCACACTTCCATGTAAAAAGCAGGACAATGGACCAGAAGCCGCACTGCAGCTGCATCACTACCCACTTCAAATCCCTCTGAGCCATGCATGAAGTGAACTGACCCACACAGAAGATGAAACATGACAATGGACCAGAAGCCGCACTGCAGCTGCGTCACTACCCACTTCAAACCCCTTTGAGCCATGCATGAAGTGAACTGACCCCCACCATGAAGATGCAGCACGACCACGAACTCGAAGCCAAACAGCAAGATTACAGCTCACCAACTCTAATCCCCCAGCAACTAAGACTAACTGAAGCACAACCAAGCCCCCACCTGAACAGAACACGTCTCCAGCCAATCAGGACACAGCCAAGCCCCCAACCAATCAGAACACAGCCAAGCCCCCAGCCAATCAAGCCATGCCCCCACTAGCAGTTAAAAGGAAGAAGCAATATATATATATATATATATATATATATATATATATATATATATATATATTCTTAAGTTTTTGCAGATACTTACATGTATGGCATTCAGCTTTGTTCGGGTATTTTCCCACGTCACTAGCACAACTACAATGACGTGGGAAAATACCCGAACAAAGCTGAATTATATATCTATATCTATATCTATATCTATATCTATATCTATATCTATATCTATATCTATATCTATATCTATATCTATATCTGTATGTATGTATGTATGTATGTATGTATGTATGTATGTATGTATGTATGTATGGCATTCAGCTTTGTTTGGGTATTTTCCCACGTCATAGTAGTGGTGCTTTTAAAGTTGTAGCAACGTTTCAGCAGAATCTCATCTGCCATCATCAGGCTTCTGTATAGTGTTCGTCTGTGAGTCAGACTTTTACAGTGGTTTCAGATTTAAATTTGGGGCAGCGTATTACTGTGCCAGAATGTTTTTTTCTTCATCCTGATTGGTTGAGAGTCTTGGTCTGTGTTTATTGGTCTTGGAGTTTGCTGTGTTCTGCTCCTAATATCTTCTGTCTGTTCTTTTGGCTCTTTTTGTATCTTGATTGGCTGGCAACATTGTGTTACTTTATTGGAGGCCTTTAGTGCAGCTTGGCTTCGGGTAAATGGATGGCTATCATTAGTTAGGAAGCTGGGTTTCATCTGGGTGCCTGGTTGGGGTGTGTTTGAGCTGGAGGTATCAGGGGGGATCTGTTTGTGCCCAGGTGTTTGCCTGGCTTGTGGTGTGGAAATTTTTTTGTTTGTGAGTGCAGGCTTCCAAATGATTGACAGCCTGGTGGAATCATCTCTTCTGTTCATGCTTTCTGGTCTTTTTTCAATCTCTATGGCTTCTCTGATGATTCTGTGGCTGGGATTTTCTATAGTGGCTAGGGTTTTGGTGCCATTGAAGTTGATGCTATGACCTGTGGCTTCCATGTGTTGGACTAGTGAGGAAGTGTGTTCCAGCTTTTTGACTGCATTTTTGTGTTCATCCAGGCGGGTGCTTATTCTTCTATTGGTCTGTCCAATGTATGTGGCTGGGCATGATGCACAGGGGACTTCCTATATGCCTTGGTTTTCCAGGTCAATTTTGTCTTTGGGGTTTCTGAGGATGGCTGCTATTTTTCTGTCTGTTTTGAAGGCAGTCTTGATGTGGTGTCTGTATAGTATCTTACTAATTTTGTCTGTAGTGCCTCTGATGTAGGGCAGGACAGCTGTTCCATGGGTCTGTTCATCTTCTGGGTCTCTATTATGTCTCAGTTTGTTTTTGTGGATCAAGTTGGTGATTTTGCTTTTGTGGAAGCCATTGACTGTCAATATTTTAATCAGGGTGCATAGTTCAGTCTTAATGTATGTCTTGTATGCCAGGCGTTTGGTTCTAGTAATTAGTGTTTTAGCCATGGAATTTATCTGTGCTGGGTGGTGGTGGGATTGGGCGTTGAGGTAGCGGTTGGTGTGTGTTTTCTTCTGGTATATGGTGTGACTAGTGTGCCATCTGTTTTTTTTGTAGATTAGTACATCTAGGAATGGTAGTTGTTTATTTGTTTCTGTTTCCATGGTGAACTTGGTTTTGGGGTGTGCGCTGTCTAGGTGTCTTAGGAAATTGTTTAGGTTTAAAAGCACCACTACTATGATGTGGGAAAATACCCGAACAAAGATGAATGCCATACATGTAAGTACCCGCGAAAACTTAAGAAAACACACACACACACACACACACACACACACATATATTAAACAGTTATTTTATTCAAATTCATCCTAACAACTGGTATTGATTTCATTATAAATCTTTCACATTTCTTTTCAATTGTATTTAATAAGTCTTTAAGAACAATTAAAATATTTCCATTCCCTCTTCTTATTGCATCTTCTTTTACTTTTATTCCCTTTCTCTCATTATTACATTTAATTGTTAGCAAGCATACCATCACATAACAATACCAGTTTTATCTTGTAATTTAATCACCTGTTTCATTTCTACCTCATTACTATTTCTACTATAACAACATTACCTTTTGTACCCTTGCAGAATTCTCACTTTTAATTTGATTTAACCATTATCTCTATGTCTTCTAAATAAATTAATACCTCTGATTCTTGTATGTTTCCCCTGTTTCTTTATTTCCTGTTTTTGCCCCTTATAACCTCTTTTCCTTTTTATATTTCCCCCCTTTTTCTCATCCCCCCCTTTTTGTCCTGCCTCTCTCTAATTCTCCCTTCTGTAATTCTCTTTTCTGCTTCTCCTTACCATTGTGTTTATTTTTCAAACTATTCTTTTTTTAGTTGTTCCCTCAAATCTTAAGTTTTTAACTCCTTTCCCCCCCTTTTTTTTTCATTTTACCCCACATTGCATTATTTGATCATTAAAGATGGCTTCTTCTTTGTCCGGCCCTTCTTCTTGCTCTTCAAGCATTTCTTGTTGTTTTTCATAGTTCAAAATCTCCATTTCTAAGAATTGAAATACAAAGCCAAAAGATCCTCCTCTCTCTTGTGCCTCTTCTTTCATTTTTTTAAGTTCCATGTTTAATTCCTCAATGAGTACTGCTTTTTGTCCTTTTGAGGTGGGTAAAATGAAGACCCAAATTGTTGGGGGCAATATGCTGACTCTGTAAACTGCTTAGAGAGGGCTGTAAAAGTACTATGAAGTGGTATATAAGTCTAAGCACTACTGTAATTGCTAAATTTCAAAAGCAGTTTCCAAGTAGAAACACCATTTTGTTACATTCCAGACTTTCCAAATGAACACTATGTAAAGCAGCAACATTTTAATGACATATTGCCACAGCATGGTTCCTGCAATATTTTAAAATAAAGCAAAAAATATATATATATATATCATTGACCTTTGCTTTGAATATTTATCCTCCCATAGTAGAAGCATCTAGTTAATTGGTAAAGGAGTCCAGAATCCACAAATAGAAGCATCCAAAGCTATTTCTAGAAACCTTCTAAATCCAAAAAAGATGGGAATTTCCTCCACACAGGAACTTCACTAAGTACATTATAAGAAGAGTAAGGCAAAAGAAAACCCTGTTTCTTTATGGAAATGTTCTCATTATGTTAACACTTTCCAAGAGAGAGAGGGCAGATGTAGAGAAAACAAACCAGGTTGAATTTCCTTTGAAAGTACATCTGCTCAGCCTAATTACTGTCTTAGAAATGGTGGCTCTTTCACTTTTCTGAAGGAACACTTTGATGAAACTCCGCAGGCTGATGCACTGAATGTGTAGTTCTCCCCATCAAATTGTATCAAAGCACCATTGCTTAGGAAAAGAACAGCATATTGTTTTGTAGCAGGTGGGAGCACTCGGCATTGATACTGATAGAATAATCCTGGGTGATGACATTCACTCCCTTCTTTTGTATAGCATCTCTTTGTCATTCATTACATAAATGAAGGGATGAAAGTGAAACAAGAGTAACATTGTTCCTAGTGTGCAGTCTGGCCTTACATCACCACACCAATCTGAATGAACATTTCTCACTAGATTTAATATTTGTGGAAAATGTATGTATTTATCAGATTCTGGAGACAAGCTGAGATGTGGTTATTGTCTTCAGAGAGATGTTTTATGAAAGCACTCAGTTCACCATTTCTGGAAATGGAGTGAATGACAAAAATACCCTTTTGTTTTTTGGCCCAGAAAGACTGGTACGTGATGAAAATTGAAGGTTACCTGTGAGTCTTCACGTGTGTGGTGAAATCCTGACTTGTGGGTGTGTGGTTTAGTATGGTGAAATGGTTTTGTATATCAAAGTTAGGCAGAAGAGTTAATGGATGTTGCAGAAAATCAGCAAAGGCTTTGCTGTGTAGGACCATTTTAATGTTTGCCATGGATAACGTCATTGGTCTCACTGTGCTGAGACACCAGGATTTTGCTAGCCGTGGCTTCAATTTTATTGGAAAGAAGGTGGTTTACCTTAAATCTGTGAAGGAGATTCAATCCAATAGGCTCTGATAAGCAAGAAAATCACTGCTGGCTTATTGCAAATACAGTAGGTGGCTTGATGCCATATTCAATCTTCGATAACCAAATATTGCATCCTCCTTAATACCTTGGTAGCTTTCCATCAATATAAGAATGTGGGTGGCATTTTCCCATAAGTGTTAACATGCCAGTGTCAAGAAAGAACAAGCATCTTTTCCCCCGATTATGGATTGGCCTGCTTGAACTTGGGAAACCTAACTTTGAGAAGTCTAACATGTATGAGTGTATATACACAGATGACAAGAATAAAAATTTAGAGACTTTTTTTCTGAATTGTTTGTTTGAGAGAATAATGGCTTACATTTATAAATCTATCCTTGGTTTGATGATTGACATATGTTCCATACATGTTGGGTGCTTTTTTCCTCCCAAAGGAAATGTTTAAATAATATCAGCTCTCACACAGTTGTCAATTATGAAGAGCAGGCCAATTAGTGATGTGTGTATGTATTTGTGTATCAGTCTGAAAAAAATTGTCCTGGAAACACTGGCATCTGACAAGCAATTAGTTCAGGCATAAGACAAGAATGGCTGGAATTAATTTTTAAATGTTTAGCCTGATAGAAAGATATATCACCAATCTTTATTTTAGCAGGCAATAAGAAGAGTGATCAGGACAGAGGAATTGATCATAGTTTAGGGTAAAGATGAAATTAGATGAAATTAACCCAGCTAACTTTTTTTTAACATAAACACAAGTTTCTTAATAGCAAGATGCATCAAAATATTTAAGTAACTTTCAAGGAAACAGTATAATTCTCATGCCCAAGTCAATAAAAACAGACTAGTAAATGATTTTTTGGGGAAAATATTGAATTCTTCATCCCTCTTTAGAAAACTAAATAAAATAATTCAGAATTTCTTGTCACTGATTCTCAAAAAAAAAAAAAAAAAACCAACCCAAACCCAATAATAATATAATACTCAAGTAAATTCAATCCCTGACAATGCTGGATCTCAAACTAATCTGTAATTAATATTCGTTGAAATGGTTATTCATTGTCTACCCCTATAAATAATGTCCCTTGTGTAAACTTGCAATTCCGCATTCTGCAAAATGAACAATATACATAACTTGCAATAACATCAATTTGAATGACAGTGTTGGTTCATAGGCCATCTTTTGGGGGAAGATGTATTTATTTATTTAGCTACACCATTAAAATATTTTTAATAGTTAATAGTTATTTGTTTAGAACTTATGATCTTTTAGTAAAAGTAAAAGTAAAGGTTCCCCTCAAACATTTGTGCTGGTCATTTCCAGCTGAACGGGACGGTGCTCATCTCCGTTACAAAGCTGAAGAGCCAGTGCTATTTGAAGACATCTCCTTGGTCATGTAGCTGGCATGACTAAATGCCAAAGGCTCATGGAATGCTGTTACCTTCCCACCAAAGTGGTCCCTATTTTTCTACTTGCATTTTTACATGCTTTCGAACTGCTCGGTTGGCAGAAGTTGGGACAAATAACGGGAGCTCACTGGGGATTTGAACCGCCAAACTGCTAACCTTTCTTTTTTTTTTTTTGTAAAAGTTTTATTGATTTTAACAACAGACAAAAAACATATAAGACATAAAACATGACATAAAAAAAATAAAAAATAAAAATAAAAAATTTAAACATTCTTCATAAATTTACAGTGTATCGGTTGGTTTACCACTCCCTTTTGTGCATCCATTTCACAGTCATCAGAATAATTATATTACATAATAACTCACATTATCAATCATCAATAAAATATCCCAATATCATTATTGAACAATCATTTGACTCTTATTTTACTAATTCATACTTAAGCGAGATAACTATAATAAGGTTAAATTATTTTATGACAAATCATGAAATCATATCAAATCTATCATAATAAAATATTCTTAAGAATTATCAAAACCAAGAAAAATTATATATTCATTATTTCCTAAATTTCTAAATATTCTATTATCATATTGTATTATCTAACCATTGATAAAAAAGATCCCAAACTTCATAAAATTGTTTATCTTCTTGTTCTCTAATTTCAAATGTCAATCTACTCATTTCAGCACATTCCAATATTTTCTTAATAATTTATTCCTCTATTGGTATTTTCTCACTCTTCCAATGTTTAGCAAATACAATCCTAGCTGCTGTTAATACATTTACAATCAAATATTTTAAATCTTTATTATATATATCAGGTACGATTCCCAATAAAAAAATCTCTGGTTTGAAATCTATGTGTTTCTTTATCATTTTTTCCAGCCATATGCGAATTCTAGTCCAATATTTCCTGGCCTCCTCACAAGTCCACCACATATGGTAATATGAGCCAGGTATCTGATGACATTTCCAGCACTTTTCAGATTTATTCTTGATCATTCTTGCTATTCTTGTCGGGGGAAAGTGCCACCTGTAAAGCTTCTTATACAAATTTTCTTTATATGCTGTTGACATTGTCATTTTATAATTTTGTGACCACAGTTTTTGCCATTTCTCTAAATCAATCCCATATCCAAAATTCTTCCCCCAAGCAATCATTGTTTCTTTAACTTGTTCTTCCTCTAATTTAATTTCCAACAAATAACTATATAATTTTTTAATCACTTTTTCATCAGTACCTGTCAAAATCCTATCTAAGTCAGTCAATTTATCATAAAATCCTTCTATTTTAGAATCTTTAAGATACCTTGCATGTATTTGCACATATGAAACCAATTCATCTTTATACCTTGTTCTTCTAAATTTTGCATCGTTTTAAGTTCACCCTTTTCATCCAATATTTCCTCATATCTAACTGTTTGTTCCTTCTTATAAGTTATAGGATACAAAAAAGCTTCAATAGTTGATAACCAAACTGGAATTTTCAAATAACATTGTTTCTTAATTTTCTCCCAATTCAACCATAATGATTCCCGTATATAATGCCTTCTGAAATAAACCCTATGATTTAGTTCCCTTATACCATAAAAAAGCATGCCAACCCAATAATAAATCATGACCTTCTAATGTCAACAATCTAGTCTTTCTTAACGTTATCCATTCTTTAACCCACATTAAGTTTGCAGCTTGATAATACAACTCCCAATTAGGAAGGCCAAATCCTCCTCTAATTCTAGCATCCTGTAAAAGTTTTAATTTTATTCTCGCTTTCTTGCCTTGCCATATATACTTCAACACAATTTTATTTAGTTCTTCAAAGTAATCCTTACTTAACCTAATTGGTATTGTTTGAAACAAATATAAAATTCTGGGTAAAATATTCATCTTGATTGTTGAAATTCTACCTACCAATGACAATTGTAGGTTTTCCCATTTTTTCAGGTCGGATGCTATCTGCTGTTTAAGCTTAATATAATTATTCTCTTTCAGTGTAGTACACCTTGATGTCAAATATATCCCCAAATATTTAACTTTATTCGTAACTTGAATTTTCAATAAATCTGCCAACTCTTCTCTTTAATAATAATTAATAACATGTTCTTTGTCAAAATTTTTGTTTTGTCTTTATTTATTTTTAAACCAGCCATCTCACCATACGTCTCTATCTTTTCCAATAGTTTTAAAGCTGTCTCTAAAGGGTCTTCCAAAATAAAGACCAAATCATCCACAAAGGCTTGCAATTTGAATTCCTCCTTTTTGACTTTCATTCCTTTTATGTTTATACCCTCTCTAATATTTCTATTTAAGACTTCCAAGGTCAATACAAATAACAAAGGAGATAATGGGCATCCTTGTCTTGTACATTTTTTAATATTAATAGAGTCTGTGAATTCTCCATCTATCATTACTTTTGCCGTTTGCTTATAATATATGGCTTCTATTGCTTGCATAAATTTTCTAGCAAAGCCCATCTGTTCCAATAGTAATAACATAAATCTCCAGTTCACATTATCAAATGCCTTTTGGGCATCTAAGAATATCAAAGCCATTTGTTTTTCCGAGTGCGCCTCATAATATTCCAATGTGTCCAGGATTACCCTCATATTGTCTTTAATCTGTCTCTTTGGTAAAAATCCATTCTGATCAGAGTGAATAAAGTTATTTAGGTATTTTTTAAGCCTTTCTGCCAAGATTGAAGCAAAGATTTTATAGTCTGCATTCAATAAAGAAATAGGTCTATAGTTCTTAATTTGTAATGGGTCAACCCCTTCTTTTGGAATAAGTGTAATATAAGCTTCTGACCATGTTTCAGGTATTTTCTTATTTATCATAACTTCATTCATAACTTCTAACAGTGGAATGCTCAATGATTCTTGTAGTGTTTTATAAAATTCTGCCGGGAAACCATCTGGTCTTGGTGCTTTTCCATTGTTCTGTCTGTTAAGTGCTTCAGTTAATTCCATCATTGTTATAGCACTTTCTAACATTTTCTGAGTTTCATCAGGTATCTTAGGTAGGTTAGCATTTTGTAAATACTGTTTAATTTTTTCCTCATCAAGATCCTCTTGTTTATATAATTGTCCATAAAAATCTCGAATGATTGCCTTTTTCTCCTTATTACCATAACAAATTTGACCATGATCATCTATTAACTGCGATATTTTCCTTGATTCTTTCTCTTTTCTCAGCTTATATGCTAACCATCTACCTGGCCTATTTGCATCTTCAAAATAGTTCTGTTTAGCACTTCTATTTTTTTGTGCCAATTCTTCTTTCTCTGCTTGATCCATTTTATCTTTAATTATGTCCATTTTAAGTTTGATATCTTTTTTCTGTGGCGTCTTCTGTAATTCTTTTTCCAGTTTTTTATGGTCATCTTCTAGAGCTTTAATCATTTGCCTCTTCCTTATGTTCTTTTTCTTTATATAGTCAATTATTAATCCTCTTGCATATGCCTTCATTGTATCCCAAACATTCTGTATTGAAGTATCTTCTTTTTTTGTTTTCATTGAAGAAGAAGGCCAATTCTTTTTC